>CM045937.1:12690627-13150216 GCA_025177825.1 Aechmea fasciata
CGTCCTTTCCTCGCGCTGTTGCGCTGCTCATGAATGGACCTGTAAAATATAGGGGTGAGAACTATAAAAATAGTTTCTAGTAGGTACGACCAGTCGACCACCTATGGGAGAAGCTTGATCCACTAGATCTAAAAGAGGCAAAATAAGCATTTCCCTAAACAACATAAAACCATATAATCATATAAATTCTACTATATGCAAATCATACTTATGCCTCAACTAAATATAATAATAAAAATTATGCAAGTAGATCTATCTTTTCTACTTTCTATTTCATTAATCATATCTTATCTAATCTGCTTCTAAGGTTTCTTTTATCTTAGTCAAGTCATAGCACTCGACTCACTCTTGAATCAATCATCAGCGGACTACTGCTATATATCTTAGGCTTGAGGAAAGGAAAGTGTCACATGCACCTCAACCATAAATCCACTAGATAGTTAGAGAATATACCACATGCACCTCTAATGCTAGGTTGCCGATGGGTGAGGAACAAGCCACATACACCTTCAATCAGGAATCCCCTGGTAGGAGAGGTACATGGCACATACACCCGTAAAACATGCCACATACATTCTACTTCATAAGTCTCAGGATTTCAGAAGCCACATTCCAAGTTTCAAGGGTTCACCATTTACCTTATGTTGTCAACCTCTCTAGGTTTTCTTATTTTTATATCACTGTAGTCTTCCTACTACAATAGTTTCCAACCTAAGTCCAATGACACTAGGTTCAATGACATTCCGATCCAAGTGGTCTTCCTTCCACTATATTTTTCAATCTATATACAATGACACTAGGTTAATTGTAAGGACCCGGACTTCTAAAGTCATGAAGTCACGGTGTACATTTGGTTGGAGAGCCATTCGAATGGTTCCGGTGAGGTTCGGTGGGGTTCGGGAGCATTCGGGCGTTTCAGTGCGCGTAGGTGCGAAAACGGAACCCGAAAGGCTATGTTGGGCCGTGAGCTAAATCCGGCATTAGTGTGGATGAAAAGATGATGAAAACGTACCCGAAAATGCCTATTTTTGGGCTGTGCATTGGAGGGTAAGTTGAGGAGTATTTTGGTAAATAAAGCACCAAGAGAGCTATTTGAGTTTGAACTCTCTCTCTTTCCCCTCATTTCTTGCCGCCTAAGTAAAAGAGAAGGCTTCTCTTTCTCTCTCTTGGGTGGTAGAAGGAGAAGAAGGAAAAGAAGGAGAAGTTGAAGAAAAGCTTGGAGAGTGAGATTTCTCTCCCTTCGATCATCTTCTTCGTTAAGTGGAGAATCTCTTTTGAGGTAAGCTTTAGGTTTTCTAAAGCTATGTTTCTAGGGTTTTGGTATTTGACTCTAGAAAGGGGTTTTGGTGAACTCTAGAGTTCTAGCTAGCTGCTAGAGACATGAATCTAGGGCTTGTTGCGGATGTTTTTGCCGTAGTCGCGAGCTAGGGCTCCAAGTGGGATTTTACAAACGGTTAGGGTTTGATCTCGTTTAAACCTATCTTTGTGATGGTTTTAGGCCCACGAGTACGCCCGCGAAGTCAGTTAACGTTTTCGCCAAGCGAGTGCGGAGAAATCGAGCCGGGAGCCTAGTTTGGCCCAAATTGCCGTAGAGTGCGGTGAAGTTTTCGGAAAGTCAGCAAAACACGTCGATCGAGTCGACACGACATTAGAAGGTGGGTGGTGACCATCCCGAAGCAGCTGGGCTGCTCCTTATGTCTATATCTATTTATATGTACATTGTCGATCTATTGCATATTGTGAGTGCAGAATAGGGTAGCAGAGTCCTTTACTTGCATATTGTGTAGCGAGGTGAGCTGACACTAATGATGTATGCATGAGAACAATGGACTTGCAGCATAGAAATCCTAGAGTAAAGAACTTGCATGAGTTGACAAAACCAAGAATAATGACAACATAGATCGAGTAGCATCTAGAAGAATGATAACCTAGATCGAGTGGTATCTAGTGGGATGATAATCTAGATCGAGTGGCATCTAGTTAAATGAGAACATTGAACAATGGCATGATGAAACTAGAGTGTAGGTGAACTCTATTGCATGTTGAACTAGAGGTGTTAGTTCTTGAGATTGGTAACCCTAGTTGGTAGGGTATCCTCGAGGTGAGAGGATTGGATCTTACTCACAGTCTGTTTGTTGAGCTTGTGGAGGTCGCTCCTCACAAGCGTGCATTCCGGAGGTTAGCACACGGGACAGAGTTGATGTCCTGGGGCGAGTGGATGCCCCGCAGAGCGTCTCGGGTTCGCGAGTGCCCCGTACCTCGGCATCCTTGAGACCCTTGTGAGTAAAGGGGCGAACCTTGAGGGTAAGCCCAAGGATTGAACAAAGAAAAGAAAGTGGTTCCTTATTGGACATAGTAGCATGATAGTTTCTTTTATACTATATCGAGCATGCATACCTAGATTGATTGGGCATAGTAGAGTATTTGAAATAGCATGAGTTACTGCTTTTCATATCTATCTATCTATCTATCTATATGTATATCCGCTTATGCCCGGTATAGACCTAGTGGGGAGATCGCTGGAGTCGGCGGCCGAACCCACTGGGAACTATTCGTAGTTCTCACCCCACCACTGTTGCAGGGGCTAGCGAGAGCGTACCGGCAGAGGACCGAGGTAGGGGCATAGCGCCCTTCTAGCTAGCAGCTTCCATTATGCATTAGTGTACCCTCCTGTACATGAGAGTTCTTGGTGAGGGGGCCAGTTGGAGAGCCATATTTGTATTATGAGAAGTATATGTGTATTCATTTGAGAGATGAAAAAAAGAAAGAAAAATGTAAATCATTATGTGAATGTCGAAAGTGGATGTAATAGCTAGATGTTTTCTCTCTTTATTTACTTGTATTGTATACTTGTATCTTGCTCTTACTTGTTAGCACTTATGGTGCTCTGTTGAATCATGTATGTTGATTGAATTTATCCTGGGCAAACTCTTGTACATGACTGCTGTGGTTTAGCCTTGGGCGGACATGGGAGGCTCTGTCCGTTCGGCGTCTGTTCGACGTGCCCGGACCGGACCAAATTAGTAGCGGTCGTGGGGCGTGACATTAATACCCAATCATGTTTTTCCTTATTCTAGTTATCCACACCTAGGATTCATAATTTGTTTGATATCTAGTCTTATTTGATCATGTGTTGAGTTCTCTAATGTCTCTAAAGAATGTCAACCTATCTCCTTATCCATGTCATGGCATACATCTGTATATACCTATATGTTTGCACATTCATATTTTTCTTGTCCAATGGTAGTGAATTTAATCTAGTAACATATGATTCCTACACAAATATTTTTTAATTAATCTACCATTACATGCATCAAGTAAAACAATATTAAACTTGACTTATTTGACATAGAAGTGATCTAATCACTTAGGTGAAGCACAACCTACCTTAGCTGTAAGGAAGTGAATTCTCGAAATCCGAGGATTAGACTTCATCTGGAATCGACTAATTGTCGATTGGGTGCGCTTCGGAAAGACCAAAGGCGTCAGAAACCCAAAATGTGAATTGGCGAGGGCCTCGGAGAGCAAAAGTGTGAAAATCTGCTAAGTTGCAGATTCTGCTCTCGGGGACCGATCTCTTGTGAGGGAGACCGGTTCCCGTACGTGGTTTTGTGGCAGAGAAATCTCTGCGCACAAGTTTGCTCTCGGGGACCGATCTCTGGTTGGAGAGACCGGTTCCCGTACGTGTGGTAGCTGGCAGAAAATGCTGCCAGTGAGAAGTGGCTCTCGGGGACCGGTCTTGAGGACAAGATCTGGTCTCTGTGGTGAAGACTGGCTCCCGTACGGGTAAATTCCAGGCTGAAGGGTTGTCCTACGGGAGACTGTTCCCAGGGACTGGTCTTCGAGTAAGGAGACCGGTCTCCGCACCCGAAAACTGCCCAGACTGGGGCAGTGCACAGTATACAAAGTGGAGGGGGCAGCTGGCATTTTGTTGCAAATGAAGTGCTATAGAGAGATTTTCTCTCTCTTTCTTTCATTACCCTCTCACCCTTACACTATCTCTCCCTCTCTCTCTCTAGAAAGAAGAAGAAAAAGAAGGAGAAGAAGAGGAAGAAGAGGAGGACTTGGTGGAGGAGCAAGCAAGGAGAAGGGTCCTTGGCATCTTCTTCATCATCTTCACCCTTAGAGCAAGTACCTAGAGGTAAGCTCATGGAGCTTTCATGGTAGATCCCTCTGGATGGATTTGTATCTTCTAGAAATAATTTTAATAGAACACTAGCTTCTTTACTAGGTGATTTATGTAATAATCTAGAGCCCTAGTGGGGGGATTTTGCATAGAGTAAACCTAGAGCTCGAAATTAGGGTTTTCAAAAATGTTGGGTATTGATCTAATCTTACCCCATGTCAACCTAATTGTTAGGTGTCTAAATGTGCTGGAAGCGACGGTTCGTCGATCCGACGAACGGATTTAAAGCTACAGTTTAAACGACGATCTGAAGCTCCGGGCAGACCCGGGGAGTAGAAGTGGTATTCTAGGATCACGAGACCGACGGCGCAGCTTCACGAAAGGTGGGGGTTGCCATCCCGAAGCAGTCGAACTGCCTTCTATGTCTAAGTAACTCGTGTTGGTCATATTTCATATATGCATACATATGTAGCTTCATGCATGATAGGGTATTATGCGATTATTTTGACTATTGGTGCATGCTCCCTTATATTGCGGCATTGTAGGCTTGGCATATTGTCACACTCCGCGACCGCTACAAATTTGGTCCAGTCCGGGCACGTCGAACAGACGCCGAACGGACAGCACCTCCCCGGTCCGCCCAAGGCTCGACAACAAGTCATGTACATGAATTGCCCAGCAAGTAATTCAAATACATACATGACAAGAAACGAAGCACCACAAGTGCTAACAAGTAAGAGCAAGATACAAGTATACAATACAAGTAAATAAAGAGAGATACATCTAGCTACTACATCCACTTTCAACATTCACATAATGATTTACATTTTTCTTTCTTTTTCATCTCTCAAATGAATACATTCTTCACCTCTCAAATAAATACATTTTTCATCTCTCAAATGAATATACATATACTTCTCATAATACCAATATGATTCTCCAACTAGCCCCCTCACCAATAACTCTCATGTACACGAGGGTGCTCTAATGCATAATGGAAGCCGCTAGATACTAGGGCGCTGTGCCCCTACCTCGGTCCTTTGCTGGTACGCTCTCGCTAGCCCCTGCAAAAGTGGTGGGGTGAGAACTACGAATAGTTCCCAGTGGGTTCGGCCGCCGACTCCACCGATCTCCCCACTAGGTCTATACCGGGCAAAAGCAGATATACAGATAGATAGATATGAAAAGCAGTAACTCATGCTATTTCAAATACTCTACTATGCCCAATCAATCCGGGTATGCATGCTCGATATAGTATAAATGAACTATCATGCTACTATGTCCAATAAGGAACCACTTTCTTTTCTTTGTTCAATCCTTGGGCTTACCCTCAAGGTTCGCCACAACTCACACTGACCTCAAGGGTGCCGAGGTACGGGGCACTTGCGAACCCGAGACGGTCTGCGGAACTCACACTGGCCTCAAGGGTGCCGAGGTACGGGGCACTTGCAAACTCGAGACAGTCTGCGGGGCATCCACTCGCCCCAGGACATCAACTCTGTCCTGTGTGCTAAATTTCGGAGTGCACGCTTGTGAGGAGTGACCTCCACAAGCTCAAACAAACATACTGTGAGTATGATTCAATCCTCTCACCTCGAGGATACCCTGTCAACTAGGGATGCATCTCTCAGAACTATCACCTCTAGTTCATCATGCATAGTGTACACGTACACTCTAGTTCAATATGTCATTTGTTCAATGTTCTCATTTAACTAGATGCCACTCGATCTAGATTATCATCCCACTAGATGCCACTCGATCAAGGTTATCATTTGTTCTTGTCATTCTTTGCTCTAGGGTTTCTATGTCATCATTCACCTTTATTCATGTATTCTACCCTAGTGTCAAGCTCACCTCGCTACACTAACCTAGAATCACATGCAAATAAAGGAATGTCTCTCTACCCTATCATGCACTCGGCAATATGCAACAGATCGACAATATACATATATATAGATATAGACATAGGGAGCAGCCCAACTGCTTCGGGATGGTCACCACCCACCTCTATTGTCGTGTCGACTCTATCGATGTGTTTCGCCGACTTTCCGAAAACCACGCCATGCTCTATGGCAATCCGAGCCAAAATAGGCTCCCGGCTCAATTCCTCCGCTCCTCCGCTCTCGCTCGTCAGATCAGCTAACTGACTTCACCGGCGCACTCGTGAGCCTAAATCCACCACAAAGATAGGGTTAATCGAGATCAAACCCCAACTTTTCGTAAAAACCCACTCGGAGCCCTAGCTCATGACTACGGCAAAAACAGCCGTAACGAACTTTAGATTCATGTTTCTAGCAACTAGCTAGAACTCTAGAGTTTACCAAAACCCATTTCTAAGGCTAAACAACAAAACCCTAGAACATATTGCTTTAGAAAATCCAAAGCCTACCTCAAGAGACCCTTTACTTGATGAGGAGGATGACCCAAGGGAGAGAAATCTTCTCACTCTCCCAAGCCTTTCCCTCAACTTCTCCTTCTTTTTCTTCTTCCCTTCTATCAGCCAAGAGAGAGAAAGAAGAGCCTTTTTTCCTTTGCTTTGGCCGCAAGAAATGAATGGAAAGTGAGAGTGTTCAAACTCAAATAGCTCTCTTGGTGCCTCATTTACCAAAATACCCCTCAACTTATCCTCCAATGCACAGCCCAATTTTTGGCATTTTCGGATGTCAGAATGGCATGAAACTTTAAATCTAGCATCATAATAACAATCCTGACATACCCTCCAGTTTTCATAATTTTTCGACACTGTGCATTTTCTGCTAATTTATCTGCCCCGTTTCTCATAAAAAATTTTAAATCTTCTGTTTTCGCTCCGATTTCAGCACATGTCATTTCCAACCTATACTTTACACCCTTAAGTCCAATAAAAATAGTATCTCACATTATTTTTATTTACACGTAACTTTCATATTAAATTTCGGCATATTACATCCCACCGTAACTTCATAACTTCCGAAGTCCGGTACCTTACACTACCCTAGTGTCAAGCTCATCTCGCTACACTAGCTAGAATTACATGCAAATAAAGGAATGTCTCTACCCTATCATGCACTCGACAATATGCTATAGATCGATGATATACATATATATACATATAGACATAGGGAGCAGCCCAGCTGCTTCGGGATGGTCACCACCCACCTTTTATCGCGTTCCGATTACTTGTTGTCACTTTCAATCGGCCTCCCGCGGCGCGCGCCGCACGGCTCGACCCAACTCACTCGCGACCACCGAACGACCTCCGATTCGCGATCCGAAAATTAAAGGTCTTCGGTTTCTTGTTATGATGCTAGAACTCCGATCTTGCGACCACAAGTCGCCGCTACAACTTCTCGGGTCAACTCTGAATCACGGACACTTGTTTCAATCGGAACGTCGCACCCGCTCGACGAATCGACAAACCGTCGCTTCCCACGCGTCATAATACTTGGCAATTAGGTTTACAGAGGGTTGAATGAGATCAATCCCAACTATTTACAAAAACCCCCCCTTGGAAATCCTAGATTTGCAACTATTGCAAAATCCACCATTTGATCCTTAGATTCGAGCAATAGACATCTATTGGGCTTGCTAGGATTCCAAAAAAACCAATTCTAGAACATATAATCAAAGTTCTAGACATCTACCATTAAAGCTCCCAAGAGCTTACCTCAACAACTAGCTCCAAGGTGAGGAAGAAGAATAAGATGATGATGAGTCTTCTCTTTGCCTCAACCTCCACCAATCCCTCTCCTCCTTTCCTTCTTTGATGAGAGAGAGAGAGAGAACTAATCTAGAGAGAGAGAGGGAGAGCGTGCGTGTTAGGGTGAGCGGAATGAGAGGGGAGAGCTCTAACCCTCTCATATACACTCTACACATGGCAGTTTTGCAAATAAACCCCTCAACAATACCTCTCTTTGAACAGCCCAAAATTGGCATTTTCAGGCACGGGGACCGGTCCCTGGACTTGGGAGATCGGTCCCTGAAGGTCCAGAAAAACAGCATTCCAGACTTTGCCAAATTTTCAGTTTTTTCGGCTTTCGGGGTCCGTTTTCGCCTGTTTTCGCTCATTTGGCCTCCGATTCGTCTCAAATCGAACCGAGACTCTCCAAACATATTTTCGAGCGTAATTTCATCATCTTTTCATCGGCGCTAATGCCGAATTTAGTCCATAATCCAACCTAGCCTTTTGGGTTCCGTTTTCGCGCCTACGCGCACCGAGACGCCCGAACGCTCCCGAACTTCACTAGAACCATTCATGTCACGCCCCGCGACCGCCAATTTGGTCGGCACGGGCACATCAAACAGACGCCGGATGGAAAGCACCTACTCTCTCTGCCAACGGCTCAACAACAAGTCATGTACAAGGGGATTCCAGGCAATCAACTTATAACATACACGACTAAACGAAGCACGAGAGTGCTAACCAACAAGAGCAAGTACAACAAGTAAATTCATACAAGTATAAAGGAGAGAAATACTTAACTATTACATCTAGGTTTCTTTTCTCATTCATCATTTGTAACGAAGTGAATTCTCGAAATCCGAGAGTTTCACCATGTTCAGAATCGACTGATTGTCGATTGGATGGACTTCGGAAAGTTCGAAGTTGATCCGAAGGCAAAAAGTGCACCGGAGTTGCTCCCGGTGAAGTTCGGAAGTCTTTGGGCGTTTTTGTGCGCATAGGCGCGAAAACGGAACCCGAAAAGCTATGTCGGGTCGCGAGCTAAATCCGACATTAGCGTGCATGAAAAGATGATGAAAACGTGCTCGAAAACATGTTTGGAAAGTCTCGGTGCGATTTGAAAAGAATCGGACGCAAGACGAGCGAAAACGAGCGAAAACGGAGAAGAAACGAAAAGTGCTGAAATTTGGCTAAGTCCTTAAATGTTGGGCTGAGGAGACCCACTGGGTCCGGACAAAGGAATGCTGTCCGGACAATGGATGTCCGGACAATGGATGATGTCCCATACGCAAGTCGTCAAATGGGCAAAAATGGATTTCGTAGAGGCCGTCCAGGACAACGGGGGATGTCCTGACTCGCACTCGAAAATGTCCAATGGTGCGCTTTGAATTGTTGAGGGGGCTTTTGGCATATTGTTACAAATGGGGGTATAGAGGTGACTTCCCCTCTCTTAATCCCTCATTTCCCTCTCATTCACACACATCTCTCTCCCTCTCTCTCTCTAGAAAGAAGAAGAAGAAGAAGACGGAGTAGGAGGAGAAGGAGAAGAAGTAGAAGAAGAAGGAGAAGACAAAGGAGAGGAGCTTCATCATCTTCTCCATCTCTTCTTCCTCTTGGTTGGAGCAAAGCTCAAGGTAGGCCTCAAACCCTCTAATGGTGATTTCTAGGGTTTTGGGTTTTGAGCTTTTGGGAGTGTTTAGATGGAACCTATAGGTGCTAAGTAGCACTAGTGGCATGTTTCTAGGGTTTCTAACACATGATTTCCATGTGTGAAGCCCTAGAGCATCAAAAATGGGGTTTTGCTAGATGTAGGGTTTTGATCTCTTTTGATCATTGGTAAACCTAATTAATAGGTGTTTGAACGCGTTGGCGGCAACTGTTTGGCGATCCGTCGAGTCTGAGCCAAGATATCGCCAAATAGGGTGCGTCGCTACTTCGCCGTTGCTCAAGTGCTAAGCGGCGACAAGCGAACGTGAGAACAAGACTTTCCACCGTGTTGCTACGTCAAAAGGTGGGTGGTGTCCATCCCGAAGTCACCGGGCTACCTTTTATGTCCGAGCGTAGAATAGCGGTTAATCTTGCATATCTTGCATAATGTGTGTATAGAGTGCTAGTTGGAGTGTTAATTATAGATGTTAATTAACCTAGCCTACTTTATGTATCAAACTTAGTATGCATGAGAATTAGGTGCAGTGTGAGATGAGGGCTACTAGTATGCGATATAGCCGAGTGATCTAAACATGAACGAGTGGCACCTAGTAAACATGAACGAGTGGCATTAATTAGTGTGAACACTATAGAGTCGAAAACAAGTACAATGACATCCCTATTAGCTAGGGTATCCTCCGTGGGCGAGGATTGGACCGTGCTCGCGTTGCTTTATCCTCGTGGTGGTCGCTCCACACGAGACGTGCACTCGGAGTACTAGGCACACGCTATGGTAGTAGCGGCTTGACCGGCACCGCTAGTCAGTCCGCGTACGCCTCGGGCGAGTTGAGCGCTTTAGACTCCTCGTCGTCGAGGCAAGGGACGCGAGAGTATGGCAAGCCCTTGGGCAAGCCAAGTGGATTGGGTAATCAAGGGAATTGTGAACTCATTGAGCATAATAGAGTAATAGCTATCCTTTATCATGAGTTGCATGCATATAACTTCAGATTTGAGGCATAGTAGATTATGCATTTACTTTTATAGTATCTTACCGCTTTCAAGTATTTTCGTATCTACCTATCGTCTACTCCTTGCCTCCTTGGACCTAGTGGGTAGACCGGCGGAGTCGGAGGCCGAACCCACTGGGAACTATGGAAGATAGTTCTCACCCCACTCTATTTCAGGTCCTAGTACGTCGACACCGGGTGAGGACCGCGGCAAGGGCTTGGCGCCCTAGTGGTATTACTAGTCTACCTTTCCTTATGCATTAGAGTATCTTGCTTTTACCTTTTGAGAGTAGATTGTGTATAGGTGGTGAGGTTTTGATGTATGTAAGCCACTCATGTATTAAGAGGGTTTAAATGTAATATAGACTTGTGAATGAATGTAATAGATAAGTTTATCTCTCTTTTTCACTTGTTAATTACTTGTGTCGCTTGCTCTCGTGTGATTGGCACTAGTTGTGCCCTCTTTGTGGTTGATTGTGTATATCGTATCAAGTTGTTCTGGGCACTTGTTGTACACCATCTTGTTGCCAGCCTTAGGCGGACAGGGGCGGTGTGTCTGTCGGCGTTCAGCTGACGCGCTCGAACCGACCAAATTGGTCGCGGGTCTCGGGCGTGATGTATAAATATGGTATCGTAGCTAGTGAGAGCAAGCAAAAAGAGAGAGTCTAGGACTGACCTAGGAGACCTTAGGACGGTAAACCTTAAGGTATAGGTGCGTGAGTGCGACGTGAACCTAAGACGGTGGCGGAAGTTATGGATTGGGTCGAAGTGAATCTCTAGTAGTTACTAGAGATGGACTCAAGTGGTACTAGTTCGTGACTCGAAGAAGTCTTGTTGGCGGCCGACAACATGACACCGAGGGTCACGGGCGAGTATACTTGCAAGCTTTCGCCCGATTTAAGTGGTTAAGTCGTTGAGTCTCGTAATTGCGATGACGTTAAGAAGGGTTAAGTAATTAACCAAATGCTTGCGTTTCAGGTTGATGGCACCGAAGAGACGCTATGTGCGTAGGACGGGTTCGGCGCCTCTCCCCGAGGTGCCGGAACGGGCCGTGCCTCCGTGGCACCGGAGCAGCTACGCCACCGCTGGCACCAAGGGAGGCCGGGCCTCAGCGAAGTCCGGGAATGCGGGCCCAAGTAACCGCATTGACGGGTCGTTTCGATCGGCCGCTTGGAGCACAGTGGTCGCGACGGCGCCGCGGCGGCACACCGGATCGTGATCCACCCGCGCCTTCGCATGCGCCCTACGCCGCCGAGGGCGAGGGCATGGCGGCTCGGTGGTGGCGCAACCCCCACCGTGGTTATTCCTCCCGCGCCGTCGAGTGCATCTACACCCGATGCGGCGGTTGGAGAAGCGGAACGAGAGCGAGGTTACACCGCTCTCACGAGGTTTATGAAGCTTCGCCTCCTACTTTCGACGGTGAAGTGGTTGACCCGTATGTGGTGGAGACGTGGCTACTCACCATGGAGTCCTTGTTCGAGAACATGTATGCGGAAGAGCGGGACAAGGTGCACTTGGCCACTTCCTGTTTCGACAAGCAGGCCCGAGCGTGGTGGAGACGGACGAAGCTGAATCGATCCCCGGAGCTTCCTCCGATCACGTGGGAGGAGTTACGAGGGTTGATGGTTGCGGAGTACTTCCCGGATAGTGAGAAGCGGAGAATGCGGGAAGACTTCAGGAGATTGAAGCAAGGAAACCGCCCTGTTCGGGAGTATGAGCGGGAGTTTACACACCTCCTGAGTTGTGTCCCGGAAGTAGCCAGGACGGAGCAAGAGCGGGCGGAGTGCTTCGTGCGGGGACTTCGGCCTGGGGTGTTCCGTTTTGTGCATTCCTTCAAGTTCCAAACTTTTGCTGAAGTGCTGGACCGCGCCCTGTGGATTGAGCATGGAAACGCTTGCGAGCGTGAGGACCGCGAGGCGTTCGAGAAGGATAAGGGAAGGAAAGGACCAAGCGGCGGCTCGGCGGGGCAATCTAGTTCTAAGCGGCCCCCGAAGTATGCGAAGGCGAAGTCGTGGACGCGTGGGCCACAGCGATGCCTGTTCTGCGGCGGTGACCACCGGCCTACGGTCTGCGAGCAGCGCCACGGGAAGTGCTTCAGATGTGGGCAAAGTGGGCATGTTATACGCGATTGTCCTCGCAGAGGAGCTTCCCCGTCCCATCCGTTGCATCGCCTCTAGCCTTTCCAAATTTCGGTATGGAGCTCCCCTCGCCGCGACATCGCCCGGCGGGCAATGGTACCGCGTCCACCCGAAGTAGCACGGTCGGCTCCGAGCGGACGGTATTCGCCGCTCAAGTCGAAGAACCTCCTAAGCCGAGGAGCGCAATGTGGTAAGGTGTATAATTTTAATTAATGGCATTCGCGCTAGAGCCATGTTCGACACCGCTACTCATTCGTTTCTTAGTCGCATTTTTGCCGACATGCAGGGGATAGAGTATCAGTTTAGAGATGGTACGTGGAAGGTGTCGGGTCCAGGACGCGATTTTATTATTCGCAAGGAGTGTTTGTCCCGTCCGCATACAAATTGAAAACTCGGATAATGCCGATCCGAATGTTGGTATTCAAGAGGTTGAAGGTGTAAGATGTGATTTTAGGTATGGATTGTCTTTCGAAGTATTATGTGTACATCGACTGTAAGAGCAAGGTGGTTACATTTCGGGAGCCGGTCAAGAAGAGTTCGTATAAGGCCCGTCATAGCTCTTGCTTCGCCGCCACGGTTTCGGCGACGAGAGCTAGGAAGTTGGTCCGCACCCGCTGCGCGGCTTATTTGGCGACCGTTGTAGAAGTGGACCGAGTGGCCCCGGCACTCGAAGAACTGTCCGTAGTGAAAGAATTCCCAGATGTTTTCCCTGCAGAATTGCCGGGTATGCCTCCGGACAGGGAGATCGAGTTCGTGATAGACTTGATTCCCGGGACCGCGCCGATCTCTAAGGCCCCGTACCGTATGGCACCGGCCGAATTGAGGGAGTTAAGAGATCAATTACAGGACCTGCTTGATAAGGGGTTCGTTAAGCCGAGTGTATCCCCGTGGGGAGCCCCGGTCCTGTTTGTGCGCAAGAAGGATGGATCCTTTCGACTCTGCGTCGACTATCGCGAGTTGAATAAGGTCACTATCAAGAATAGATACCCGTTGCCCCGAATTGACGACTTGTTTGATCAGCTACAGGGGTCACGTGTGTACTCTAAGATAGACCTTCAGTCCGGCTACCACCAGTTAAAGATTAAGCCGGAAGACGTACAGAAGACCGCATTTCGTACGCGATACGGTCATTATGAATTCACGGTCATGCCGTTTGGGCTTACCAATGCCCCGGCAGCATTCATGGACCTAATGAACCGTGTCTTCAGGGCGTATTTGGACCGATTTGTCGTGGTCTTCATAGACGACATCTTGGTCTATTCGCGTAATGATGAGGAGCACGCGGAGCATTTGCGTACTGTGCTTCAAATCCTTCGGGAGGAGAAGCTATACGCGGTTAAAGAAGTGTGACTTCTCGGCCCGTGAGGTCGCTTTTCTAGGCCACGTGATTTCCGAGGGTGGTGTTTCTGTTGACCCGAGGAAAGTGGAAGCGATAAAGGATTGGCCGCGCCCGACCAATGTAACGGAAGTCCGTAGCTTCGTCGGTCTAGCGGGCTATTATCGGCGGTTTGTGGAAGGATTCTCGAAGATTGTAATTCCACTTACTCGCTCGACGCAAAAGTGCACCAGTGTTTGTTTGGAGTGACGACCGTGAGCGAAGCTTTCAGAGCTAAAGGAAAGATTGACGTCGACTCCAATACTCGCCTCACCTGCAAGGCGAAGATTATGTAGTTTATAGCGATGCATCCTATCTGGGTTTGGGGTGTGTCTTGATGCAAGGTGGGAAGGTGATTACTTATGTGTCCCGCCAGTTGAAGAGTCACGAAGAAAATTACCCCATTCATGATCTAGAGCTAGCGGCGGTGATCTTTGCATTGAAATTGTGGAGGCACTATTTGTATGGTGCACGTGAGATCTACACCGACCACAAAAGCTTGAAGTATTTGTTTACCCAGAAGGAGCTGAACATGCGTCAGCGGCGGTGGTTAGAATTGTTGAAAGATTATGATGTTGACATTCTATACCACCCGGGGAAGGCGAATGTAGTCGCCGACGCACTGAGTAGGAAGTCGGCGGAGAATCTAGCACTATGGGTTACCAATCAAGAGCCCCTGTGGAAGGAAATGGGGCGAATAGATTTGGAAGTTGTAGCCCCGGAAATTCCGACTAGGTTGATGATGCTTGTTGTGCAACCGACCTTGCCGGAAAAAATTAGAGAGTTGCAATCCACGGACCCGAATCTCCAGAAGATACGGCGTGACATTGAAGAGGGTCGCAGCGGAGATTTTGGTGTCGATACTAGTGGTGCACTTCGGTTTCGAAACCGATGGTGTGTACCCGAGAACGAGGAGCTTCGCAAATTGATCTTGCAGGAAGCACATTGGTCACCCTATAATGATCACCCCGGTGGCACCAAGACTTACCAAGAATTGAAGACACTTTATTGGTGGCCCGGAATGAAGGCAGATGTGGGGCGCTTCGTGGCGAGGTGTTTGACCTGCCAGCAGGTGAAAGCCGAGCACCGATTTCCAGCGGGAAAACTCCAAAGCCTACCTATTCCCGAATGGAAGTGGGAGGATATCTCGATGGATTTCATTGTCGGCTTACCTCGTTCGACGGGCGGCCACGACGCAGTCTGGGTAATTGTGGATCGCCTGACTAAATCAGCGCATTTCTTGCCGATCCACATTACTTGGGGAGGCGACAAGTTGGCGCAGGTATACCTTGACGAAGTGGTGAGATTACACGGGGTGCCGAAATCTATTGTATCAGACCGAGACCCCCGATTTACCTCGCACTTCTGGAAGAACCTGCAAGAGGCGTTGGGCACACGACTCGACTTCACAGCACCGCATTCCATCCTCGCCGACGGTCGACAGAGAGAACCATACGTACATTGGAGGATATGTCGCGGCGTGTGTCATCGATTATAAGGGCAATTGGTGCAAATATTTACCGATGGCCGAATTCGCCTATAATAATAGTTATCACGCCAGTGTGAAGATGGCACCCTTTGAGGCTCTATATGGGCGAAGATGCCGATCTCCCATTTATTGGAGTGAAGTGGGTGAACGCACGGAGTTCGGCCCGGATATCTTGCGAGAAGCAGAAGAAAAAGTGCATCTTGCCCGTAAAAGGTTGCTCACGCGCAATCGCGCAGTAAAAGTTACTCCAATAGGCGCCGTCGAGATCCGGAGTTCACCGTGGGCGATCGTGTCTTCTTGAAGGTATCGCCATGAAAGGTGTGAAGAGGTTCAAAGGTGCGGAAAGCTAAGTCCCCGATTTATTGGCCCGTACGAGGTACTTGAGAGGATTGGAACCCGTAGCTTACCGACTTGCGCTACCTCCGAATCTAGCGGACGTGCATAACGTATTCCACGTTTCTAACCTCCGCAAATATGTTCACGACCCCGAGCATACCATGTCGTATGAACCCCCGGAACTCCATAAGGATTTAAGCTATGAAGAGTTTCCGACTATGATCTTGGCCCGGGAAGTGCGCAAATTGAGAAACCGCAAGATTTCCTACGTCAAGATCCGATGGAACAATCATAGCGATCGCGAAGCTACGTGGGAGCTCGAGGACGAGATGAGAAAGAACCATCCTCACCTATTCGAAAGTTGAATAAGGTATGGGCTTTGAGTATGTAAGCACTTAGCTAAGTTGAGTTCGGGACGAAACTCTTTTAAGGTGGAGAGAATGTAACGAAGTGAATTCTCGAAATCCGAGAGTTTCACCATGTTCGTAATCGATCGATTGTCGATTGGATGGACTTCGGAAAGTTCGAAGTTGATCCGAAGGCAAAAGTGCACCGAGTTGCTCCTGAAGTTCGGAAGTCTTTGGCGTTTTTGTGCGCATAGGCGCGAAAACGGAACCCGAAAAGCTATGTCGGGTCGCGAGCTAAAGCCGACATTAGCGTGGATGAAAAGATGATGAAAACGTGTTCGAAAACATGTTTGGAAAGTCTCGGTGCGATTTGAAAAGAATCGGACGCAAGACGAGCGAAAACGAGCGAAAACGGAGAAGAAACGAAAAGTGCTGAAATTTGGCTAAGTCCTTAAATGTTGGGCTGAGGAGACCCACTGGGTCCGGACAAAGGAATGCTGTCCGGACAATGGATGTCCGGACAATGGATGATGTCCGGACACAGTAAGCTGTCAAATGGGCAAAAATGGATTTCGCAGAGTGCTGTCCGGACAATGGGGGGATGTCCGGACCCTGCAGCCCGAAAATGCCCAGTTTGGTGCAATTTGAATTGTTGAGGGGGCTTTTGGCATATTGTTACAAATGGGGGTATAGAGGTGACTTTCCCTCTCTTAATCCCTCATTTCCCTCTCATTCACACACATCTCTCTCCCTCTCTCTCTCTAGAAAGAAGAAGAAGAAGACGGAGAAGGAGGAGAAGGAGAAGAAGTAGAAGAAGAAGGAGAAGACAAAGGAGAGGAGCTTCATCATCTTCTCCATCTCTTCTTCCTCTTGGTTGGAGCAAAGCTCAAGGTAGGCCTCAAACCCTCTAATGGTGATTTCTAGGATTTTGGGTTTTGAGCTTTTGGGAGTGTTGAGATGGAACCTATAGGTGCTAAGTAGCACTAGTGGCATGTTTCTAGGGTTTCTAACACATGATTTCCATGTGTGAAGCCCTAGAGCATCAAAAATGGGGTTTTGCTAGATGTAGGGTTTTGATCTCTTTTGATCATTGGTAAACCTAATTAATAGGTGTTTGAACGCGTTGGCGGCCACTGTTTGGCGATCCGTCGAGTCTGAGCCAAGATATCGCCAACAGGGTGCCGCTACTTCGCCGTTGCTCAAGTGCTAAGCGGCGACAAGCGAACGTGAGAACAAGACTTTCCACCGTGTTGCTACGTCAAAAGGTGGGTGGTGTCCATCCCGAAGTCACCGGCTACCTTTTATGTCCGAGCGTAGAATAGCGGTTAATCTTGCATATCTTGCATAATGTGTGTATAGAGTGCTAGTTGGAGTGTTAATTATAGATGTTAATTAACCTAGCCTACTTTTTGTATCAAACTTAGTATGCATGAGAATTAGGTGCAGTGTGAGATGAGGGCTACTAGTATGCGATATAGCCGAGTGATCTAAACATGAACGAGTGGCACCTAGTAAACATGAACGAGTGGCATTAATTAGTGTGAACACTATAGAGTCGAAAACAAGTACAATGACATCCCTATTAGCTAGGGTATCCTCCGTGGGCGAGGATTGGACCGTGCTCGCGTTGTCTGTTTTCTCCTCGTGGTGGTCGCTCCACACGAGACGTGCACGGAGTACTAGGCACACGCTATGGTAGTAGCGGCTTGACCGGCAGCTGCTAGCTATCCACAGACGGCCTCGGGCGAGTTGAGCAGTTTAGACTCCTCGTCGTCGAGGCAAGGGACGCGAGAGTATGGCAAGCCCTTGGGCAAGCCAAGTGTATTGGGTAATCAAGGGAATTGTGAACTCATTGAGCATAATAGAGTAATAGCTATCCTTTATCATGAGTTGCATGCATATAACTTCAGATTTGAGGCATAGTAGATTATGCATTTACTTTTATAGTATCTTACCGCTTTCAAATATTTTCGTATCTACCTATCGTCTACTCCTTGCCTCCTTGGACCTAGTGGGTAGACCGGCGGAGTCGGAGGCCGAACCCACTGGGAACTATGGAAGATAGTTCTCACCCCACTCTATTTCAGGTCCTAGTACGTCGACACCGGGTGAGGACCGCGGCAAGGGCTTGGCGCCCTAGTGGTATTACTAGTCTACCTTTCCTTATGCATTAGAGTATCTTGCTTTTACCTTTTGAGAGTAGATTGTGTATAGGTGGTGAGGTTTTGATGTATGTAAGCCACTCATGTATTCAGAGGGTTTAAATGTAATATAGACTTGTGAATGAATGTAATAGATAAGTTTATCTCTCTTTTTCACTTGTTAATTACTTGTGTCGCTTGCTCTCGTGTGATTGGCACTAGTTGTGCCCTCTTTGTGGTTGATTGTGTATATTGTATCAAGTTGTTCTAGGCACTTGTTGTACACCATCTTGTTGCTGCACCTTAGGCGGACAGTGAGGTCGTCCGTCTAGCGTCTGTTCGGCGCGCCCGAACCGGACCAAATTGGTAGCGGGTCTCGGGGCATGACATCATTTACAATAAGTTCCTTTATACAACCTCAAAATGAATATGTACATCATCTCACAAAATCTCACACCTATACATCGGCTACACTCATATACATGTCGGTGGCTCTAATGTAGTTGGTGGCTGCTAACTCGGACTAGGGCGCTATGCCCTTACCACGATACTCTCCCTGGGTGCCCGCGCTGTGCCCTGTAATAGTGGGGGGTGAGAACTAACTTTCTTAGTTCCCAGTGGGTTCGGCCGCCAACTCCATCGATCTCCCCACTAGGTCCATACGGGCATAGGTATGCACAGATAGATATTTATATGAAAAGCTGTAAATCATGCTATAGATATTTCTACCATACTCAACAGTATAAACGAGCATGCTCACTATAGTTTAAAGAACTATCATGCTAAGTACAGCATAAGGAAACTATCACTTAACTATGTTTAACAGAAAACATATTCTTTTCTGTATTCAATCTCTTGGCTTGCCCTCAAGGTTCGCCACGACTCACTCTAGTCTCCAGGGAAGAGGTACTGGTCACTCGTCTACCCGAGACCGTCTGCGGAACCCCATAAGGCTATCCCTCGGGACCCCATAAGGCTATCCCTATCGAGTGACAACTCTGGAGTGCACGCTTGTGCGGAGCGACCGCCTACAAGCTCTGAACAGACACGTGTGAGTATGATCCAATCCTCACTCTTGAGGATACCCTGTCAACTAGGAGTGCAATCTCTCAAAGCTATCATCTCTAGCTCAATATGCACAGTGTACATCTACACACTAGTTCGACATATAATAGTTCATTGTTCTCAGTTTACTAGATGCCACTCAATCGAGTTGTCACTCATTCCTAGATTGTCATTCACTTCTAGGTTTTCATTCATATCTAGATGTCATTCATCTCTAGATGTCATTCATTTCTAGATGCCACTCGATCTATATTGTCATTCATACCTTGTCATTCTTACTCTAGGATTTCTATGTCATTGTTCGCCTTTATTCACGTATTCTACCATAGTATCAAGCTATCTTGCTACACTAGCTAGAATAACGTGCAATAAAGGAACTATCTCACCCTAACATGCATTCGACAATATACACTAGATCGATACTATATACACATGCACATACAGACATAGGGAGCAGCCCAGCTGCTTCAGGATGGACACCCCCCATCTTCTAATGTCGTGTAGACTCCTCCGGCGCGTTTCGCCGATTTTCCGAATGCTGCGCCGCACTCCACGACGATTTGAACCCAATTAAGCTCCCGGCTCGATTCCTCCGCACTCGCTCGTCGGAATCGCTAACTGTTTTCGCGGGAGTACTTGTGAGCCTAAAACCATCATAAACATAGGGTTAAACTAGATCAAACCCTAACCGTTAGCAAATCTGCATTTTGGAGCCCTAGCTCACAACTTTGGCAAAATAGCCGCACGATCTTTAGAATCTCGCTTCTAGCAACTAGCTAGAGTTCTAGATGTCACCAAAAACCCAATTCTAAGGTTACTTAAGAAAACCCTAGAACACCAAAGCTTTAGAAAACCAAAGCTTACCTCCAGAAGCTCTCTACTAGACGAAGAGGAAGACCCGAGGGAGAGAAATCTCGCTCCCAAGCTTCTTCTTCCACTTCTTCTTCTACTTCTTCCTTCTCATCTTCTTTCTTTTCTTCTTTCCTTCTTTCGGTTAAGAGAGAGAGAGAGGAGCCTTGCTTGTTGCTTAGGCTGCAAGTAATGAGAGTGTGAGGGAGAGGCCAAGTCCAACTAGCCCTCTTATATACGAAATTACCAAAATACCCTTCACTTGAACCCTCACAAAGCAGCCCTTCACTGGGCGTTTTCGGCCAATGGGTCCGGACATCCATCTATGTCCGGTCCCCCATGGTCCGGACACTGCCATCAAGACCGGACCACAAGGTCCGTGCACTATTTTCCAGGCTTACGGGATCCGGACATTCCCCTATGTCCGGTCCCCAATGCCCCTTCCACCGAATTTCGGCTTACGGGATCCGGACATCCTCACATGTCCGGTCCCCAGGGTCTTGTGGGATCCGGTCTCCAATCGTGGGGACCGGTCTCCAAGTGCATAACCTGCACTTGTGCAGATTATTCTCCAGATCGACTTCGGAGGTCCACGCCGATGCGCTTTCAACTTATTTGATGCTTTAAACCTCTTTAAAGCATTCCATGTTAAGGATTTTGTGTTGGCAAGTTTCGTGAATTGAGTCGGAGTCTTGAAGGAGTCAGGAGCACACTTGAACAAAGAAGATGCAAACAGACGTTACAAGACTCAGCGGTGAAGCTCGGCACCTCAGGTATGATTCTAAGAACATTTATGGTGATTTTAGACTAAGATATAGTAGTTAGAGGACTTGGATTGAATTCTATTTGACAAAAATCAAAGCTAGAAAAATTTGGTCAAGATCCGGATCTGAAAGGTGATATCCGGATCTGAAAGGTAACATCCGGATCTAAGAGGTGAGATTCGGATCCCGTAAGCCGGTTCTCTGCGCACCTTTAATTGTGATCCGGACCTGGATTGAGATTCGGATCCTGTACCTTGCAGTCTCAGCATGTATTAAGGTGGACCGGATCTCATGGCTTAGGACCGGACCCTGTGAAAAAATATTTTTCAATGACGAAAGACATGACCGCCGAGTGGGCCGAGTCCTGACCTTGGTCATGGGAAATATTTCCAGATTTGGTTGTTACAATCCTAATCTATCTCTAAGTCTTCTAATACTATATAAAGACTATGGGGGGTTCATAAATCTATATGCTTACATTATAAACTCTATTGAAAACCCTAGAAGCTTGTAGGTAGCCGTTTTCCTCATCTTCTACATCAAGCTTCTCCCAAATTGATTCTCGGTGCCCTAATTCTTAATGTTTTTCTAGAATCAATTTGAGAATTGCTTAGAGATTATTCCCATAGATCTTTAATGAGAATCTAAGCAATAAATCATCACCGATCGTATTGTTCTTGCTCCGGACGGAGTGTGCTCGTGGATTCGAGTGGGCGTCGTGGATTCGGCGTGATCGGAGGCTTCGTGGATTCGAAGTGCGTGCGTTCGTGGACTCGGACGTGAGGGCGTGGACAACCCGAAGGAGGATTGCGCGGAGATCCATAGGAGAGTTAGAGAGGTCGAGTCCGTGGAGTTCGGTATCACCTTGTAATCTTTTCTCTTATTGATTGTTTATTCGCGTGTTGGTCCCGTGGGTTTTTTACTCCGAGTTTGGAGTTTTCCCATGTAAATCTCGGTGTGCTTTTTAATTTCCGCATTTATCTTTTTAAAGCATCGAGATTTGTGGTTTTTGGTTTTTACACCTATTCACCCCCCTCTAGGTGATTAGATACGATCTAGATAGATCCTTGGGACTTCCCCGTAACTCACATTCCAAACTCGACTTTGGTCTATTTGAATCATAGTCCAGCTTTACGTCTCGCAGTTTCGAGTCCTTACAATTCAAATGGCTTTCCACCCAAAAGTACACCGTAACTTTATAATTTTAGAAGTTCGGTACCTTACATCCTCCCCTCCTTAAAAAGGAGTTTTGTCCCCGAAACTAACTCACTTCTAATCCAACTCATATCTCAACTCTACTTACCAATAGTCGAGGGTTCCAATGCACTTTTGCACTTCGGAGTGGCCTTTTACTCATCGGAATTGTCCAAAGGCCCACTACGGAGGATGTGAAACCAAATCCACTCACATCAGTCAAGCAAAACACTGAAAGTGCATTACAATGACAGCGAGTCTCGGTGGTGGCGCAAGTCGTTACTCGACGACTCTACACGCTTCGACACCACTCGCAAACAGGCACACCAAGGCCGAACCGCTTCCTTTGAGACCGGAACTACATGCCATCCTCGTGATGTGGATCTAGCATGAATGCGTCAACTAGTCGGACGACCCACCACCACTACACAATGCACACGGGTAGACCTTCTTGAATCACTCGAGCGTCCACAAAGTGGCGCTTTACCACTCCGGCTATCCAAGAGTCTGATACGACTCTTCCTTGCATTCATCCTCTGTTCAGGAAATACACTCTGACTTGATCACCGGTATTGCTTAGAAGCAATATCATTGGTGACTCGACCAATCGCGAGTACTTCAACCTAAATCGGATCTCGCTCTACTACGAGATGGCGCACTTTGGCACATCTCAAATCTTAATCCACTTGAGAGTACTATTGTAACACACTAGACTTGCAAAAATTGCGAGGTTCGAGTGTCTGACTTGAGTTCGGAGCCTTTCCACATTTTCTGGAAGGTCGTTGACAGTGTTTCGACCTATGGTTCAAACCCCGAGAACGATGGTTTCCAACTTGGCACAAAAATCTGAAAAGTCGGATGTTTGGTCAGCTCTCGGATTGGGATTTCAGAGCTCTGTACCGGTACACTTGTGGTGGTTGTACCGGTACAGGCACGATGGTTGTACCGGTACACTTTGGGATTTGTACCGGTACACTTGGCGTTTTTGTCTCAAACCCGAGGCTCGGGTTTGCACGCATAGTGGTTTGTACCGGTACACTTTTTCGTGTACCGGTACATAGTGTAAAAACTGCAGTTCGTGTAGTTTGCAAATTTTGGGTTTTGAGGGGGCTTTTTGGGGATTGTTACCACATGTTACTTAACCCCCACACCTCCCTCACAGCACTCTTTGTGCTGAGCTTGGAGAGGGAGAAGGTAAGTCTTTTGCTCCATCGTCTCTCTAGATTTCTCTCCCAAACTTCATCTAATTTGAGGTTTGATCCCCTCTTTTGCTTCTTCTTCGTGTGGGTTACCTTCTTGGACCTTGGAGAAGCTTTGAGGTGGGAGTTTGGAACTTGTTGGAGGAAAGATCCTCAAACCTAGCCCCAAGATAGCTTGGATTGGAGCTTGTTGAGAGGTTAGTACTCTAGATCTACTCCTTAATCTCGTTTTGGTAGAGATTTTGTGATGAAACCTAGTTTTGGGAAAACTAGGGTTTATGTTGGGGTTTCATATTTTGGGGCTTTTAGAACCTAATTGATCAGTGTAGAACTCTCCTTTAGGTTGGATTTGAAGATCCATTGGGTCAATTTGAGCTTTGGACAAGATCTCCTTGACCAAAGGTAATTTTCACCTCTTTTCTATGTGATTTTTGGTGAAATTAGTTGGATGTTTATTCGAAGCTTGTATCCCGTTTAGAAATTATCTTAGGGTGCTAGAACCTTGAGGAGCAACTTTGTTCGGCGAAACGAAAAGAATTCGAAGTACATGCGGTGGGTTTGACCTCACCGAAATGGGTGAACTCCTTCTATGTCTTTCTTAAAGACATGTTTAGATATTTATTCATACTCTTTATGACATGCTTGAATTTATGAGAATATAATATAACCATGTTATATATAGTGAAAATATATGTTCTATGTGGTAGAGACATACATGTAGAATTGGGCATAGTTTGTCTATAGTTGAGACTACACATTTATGCCACTCTAAGAAGCATGTTAGAGTATGATTGTCATGCCCCGCGACCGCTACCAATTTGGTCCGGTCCGGGCACGTCGAACAGACGCCGAACGGACAGAGCCTCCCCTGTTCGCCCAAGGCTAAACCACAGCAATCATGTACAAGAGTTTGCCCAGGATAAACTCAATCAACATACATGATTCAACGGAGCACCACAAGTGCTAACAAGTAAGAGCAAGATACAAGTATACAATACAAGTAAATAAAGAAAGAAAACATCTAGCTATTACATCCACTTTCGACATTCACATAATGATTTATATTTTTCTTTCTTTTTCATCTCTCAAATGAATACATATATACTTCTCATAATACAAATATGGCTCTCCAACTGGCCCCCCAACCAAGAACTCTCATGTACACGAGGGTACACTAATGCATAATGGAAGCTGCTAGATACAAGGGCGCTGTGCCCCTACCTCAGTGCTCTGTCGGTGTAATATACCGAAACCACGGTAAATGAATGTTGAACTTCAGTCAAAATGATCAAAGTTCGATGATGAAAGGCTTTGGAGGGGCCGAAGGCGTCTACAATGCAAAAAGTGCATCGTAGGGGGACCTTTGAGAGCTAAAAAGAAAGGAAATCGAGAAAATCTGCTTATCTGCAGATTTCTTCTCTCAGAGACCGGACCCTGGGGTGGAGACCGGTCTCTGTGCGCGCAGGAATTTTGAGGGGTGAAAATTCGGCTAAGTCCCGAAATGTCAACTTGCGGGATCCGGACATCGAGTGAAGACCGGACCCCGTGAGACCGGACCTCAGAATGGAGACCGGTCTCTGTGTATGAAAAATAAAATTAGCTAGAAATTTGGCTAAGTCCTGAAAACTCTGCGTACGGGATCCGGACATGTGGTGAAGACCGGACACCTTGGGACCGGACCTCAAAGTTGAGACCGGTCCCCACACACGATTGGTCTCGAGTGAAGACCCTTTGAGACCGGTCCCTGACTATGGAGACCGGTCTCAGCACCCGAAAAGGGCCCAGTTTGGGCTGATTAATTAGAGGAAAGTGGAGGGGCTTAGTGGCATATGTGCAATGTTTGTGTTAAGTGTGAAGGGGTATGAGCTCTGTGCTCATTTCTTTGTGCCCAAGTAAACAGAGAGCTTCCCTCTCTCTCTCTAGGATTCTTTCTCTCTCACAAAGAAGAAGGAGAAGAAGGAAAGGAAGGTGGAGAAGAAGTAGAGGGAGTGGAATGGCTCCCTCTCCTTCACCTCTAGAGCAAGAAAGAAAAGGAAAAGTTTAGAGGTAAGCTTTCTCTAATCCATGGTAGAACCCTAGAGTAGGGTTTAAATGTCTTAGAATGGTTTTAATGAGGTCTAATGAGTGATTAGAGCTTTCTTTTGCTCTTGGTAGAGATCAAGTCTAGGGTTTCGTATGATTTTAACCCTAAGGCACCCAAATTTGGGATTTTCATGATTGAGGGTTCTTGGATCAAATTTATCCTATAGAAATGCAATTGTGGATGTTTCCGACTCGCTCGAGCGAATGGTTCATTTAAACGAAAAGTCTATAGAAAGTTATGTGCAAAAAGCCTAAATCGGCTTGTTTTTGCCGCAGATTGGAAATTGGCGGCCGCGGATCGCGAAAATTGAACCTGAGCATCCTAGTGAACTCACATGGTGGGGGGTGCTTCCACTAACTCTGAACTTCCTTTTAAGTCTATATGTCATTCATTGAGCATATATGTGATAGTGCTATTGTGCATAATAGGGTAAAGGAATATGAATTGCATGTATAAAAAACCTAGTGGTTAAAGAACAAAGAACCTAGTAGTTAACCCTACGTATGCATGAGATGAAACAAGAACCTAGTTGTCACGCCCCGGTACCGCCTATTTGGTTGGGTTCGGGTCATGTCAACAGACACCGAACGGACAAGGCCTCCCCTGCCCGCCCAAGGCTCTAGCAACTAGTATAATTAAACAATCAAAAGAGAATTGCAATTATACGAGACTTGCACGAGGGCAAGCAACAAACACAGCGGAAGTGAAAGCTCTAAGCTATAAAATACGACATACAAGATATTTGATTACATTTTAACCAAATACAAGTAAACTAAGCTATTACAACCTTTTTCATTCAAATACATCATATTCTTTTTACATTTGTCATTCCACCAAATACATACATGATCGTTGCCAATTTACAACTATTCAACAAGAAAAGTTGATACATATACCAAAAAGGGAATGACTATTAAAGTACTCCGGTGCCTACTAGCTATGGCGCTAACCCTTTGCTCCGGTCCTCCGCCGCCCCACTCGCGCTAGGACCCGTAGGGTTAGTGGTGTGAGAACTACAACGAAGTTCCCAGTGGGCTCGGCAACCGACCCCGCCGACTTACCCACTAGGTCTAAATTAGGCATAAGTAATTCAACGGAAATGAAATAGTAACCACACTATATATGCTATTACTATGCCTGCAAAAGAAGGGTCAGTGAATAAATAATCAACTGAAAATAGCTATGCATGCATGCTCTTTACTTTATTTTACTTTATCTTTCTTTGGCTCTTTACCCAATCTTGCCGGTTAACATAGTTAACCCCAACAAACTCAAGACCCAAAATCCCTCTTTGAACGGGGAGGCTCTAGCCTGCAAGACCCGAGGGACCGTCCGTCGGGGCCACGATCCCCTAGGTGACTGTTCCGGAACTCACCGCTTGAGGAGGAGCGAGCTCCCTAAAGCCAAGACTTGTCAAGAGTGTCGATCTAATCCTCACATTGAGGATTCATAGCCACTGTTCTCAATGCCAATTCCATGGAGAGGTTACTACCATATCATCTATCTCATTCTTGCCGTAATGCCACTAAGGTTAAACAATGTTTAACTATGGTTATCTCAATGCCAATCTCGTCTCTATGTCAATATCACCTTTGTTGACTAAGATCAAGTCCATTTCCATATTCATACAATTAGGGTTCTAGTTCTCATGCTTCTATTGTTCCATTTCATTTACTAAGTTCAACTACACTAGTGACAAAGTAAAGAGGTTCAACCGTTTTGCATAATTTCCAACTACCCTATCATGCATGAAATTACTATACACATACAATGCTCAAAAAGGTGAAATAGACTTAGAAGGGAATCCAACGATTCCGGAATGCACCCCCCACCTTAAAATATTTTTGTGGAGTTGCCCTACGAATCCCACGACCAACCGAGGCCTAGTCTAAGATCTGTAGTTTAAACAGAGCCCGAATCAGGCCAGTTTGTATAGTAACTACTATATACGCTTTTCGTTTAAATGAACGGAGTTGTCCTACGCGTCGGGAATACCCCCAATTAGGTTTCACAAGGTCAATTTACCTTGGAAACACCCTAGGACAAAAGCCCCAATTTCCAAACCCTAACAATGCCATTTTGGCATTCCCATGGGATTGATCTCACCCACAAGCAAATGAAAGCTTGTGAGCCCATGAGAAACTCTCTAGAACCATTCTAAAGCCATTAGAACCATCTCTAATGCATCTGCTACAAACCCTAGCTAGCCACCATGAGAGCACTTGAAGCTTTCATGTGTTTCCATGGTGTGCTTTACTCTAGCATGTCTCTAACACTAGCAAAAAAGCTAGAAACCTCAAAAACTTAGGTTAAAACCAAAACCCTAGCACCAAACTTGTAAAAACCTACCTCTTGTAGCAAGCTCAACCCAAGCCTCCTTGTAGGAGAGCTTCAAGATCCTCCAAGAAGCCTCCAAAGCCCTCCAAAGCCTTCTCCTCAAGTTTCCTCTCCTTGATCTCCTTGCTCTAGGACTCCTCTAGAGAGAGAAAGAGAGAAGAGAGAGTGAGAGGTGAATATGTGCTGTGAACAAGAGAGGATGGGCACATATAATGTTGTAACAATTGCACCCAGGCCCTCCAAATTGCTAATTTTGCAATCTGCTAGAACTGGGCAGTTTTCGGGTTGAATGTCCGGTCCTGGCTGGATGTTCGGTCCCAGTAAGCCCTCTTTTCGGGACTTAACCATTTTTCCGCGTGTTGCGTAGCCAATGTCCGGTCTTGACCGCGATGTCCGGTCTTGGATTGCCCGGTCTCGGACCAATGTCCGGATCCCGTAAGGTGGAATTCCAGGACTTAACCAAATTTCTCCTCTTCGCAGCTGGGGCACCCTGTGGCATCCGGACATCACCAGGATGTCCGGTCTTGGCTGCTCCAAGTCTGGAGATTTCTCCAGACTTGCAATTTAGCTTTTCCAAGACACCGTTTTCGCTACGCACGGGTCCCAAAGCACTTAGAACCCACACAAACCTACTACACTCCAAGTTCCGCTCATTTCGACGGAACTCGGCACGCTCTAGGGGAAAAGTAGTATGCTACACTAGTGGTCAAAGAACAAGAACATGGTGACATATAGATCGAGTGGCATTAGAGAATTGTAAAGAACGCTAATGTGCGTGTGTTAAAGAATAAAGAATTTATTGGTTAAAGAACCTAGCGGTTAAAGAATCTAGTGTTTAAAGAACCTAGTGGTTAAAGAATGCTAGAGTGTTGGTTGTAGGTCCCAAGGATCTAAAAGGTAATTAACACCTAGAGGGGGGTGAATAGGTGTACAATGGCCTAATAAAAAACTCGATGCGATTTTAAAGTAAATGCGGAAAAATAAAATCAACACACCAAGATTTTACGTGGGAAAACTCCAAACCGGAGAGAAAAACCCACGGGACCGATCACACGAACTATCCACTAAGAAGCAAATTGAGTACAAGGTGATTCACCCACAACCCTACCCAATTTTACCGAATCTTTGACGTGGATCTCCTTCGCCGGTCCTCGACCGATTGAACTCCTCTAACCGACCACGCCGCAACTCCTTGCCGCGTCAACGCCCCGAATCCTCAAAGCGTCCACCGAATCCTGCCTCTCACGTGATCCTCCCGTCACCCTCCGTCCGGAGTTGTAGAAGAAAACTTTTGGTGATCTTAACAATTAACGCACCATAGACAATGGGGGAACCCTTTTAGTCAATCATCAAGTTGATTCATGAAGGAGTATTCAAAGAGAAAAACCTAGAATCAAACTCGACGATCAACAAAATAAAACTCGCCTTAAGAATTGAATCATAAAGCTCTAAAACGAGTTTCTAGGGTTTTAAGAGGATCTATAATCTAATAATTCTGAGCATATAAAATAATGAACCCCCCATGGTCTATTTATAGTGTTAGAAGACTTGTAATTAGAGTAGGATTGAAATCAGCCTATTTTGGAAACAAACCCGACATTAAGGTCCGGACCTCACATGTGGAGACTGGTCTTGGGAGTCCGGACTTGGCCCCCCTCAACCGGTTCTCACTATCGGTAAATTATGTGAGATTAATCAAGGTTCGGTCTTAGCCATGGAGTCCGGTCTTATCTTGCGTAACAACAATGATCAAGCCACGGGATCCGGACTTAGGCTCTAAGACCGGATCTGGTTTAATGTTGCGCCTGAGACATGCTCTCGGGATCCGGATCTCAGCCATAGGTCCGGATCTGCATTAAGGCTGCGCAAGAAACCAGCTCTCGGGATCCGAACTTAATAGGCAGGTCCGGTCCTGAACACAGTTTTTCCAGATTTGAAATTTTGTCAAATTAAGATTAATCCAAGTCTTCTAACTACTAATTCTTTTATAAAATCACCAGAAATTATCTTAGATTCATACCTGAGGTGCCGAGCTTCTCCGCTGAGCCTTGAATCTTCAAACTCCTTCTTTGTGTTCTTGATTTCTTCAAGACTCCAATTACTTCACGAAATTCGCCAACTTATAAAATCCTTAACATAGAGAACTAAGAATGCTAAAGAAAAAGAATAAGAATACGAATGCTAAAGAACAAAGAACACTAGAGTTAGTGTAATGACATGGTCATGATCTCAAGAATAAGAACAAATGACAAAAGCCTTAAAGTTAAGGGTCATTGTGCAAAGTCTTCCTTAAAGTTAAGGAACGGATTTGGATTTAATCCTTGGAGCAAGGATTTGATCATACTCGCCTATAAGTCCTTGCTCGGGGGCGGTAGCTCCCCCTCGAGCGGTGCGCTCCGGAGTAGGTCACCACTGGGATGAGCATCCCAGAGGACGGTCCCGTCGGGTCGTAGTAGTCTCCCCGATACTAGGATTTGAGTTGGTGAGTTATTGAGCGGCTACGAGCTAGCCATGAAATTGGGTATCGAGATTGGGTATCGAAATCGAGACTTTGCATTCGTCATATTTATTATGTTGAACATAAGCATATTTATTATTGTTCAGGCATATTAGTTGTTCTGCATTATAGTTTGGCTACTATCTGCTATTTCTTTCAAATTATGCCTGAGATAGACCTAGTGGGAAAGTCGGTGTGATTGAGGGTCGAGCCCACTGGGAACTTCGTTGTAGTTCTCACCCCATCATTTCTACAGGGCAGAGCTCCAGCGAGCCAGCTGACGACCGTGGTAAGGGTCTCACGCCTTAGCTAGCGACGGCCTCAACTGAGTTTATTTTTCATTAGTTGCATACTACTTGTATATATACTTTTGGAAGTTGAATGTAAATGAATGTAAGAGAAGAAATGATATTTTGGAAAGAAAGAACTTGTAAATGTAAACATGAAAGATGTGAATGTATGTTCATAGTTGAAGTAAATCATTTCACTTGTGTAGTTTACTGTTTTCTTTCACTTGGCTATTGCTTACCTTCGTGTAAGCCATTGTTGTGTGCTTTCGCTTGTGCATTTCATATTCTCTTGAATTGTACTCGTGTTGAGCCTTGGGCGGGCATGGGAGACTCTGTCCGTTCGGCGTCTGTTGGACGGGCCCGGGCCAGCCAAAGGGACCGGTCCTGGTGCGTGACAGATGTTTTGGTATCAGAGCCTAAAGTGAAAGAAAAATAGGAATGGACCTAGAGAACCTTAGGATGGACAAGACATAAGGATCCAGGAAACGTGAGTGACGTGAAATCTAAGTTAGCGAAGGCACTTGATTGGGTTAGAGTATGCCGTCTCTAATGGGATTAGAGGATAAGATAATATGGAATCAATTCTCTATACCTTGAGTACTGTTGGGTAGCCAACAACATTGCGCTTGGGACGAGAACAAATATAAGTGTTGCTTTCGCCTAGTTGGGTATGTTTGAGTAATGTCGATTGTGTAGCTAATGTATACTTTCAAGTATGATGCCTCGTGGCGACCTCGAACGCGGTCGATGCCGGAGGAACCGAGTGTGGCTCCTGAGCAACCCGGAGCAGGTGGCGACGGGGGGCTTCAGGAGCAGTTGTCTGCATTAATCACAGTAAACCTAGCGGTTAAAGAATCTAGTGTTTAAAGAACCTAGTGGTTAAAGAATGCTAGAGTCTTGGTTGTAGGTCTCATGGATCTAAAAGGTAATTAACACCTAGAGGGGGGTGAATAGGTGTACAAAGGCCTAATAAAAATCTCGATGCGATTTTAAAGTAAATGCGGAATATAAAATCAACACACCAAGATATAACGTGGGAAAACTCCACAAGGAGTAAAAAACCCACGGGACCGATCACACGAAAATCCACTAAGAAACAATTGAGTATAAGGCGATTCACCCACGACTTTACCCAATTTGCCGAATCTTCAATATGGATCTCCTTCACTGGTCCACCACGCCGCAACTCCTTGCCGCGTCAAAGCTTCGACTCCTCAAAGCTTCCACCAAGTCCTCGGCCTCTCACGCGATCCCCGCGTCACCCTCCGTCCGGATTTGTTGAAGAAAACTTTTGATGATCTCAACAATTGAAGCACCGTAGACTATGGGGGAACCCTTTTAGTCAATCATCAAGTTGATTCACGAAGGTGTATTCAAAGAGAAAACCTAGAATCAATCTCGACGATCAACAAAATAAAACTCGCTTTAAGAATTGAATCATAAAGCTCTAAAACGAATTTTAGGGTTTAAAAGAGGATCTAACCTATAAACATATTCAGCGATACAATCCTTGAACCCCCCATGGTCTATTTATAGTGTTAGAAGACTTAGAATTAGATTAGGATTGAAATCTGCCAATTTTGGAAACAAAACCGACACCAAGGTCCGGACCTCACAAGTGAAGACCGGTCCTAGGAGTCCGGACTTAGTTCCTTCAACCGGTTCCATCGTTAAATTTATATATATGTGATTAATCAAGGTCCGGTCTTATCCCAGAGGTCCGATCTTATCCTGCGTAATAACAAAGTTCAAGCCTCGGGATCCGGACTTAGACTCTAGCTCCGGATCTAGTATAATGTTGCACCTGAGACATGCTCTCGGGATTCGGATCTAGACCAAAGGTCCGGATCTACATTAAGGCTGCGCAAGACACCAGCTCTCGGGATCCGGATCTAAGCCAAAGGTCCGGACTTAGATCATAGTTTTTCCAGATTTTGAAAATAGTTAAATTGAGATTAATTCAAGTCTTCTAACTACTAAATCTTTTATCAAATCACCAGAAATTATCTTAAATTCATACCTGAGGTGACGAGCTTCTTTGCCAAGTCTTGAATCTTCAAATTCCTTCTTTGTGCTTTTGACTTCTTCAAGACTCCAATAACTTCACGAAATCCGCCAACTTATAAAATCCTTAACAATCTCCCCCTTTGGCGATTTCGTGACAAAATATAAATAAAGCCCGTACATTACTTAAAAACAAAAAGACAAGAATTATCGCAATCACCAAACGATAACCCCCAGCATGATCGATCCAACAAAAAGTAGAAAATTACAAATTGAAGTCCTATTACAAACTCTATGACTTAGACATTGGAGTCTTGAAGTCTTGAACGTTCCTGCAAAGAAAAACTCAAACACACATTCAAGCTTCAAGAGATTCATTAAGCATCAAAACCAAAGATCACAGTCTAAGTCCTAAGTCAGAATCCTAGTCATAGATACAAGCATAAAGTTAAGCATTTAAGCATCAAGAATCAGATCAGGAAACATCATCATCATCCAACTTTTATCTCCATCTCCCCCTATCATCATTAATCATCTTACAGTCATCTTCATCTCTCCCCCTTTTTGTCCGAAAGCGGCAAAATGACAAAAGAAGGCTTTATTACCAAAAACACGCTGAGTCATTGTCTAGAGATAGCGTTAGCACACTTCACCTTGACCTTCTCCAGCCAAATAGACTACAAGTACCATAAAATCATGAATATGTGATGTGAATGTGAAATCCGCTGCTTACAAAAACATCTATACACATTGAACGCATTCATATCAATAATTAAGAGAACCAAAAACAAATGATTCCTAGAACTTCCTAGGGCCAAACACAGAAAGTTTAATATTGACAATTATGCATTAAAAACAAATGAGTTAAACAATTTTGTGCCAAGACCGGACCATGCCTGCCAAGACCGGATGTCACACCAATTTGAAGTGTGCGCAAGTGACATTCGGACTTAGACACGAAGACCGGTCCTCCCTGAAGAATGTTCAATAACAGTATTCACTGTCATTCATCAGTAGTTTGGCAAACTTTTCATGAACTATATTAACCAACTCCTAGTCAATTGAATTCAAGGATGTCATAAATGTTGAACCGTGCATCAATCAGAATTTAAAGAAGTATATCGTGAAATTATGCACATCTTTTGAGATCTAAACAATAATTGTACTAAGTTTAAATTTCAAATTTGCAAAAATAGAGAATAAAGAAGATCCCATAAGCTGAAATAAGCACAAGAATATCACCCAATTGAGTTATGCACATATCTAAGACAAGGAGTGGCTCTTTGAGCATCTTTATTATAACTTCCACCTTATATCATTCGATAATGGAGCACTCACCAAAACACCTCAATTAAAAATTTGACTTTGATCTTTTTCTAAGAGATGTACATTGATATTCATGTAGTAGCTTCACACACTTACCGGACGACCGAGGTGGTAGCTCTTTCTCACATGTGATGGTAGTTTTCACACTCCTTAAAAGGATGTAACTCTTTCCACATCCTTATAACTTTAAGATTACTCCCCCTCAAATAGTGCAACCCACAATGAGGCAACATTGTTGTGATTTCAGAGAATAGGGAAATTATTTATTTTCATCATGCAAAGAGTCAATTCAATTCAATACGCTATAGATAGTTCATAAAAGATGTACTAATTTAACAAGTATATCAAAACAATTTCTAGAAGATGCTGAGAGTCAAATAAAATGACAGAGAAGAATTGAAGTGAATTGAAGAATGTTAAAATAAATCATGCAAAACTATGAATCAATTCGAAACAATCGTGCATAATAGTCAATATGGAAATAATGGCCCATAGAATATATCTAGAGAGAATGATTCATACCGATAGCCTTTCGTAAATGTAGAAAACATTTTTGATCTAACGGTTCAGTCAAAATATCCGCTAATTGATCATCGGTAGAAATATATTCAAGTTTAAGAATGTTCGATTCGACCAATTCTCTTAAGAAATGATATCTTAGTTCAATGTGTTTTGTTCGTGAGTGAAGAACAGGGTTTTTTGAAATATTTATGGCACTAGTATTGTCGCAAAGAATTGTAAGACTGTGTCACGCCCCGGGGTCGGCAGGACCTTCCCCAAAGCGTGCCCAGACCCGCCATATGTCAACACATACAAGGCGTCTAACTAAAAACAGCGGAATTAAAACAATATAAGGCTACAACTATGCATATCAGAGCCACGACTAAACAAGAACCAAACCACAAGTAAAAGAAAGTAAAGTGTCTAAATCACTAACAAAGAAATAGAGAGTAGTACACAGTTAACATCAATACCTCTCAACTACACAAAAGTGGTGGTTTCTATACAAGGTAAAAACACTCCTTCTCTCCAAAATAAAACAAGAGAAAAAGGAAACCACCTATCCAAAACCCTCTCACAAGCCGCTATCCCGAGGCAACTCCTTTGCCGCGGTCCCGAGCCTCCCCCGATGCAGAAGGCACTGAAACGAGTCAGAAACAGAGGGCGTGAGAACTATAAACATATAGTTCCCAGTGGGCAATTACTGACCTGCACAAAATTGCTCCACTAGGCCCAAAGGAGAGTTATATAAGTACTGAAATAAATACCTGTAAATAAAGCGTAACAGAAAAGCTGAATAATTAACCCAAGGTAATTATATTACATGCTTTAATCTACCCGATAGCCAACTTTAAACAAGTATATTAAAATAAGTTCACAAGTATACTATAATAGAAATGAAGACCTATCAAGTATACTACTATGTCCAATACTATATCACAACATATATATCCAACTACTAATCTAAGTTAAGTAATGATTATCCTTTAGTATAGAAAGACGATGTTCAATCTCAATTTGGGATCTACACAAGTGCAATCCCGCTTGCGCCCCCTAAGTGTCGTGGTAGCCCCAACATCCCAGTAGGAATGAGTCTAACCAATTCGGCCCCATAGGTTTCTCAATACCGCACGTCCGAATACATCGCAAAGGCTAACTCCGAGTGCCGCTTGTAGGGAGCGACCCTCACAAGCATGTGCGAAGAGCACAAATGGCAACAAGCAAGTCCAAGTCCCAAGTCCCACACATGGCAAATGTCACTAGCAACCCTAAGGTCTAGTACAACAAATTCTCATGACACTAGAATTTCTATGTCAAGTTCATTCACGAGCCTAATGCCGCTTGATGACATTAGCTCACTATTCTACACTTTTGATGCCAAGCCAATGCCGCTTAATGACAAGGGCTTTTCTCCTATATCATGTATAGTTCTATGTTCTCAAACACATGTCAAAGTCCTCTCAACACATAGTTTCAAGTTTCCCAATAGAATGCTACAAAGCTTCAGCTCTCACATGCATACGTCTCTACTATATAGAGTAAAATTGCGTTACACATAACATATGTATCTTAAGCATTCTAAAATTCACAAATAAATCAAATAACATGAAAATGCACTAATTTCCATTTAACCATAAGCAAATAAGCACCAATGAGAATTTCTCATTGTGCTAGGTGAGGCCAAACCCACCGTCGCTCCAAGCGTCGCTCCGAACCGCTAACGAAGCTTCGATTCCTACTCCTAGTACCCTACAAAGTAGATCCTAGGAGTTACAACCTCAAGAGATAAGTCTTGAGTTCAAACTTTAAGCTTCTATGTAGAGAGTAAGGAAAAATTCACCTTAGAGTAAAAATCCTTCTCCAATCCTCAAATGGAGGTGAGATCTCTTCCAAGGCAACCTAAACAAAGGTTCTAAACCAATTAATTGGACTCTAAAAGCCCTAGGTTGCAAATCCCCAAAATAAACCCTAATCTACAAAAACTAGGGTTTCAACAAGTAGAAAGCTTCAAAATCCCAAACTAGAGGAAATAGAGGTGATGCCTACCTTCAAGAAGCTCACAAACAAGTTCCAAGTCCACCAAACTTGAAGATCTTTCCCTCAACTTGCTCCCAAACCAAGCACCAAGCTTCATCCATGGTGGAGGATGCACCAAGAAGCAAAAGGAGAAGAAGAGAGAAGGGTTAGACCACCAAAGAGCACCCTAGACCCAAGAAATCAAAGGAGGAAAAAGGGGGAGAGCTCCCTATCTCTATCTCCTGCAGTGAAGGGCTCAAAATGAGCCATAGGGGTGAAGGGGCATATGTATAAAGCAACAAAATGCCAAACAGTCCATGCAGTTTCGGATTTTCAAAATCACTTGTACCGCAGACAAATCCGCTTTGTACCGGTATAAACCCCAAGGAAACAAGAAACCCGAGCCTCGGTTTGTCCCGCTCATCTATACCAGATAAATCTCGCTTGTACCAAGATAGCCACCATTTTGTACCTATAGCAACAATTTTGTACCGGTACAAAAGCTCAAACTCAACCCGAGAGCAACCTAAAATCCACTTTTTGGACTTTAGTGCTTGGAAATCATCCACGAACCTCGGTACTCGTGCCATAGGTCGGAACACAGTCAACGACCCTCCAGAAAATCTGGAAAAGCGCAAATCTCACATCCACACTCGAACCTTGCTATTTGCACAAGTCCAGTGCGTCACATTCACCCCTCCTAAAAGGAGGTTTCGTCCGCGAAACTCAAAATTAAAGTCATACCTCATGACTCCATCTGAAAGAGATGGGGATAGCGCTCTCGAAGCGCACTCTCTAGCTCCCACGTGGCCTCCCGCTCCTCGTGGTTGCTCCACAGGACCTTCACATAAGGAAGCTCCCGGTTCCTCAACTTCTTCACCTCGCGAGCTAAAATCTTCACGAGTTGCTCCTCGAAGCTAAAATCGTCCCTCAGCTCCAATGGTGTAGCATCCAAAACATGAGCTGGATCATGTACATACTTCCGAAGGACCGATACATGAAATACGTTGTGTACACCCGATAGGTTCGGCGGTAGAGCAAGTCTATACGCTACCGGGCCCACACGCTACAAAATCTCATACGGTCCAATGAAACGGGGGCTCAACTTACCCCGAATCCCAAATCTCCTGACTCCTCTGGTCGGCGAGACTTTCAAAAAGACATGGTCTCCAATCTGAAACTCCATGTCTCGTCGACGTCTATCAGCATAGCTCTCTGCCTACTCTGGGCTGTCAACAACCGCTCCCTAGCAATGCGAACCTTGTCCTCTGCTTCCTGGAGCACATCTGGGCCTAGAGCCAAACTCTCACCAACTTCACTCCAATGAAGTGGCGATCTACATTTCCGTCCATAGAGTGCCTCAAATGGCGCCATCTTGATGCTTGCTTGATAACTGTTGTTATAAGCAAACTCAGCCATCGGTAGATGCTGCGACCATCCTCCCTGAAAGTCGATCACGCAGGCTCGAAGCATGTCCTCGAGTGTCTGTATAGTACGCTCTGACTGCCCGTCACTCTGAGGGTGGAAAGCAAAGGTCGAAATCCGCCGAGTACACAAGGCGTCCTGCAGACTCCTCCAAAAGTGTGACACAAAACGTGTGTCCCCGTCCGATACAATCGAGGTAGGTACTCCGTGAAGTCGCACAATCTCATCCAAGTAAACCTGTGCGAGTCTCTCTCCAGTCCAAGTGGTATGGATAGGTATGAAATGTGCCGATTTCGTCAACCTATCCACGATCACCCAAATAGCATCATGCCCGGCCTGGGAGCGAGGCAATCCCATCACAAAGTCCATGGTGATCTTCTCCCACTTCCACACTGGAATCGGTAAGCTCTGTAATTTCCCCGCGGAACTCTATGCTCACCTTCACTTGTTGGCAAGTTAAACAACGAGCTACAAACTCGCCAACATCCTTTTTCATCCCGGGCCACCAATAGTGTAGTTTCAAATCCTTATACATCTTGGTGCCTCCCGGATGTATAGCATAAGGTGCACGGTGTGCTTCTAGAAGAATCTCATCTTTAAGTGTCGGTTCCGCCGGTACACAAATCCGCCCACGGAATCTCATCAAGTCACCACCGTCCAAAGTAAAGTCCCCGGTGCAACCATCAATCATCTTTGCTCGGATCTTTAGCAACTCCGCATCAAGAGCTTGCTTTTCCTTAATTCTTTCCAATAAAGTAGGTTGCACCACTAATGTCATCAACCTCATAGGTGTGTCAGGAGCCACCACCTCCAACTCTAGCCGTTTCAACTGCTCGATCAACGGCGGTTGAGTAACTATCATCATCGCTAAGTTTTCCGTCGATTTCCTACTTAGCGCATCCACCACGTTAGCCTTGGGTGGTAGAGTATCGTCGATCATAATCCTTGAGCCTCCAACCATCTCATGCTGCCTCAAGTTCAACTCCTTCCGAGTGAACAGATACTTTAAGCTCTTGTGATCCGTATACACTTCACACCGCTCGCCATAAAGATAGTGGCGCCATAGCTTCAGTGCGAACACTACAGCCGCCAACTCCAAATCGTGAGTAGGATAATTCCTTTCATACTCCTTCAACTGGCGAGAAGCATACGCGATCACCTTTCCGTCCTGCATTAACACGCAACCCAATCCGTTAAAGGAAGCATCGCTATAAATCACATACCCTGCTCCAGCAACTGGCAAGGTTAGGATTGGCGCGGTAGTCAATCGCAGCTTCAACTCTTGAAAGCTCTTCTCGCACGCTTCATTCCAAATAAACTTGGTGCCTTTATGCGTGAGTCTCGTGAGGGGAGTAGATAACTTAGCAAACCCCTCAACAAACCTCCTGTAGTAGCCGGCCAAACCAATAAAACTCCGTATCTCTGTGACACTCGTCGGTCTTGGCCAATCCTTGACGGCTTCAATTTTCTTGGGGTCCACGGCTATACCTGATCCCGAAATCACATGGCCCAAAAACGCCACCTCTCTAAGCCAGAACTCGCATTTCTTCAACTTGGCATAGAGTTTCTTTTCCCGAAGCACTTGAAGTACCAATCTCAAGTGTTCCTCGTGATCCGCATCACTTCGGGAATAGACCAAAATGTCGTCTATAAACACCACGACAAATCTGTCCAAATATGGCTTGAAGACACGGTTCATTAAATCCATCGCCGGGGCATTAGTAAGCCCAAACGGCATAACGGTGAACTCATAGTGTCCATACCGTGTCCTGAAAGCCGTCTTTGACACATCCTCAGGCTTGATCTTCAGCTGATGATAACCCGACTGCAAGTCGATCTTGGAGTACACGCTAGATCACTGAAGCTGATCAAACAGATCATCGATCCTCGCAACGGATACTTATTCTTAATCGTGACTTTGTTAAGTTCACGATAATCCATACATAAGCGAAGTGATCCGTCCTTTTTCCTCACAAAGAGAACCGGTGCTCCCCAAGGCGACACACTCGGCCTCACAAAACCTTTATCCAAAAGATCCTGCAACTGTGCCCCCACCTCCTTAAGTTCGCCGGTGCCATCCTATAGGCGCCTTTGAGATCGGAGTAGTCCCGTGGACGAGATCTACCACAAACTCGATCTCCCTATCAGGCGGCATGCCTGGTAGCTCTGCTGGAAACACATCCTGGAACTCCCTCACCACAGGGATATCCTCAATCCTAGGAGAGTCCTCAACATCTCGGGGTGCAATACTAGCCAAATAGGCTATGTACCCGCTACTAATCAACTGCCTAGCTCGAGAGGAGCTAATAGTCATCGCAAACAGCGAACTCTGGCAACCCTGAAACACAACCTCCTCGTGACCAGGCTCTCTAAAAGCCACAGTACGACTCACACAATCGATCGTAGCAAAGTACCGGGTCAACCAATCCATGCCCAAGACTATGTCAAACTCTCCAAGTTTGCGCACCACAAATAGGTCCGCGGGCATGATCCAATCCCCAATCTGAACCGGGTAACTAGCACAACACTCCTGAACGTCTATATAATGTCCGGGTATAACCAATCGCCCTGAATGCAACAAGGAAGTCATAGGAATGCTATGCAACTCGGCAAATAGCCGATCAATAAAAGAACAAGATGCGCCGGTATCAAATAAAGCACGAACTCGAATGCAGGAAATCAAAATGATACCTGCAACCACGTCCTCACCGCCGCCGCCGCTTCTCGGCGGCATACAATCGTCCACTCGGGCCCCGTCGTGACCCCTCGCTCGTCTCTCGTGCGTAAGGTCTCCGCCCGTAAGATGTCGCAGTGTCCCCGAGCCGGAACTCGGTGAAGCGGTCCGAAGCCGTCGACGGTGTGGGGGCGCATCCTCGGACACTCAGATCGAAAATGGCCCTCCCGGCCGCAAGAGAAGCATCGGCCCGCCCTGCGGGCACCGTCTGGGGTGGTGGGGGCCGCTACAAATCACACATCGCGGCACTGGTCGCCGCTGTGATCCTCGGCGCTGCTGTGGGGGTCCTCGTCCACGTGCTTGGCCCCTGGGGTCCTTTGGCGGCTTCCTAGCGTGCGCCCGGCTTCGCACCCTCGCCCGAGGGCCTCTTGCCCTTGCCCCGATCCAAGCCTTCCCGCTCGTCCTTCAAGACTATCGCGCCCGCTCCACAATAAGAGCGCGATTTACCACCTTACGTAAGTGCGCAGTTAGCGGATCCGCACAAGCCTATAGATAGAAGGCCTCACTCCACTCTCAAAGATCCCGGCCTTATCCTCGTCGTCCCGCACGACGAAAGGTACACAAAGGTAGAAGCCTCGGTGAACTCCCGCTCATACTCGCCACCGTCCGCTCCCCTCGGCGCAAGCCGCGTGCATCCGTCTCCATCCGGCGTCGAACATTGTCGGGAAGTAGTGCTCAATGCCTTTGAACCCGGTCCAAGTCATCGCCGCTAAGTCGGTGCTCGGTTCTCCCGAATGTCCCGCCACCACCGATAGGCCTCGCCGTCCGTGGTGAGTGGCGAGCCAAACTCGTCCCTCTCCTCAACAAAAGTGTCGCGAAAGAGCTTCTCCATATGCATAAGCCACTTCTCGACTATCCAGTGATCCACGTTCTCGCCATCGAACACACGTGGATTGCACCTTCTGAACTCGTTGAGGCGGCTCATAAGTCGATCACGCTCAAGTCCCTCAACCATCGTCGGAACACCGTCTCCTCCCGGGGCATCCGAATCGCGCCGCCGTCGCCACTTTCTCCGCCGTGCCACGGACGGCACGTAATGTAAGGATCGGGGCGCCGGAGTCGGCGCCCTCGGTGCTACCACCTCGCCGGAGCTTGTGGTACAGCTGTCTCCGGCCTCCCCGGCGCCGCCCGTCGGAAGAAGGTCCTCCGCCGCTTCATCCTCTCGTCCCGTCGGCGCGCCGCCTCGCCTCGTTGATGGGCCGCCGCCGTCTGCTGAGCCACAAGGTCAGTGAGGACCGCCACCTGATCCCTCAGCTCGCGGACCTCGCTGGACTCAGAAGTAGCGGAGGTCTCGACCTCCTCAAGATGTGCCATGTCCGCTGCTCCAATAGACTGGGAGCGAGTGATAGGCATCAACACCGCAACAACATAAAAGCGCAAGTTAATAAAACCCACGCTATCGCAATCCCCACTCAGAAACCCAGATCGTGCGAAAGTAAAGAAGTGTGCTTTCTACTAACTCCCGATGTTACGTTGTCGGCCGCCAACGTAACCCTCCGCGAAGCTAGAAGTTATACACTTCGATTAAACTCCAACATTTTAGAGTTATCATAAAACCCAATCAAACACTTTCGCTTATAAGTCAAATAGATCACGTCTCTCACGAGTCTAATTCTTATAGTCCAACCAGCCTAAGGTTTACTAGTGTTACGGATTTTAAGTTGGCATATTTCGTGAAGTGAGTCCGGAGTCTTGAAGGTTTAAAGAAGAAGAGATGAAGATCGAAGACTCGTATACTCTAAACATGAATCCACAATGCTCGGTAAGTTCAAATATTATGGATGATGATTTATAAATATTTAAAAGTGTTTAGAAGACTTAGGATGTTTTTAAATTGAATATATGAATAAAATTGAGGTTTTCAAATCCTAATCTATCTCTATGTTTTCTAATTGATTTTAAACAGTTTTTCAAATCCTAGCCTATCTCTATGTTTTCTAATTGATTTTAAATAGGTTTTCAAATCCTAGTCTATCTCTAATTTATTTCCAAAATTAGATTTTCACAATTCTAGTCTACTTCTAAGTCTTCTAAATCTATAAATAAGCGATGGGGGTTCCATTAATTCATATGCTTAGAGTTTAGACCATTATGAAACCCTAGAAACTTGTTGGGTGCTTTCTTTCTTTCTTCAACAACAAGTTTCTATCGGATCAATTTTTGAAACCCTAATTTCTCGTTCTTCATGGAGAATTGATCCGGCTATTGCTTAGAAACATCTTCTACGGTTATTTAATGATTATCTAAGCAATAAATCATCACCGATCGTATGGTTCTTGCTCCGGACGGAGTGCGCTCGTGGATTCGAGTGGGCGTCGTGGATTCGGCGTGATCAAGGCTTCGTGGATTCGAAGTGGAGGCGTTTCGTGGATTCGGGACGTGGCGTTCGTGGATTCGGACGTGGACAACGCGGCGGCGTGCGCGAGATCCGAAGAAGATAAAGAGAGGTTTGAGTCCGTGGATTCGGTAAATCACCTTGTAATCTTTTATTCTTAGTGGATTGTTATCGCGTGTTGGTCCCGTGGGTTTTTTACTCCGAGTTGGAGTTTTCCCACGTAAATCTCGGTGTGCTTTTTATTTTCCGCATTTATTTTTATTGCATCGAGATTTGTGGTTTTCGGCCTTTACACCTATTCACCCCGCTCTAGGTGTTGGATACAATCTAGATAGATCCTTGGGGCTACCCCGTAACTTACAACTAGGTCCTCTAAGACGTCACCCTAGGCTCTGATACCAAATTAATCTGTCACGCCCCGGGGTCGGCAGGACCTTCCCCAAAGCGTGCCCAGACCCGCCATATGTCAACACATACAAGGCGTCTAACTAAAAACAGCGGAATTAAAACAATATAAGGCTACAACTATGCATATCAGAGCCACGACTAAACAAGAACCAAACCACAAGTAGAAGAAAGTGAAGTGTCTAAATCACTAACAAAGAAATAGAGAGTAGTACACAGTTAACATCAATAACTCTCAACTACACAAAAGTGGTGGTCTCTATACAAGGTAAAAATACTCCTCTCCAAAATAAAACAAGAGAAAAAGAAAACCCCCTATCCAAAACCCTCTCACAAGCCGCTATCCCGAGGCAACTCCTTTGCCGCAGTCCCGAGCCTCCCCCGATGCAGAAGGCACTGAAACGAGTCAGAAACAGAGGGCGTGAGAACTATAAACATATAGTTCCCAGTGGGCAATTACTGACCTGCACAAAATTACTCCACTAGGCCCAAAGGAGAGTAATATAAGTACTGAAATAAATAACTGTAAATAAAGCGTAACAGAAAAGCTGAATAATTAACCCAAGGTAATTATATTACATGCTTTAATCTACCCGATAGCCAACTTTAAACAAGTATATTAAAATAAGTTCACAAGTATACTATAATAGAAATGAAGACCTATCAAGTATACTACTATGTCCAATACTATATCACAACATATATATCCAACTACTAATCTAAGTTAAGTAATGATTATCCTTTAGTATAGAAAGACGATGTTCAATCTCAATTTGGGATCTACACAAGTGCAATCCCGCTTGCGCCCCCTAAGTGTCGTGGTAGCCCCAACATCCCCGTAGGAATGAGTCTAACCAATTCGGCCCCATAGGTTTCTCAATACCGCACGTGCGAATACATCGCAAAGGCTAACTCCGGAGTGCCGGCTTGTAGGGAGCGACCCTCACAAGCATGTGCGAAGAGCACAAATGGCAACAAGCAAGTCCAAGTCCCAAGTCCCACACATGGCAAATGTCACTAGCAACCCTAAGGTCTAGTACAACAAATTCTCATGACACTAGAATTTCTATGTCAAGTTCATTCACGAGCCTAATGCCGCTTGATGACATTAGCTCACTATTCTACACTTTTGATGCCAAGCCAATGCCGCTTAATGACAAGGGCTTTTCTCCTATATCATGTATAGTTCTATGTTCTCAAACACATGTCAAAGTCCTCTCAACACATAGTTTCAAGTTTCCCAATAGAATGCTACAAAGCTTCAGCACTCACATGCATACGTCTCTACTATATAGAGTAAAATTGCGTTACACATAACATATGTATCTTAAGCATTCTAAAATTCACAAATAAATCAAATAACATGAAAATGCACTAATTTCCATTTAACCATAAGCAAATAAGCACCAATGAAAATTTCTCATTGTGCTAGGTGAGGCCAAACCCACCGTCGCTCCAAGCGTCGCTCCGAACCGCTAACGAAGCTTCGATTCCTACTCCTAGTACCCTACAAAGTAGATCCTAGGAGTTACAACCTCAAGAGATAAGTCTTGAGTTCAAACTTTAAGCTTCTATGTAGAGAGTAAGGAAAAATTCACCTTAGAGTAAAAATCCTTCTCCAATCCTCAAATGGAGGTGAGATCTCTTCCAAGGCAACCTAAACAAAGGTTCTAAACCAATTAATTGGACTCTAAAAGTCCTAGGTTGCAAATCCCCAAAATAAACCCTAATCTACAAAAACTAGGGTTTCAACAAGTAGAAAGCTTCAAAATCCCAAACTAGAGGAAATAGAGGTGATGCCTACCTTCAAGAAGCTCACAAACAAGTTCCAAGTCCACCAAACTTGAAGATCTTTCCCTCAACTTGCTCCCAAACCAAGCACCAAGCTTCATCCATGGTGGAGGATGCACCAAGAAGCAAAAGGAGAAGAAGAGAGAAGGGTTAGACCACCAAAGAGCACCCTAGACCCAAGAAATCAAAGGAGGAAAAAGGGGGAGAGCTCCCTACCACTATCTCCTGCAGTGAAGGGCTCCAAATGAGCCCTAGGGGTGAAGGGGCATATGTATAAAGCAACATGCGCTTTCGGATTTTCGAAAACTGCCAGTCTGTACCGGTACAAATCCAGTTTGTACCGGTATAAACCCTGCGAAACAACAAACCCGAGCCTCGGGTTTGTCCAGCCGCTCATCTATACCGGTATAAATCTCGGCTTGTACCGGTATAGCCACCATTTTGTACCGGTATAGCAACAATTTTGTACCGGTACAAAAGCTCTGAAACTCAACCCGAGAGCAACCTAAAATCCAGCTTTTTGGACTTTAGTGCTTGGAAATCATCCACTAACCTCGGTACTCGTGCCATAGGTCGGAACACAGTCAACGACCCTCCAGAAAATCTGGAAAAGCGCAAATCTCACATCCACACTCGAACCTTGCTATTTGCACAAGTCCAGTGCGTCACAGACTGGAGGAAGGAATCCGATAGTCACTAAGTAAACTCCTCATCCACAACAACTGAGTGGCACAACTACCAGCAGAGATGTACTCGGCCTCAGCTGTAGATAGGGCAATGCAATTCTGTTTCTTACTATGCCATGACACCAAACAATGTCCTAAATAGAAACATCCTCCACTGGTGCTCTTCCTGTCATCCACAGATCCAGCCCAATCGGCATCTGAGTAACCAATAAGATCGAGTGTGGTTCCCATTGGATACCAAATTCCGAAATCCGTTGTTCCTTTCACATACCTTATCACCCTTTTTACAGCCTTTAAGTGTATTTCTTTAGGACTAGCTTGATAGCGAGCACATATCTCAACACTGAAAGCAATATCCGGTCGACTAGCTGTCAAGTATAATAGGCTCCCAATCATACTTCGATATAGCTTTTCATCCACACTATTTCCTTCAATGTTTACTCCAAGTCCTTTGTTACTTGTTCCCATTGGAGTGTCAAAATGTTCTGTGCCATCCAATCCAAATTTCTTAACTAACTCCTTTGCATATTTAGTTTGGGATAAATGAATTCCCTCCTTAGATTGTTTAATTTGAAGACTGAGGAAATAATTAAGTTCACCCATCATAGACATTTCAAATTCATTGGTCATTAACTTAGCAAATTCTGTGGCATCCTTATCCTTTGTCGCTCCAAATACAATATCATCCATATAAACTTGTGCAACTATAAAATCATCCTTTGTGTGCTTGACAAACAACGTTCTATCCGCTCCCCCACGGTTGTATCCCTTTTCCAAAAAATACTTAGTGAGTCGTTCATACCATGCGCGTGGTGCTTGCTTTAAACCATAAAGAGCCTTTTTAAGATAATAAACATGGTTTGAAAATTTAGAGTCTACAAAACCTTTTGGTTGTTCAACATAGACCTCTTCTTTTAGAAAACCATTCAAAAATGCGCTCTTTACGTCCATTTGAAAGAGAGTTATTTTAAAATGACACGCGATAGCAAAAAGAATTCGAATCGACTCAAGTCTTGCAACCGGGGCGAAGGTTTCTTCAAAATCAATACCTTCAACTTGAGAGTAGCCTTGTGCAACCAACCTTGCCTTGTTTCGCACTATGGTACCATCCTCACTTTTCTTATTCTTAAAAATCCATTTGGTACCGATGATGTGTTGTTGCGCTGGTCGTGGCACGAGTTCCCACACATCGTTTCTAACAAATTGTGCGAGCTCTTCTTGCATTGCGTTAATCCAATATTCATCTTGAAGAGCTTTGTCCACATTCTTAGGTTCAACCAAAGAAACATAACAAGAAAACTCACATTGTAGTTGACTCCTTGTCCTTACACCAACTTGGGGATCTCCTATTACATTGCTCAATGGATGATCCTTTGTGACTCTCATAGGAGTACTTTCAATAGATGTAGTTGGAGAGATAGAAGTGTCAATTTGTGGTTCAGATGAGTCATTTGATGCATTTACGTTAGATGAAGTAGAAATATCGAAAGTAGTATTCTCATCATTCAAAGGCAATATAAAAGGTGAATCATTATCATCATCATTAAGATAAGCATTTGAAGTGTCAATCACAGAAGAAGTAGGTAAAGAAGCCTCATCTACTTTTACATTGATTGATTCTACCACCGTCTTAGTTTTTAAATTGTACGAAGCTCTACTTGAGGTAGAATAACCAAGAAAAATCCCTTCGTCACTTCGGGAGTCAAATTTTCCAAGATTTTCACGATCCCGAAGGATAAAACATCTACTCCCAAAGATACGAAAATATTTGATGTTTGGTTTTCTACCTACCCACAACTCATATGGAGTATCCATAGTACCCGGTCTTACATAGATTCGGTTGATGACATAGACAGCCGTGTTAACCGCTTCAGCCCAAAAATGTAAAGCAACCTTTTTACTATGAAGTATAACACGTGCCATTTCTTGTACCACACGATTCTTGCGTTCTACAACTCCATTTTGTTGTGGTGTGTAAGGAGCGGAGAATTCATGTTTAATACCATTCGAAACACAAAAATCTACAAATTTAGAATTTATGAATTCTCCTCCTCGATCACTTCTTATACGCACAATTTTATCATTACGCTCATTCATAAGACGGAGGCAAATTTCAGAAAATAAATCAAAAGTATCAGCTTTTTCACGTAAAAATGCACTCCAAACATAACGAGAAAAATCATCAATCATTAACAAGATATAGCGTTTGCCACCCAAGCTTTGTATTCTAGAAGGTCCTATTAGATCCATATGAAGTAACTCTAGAGGTCGAGAGGTACCTAAATGATTCAAATTCTTATGTGCGGATCTAATTTGCTTTCCCAATTGACACCCCCCACAAACAACGTTCTCTTTGAAATTAATTTGAGGAACACCTATCACAATCTCTTTCTTGGTAATCTTAGAAAGCTCCTTAAAATTTATGTGACCTAGACGTTCATGCCAAAGGGTTTCGGTTTCTAAAGTTGCTAGGTTACAAGTTTCGGATTGGGAACTAGGAACTATGTAGCAATTGTTTTGGGATCTAACACCCTTTAGAAAAAGCGAGTCATCATCTAAAGTCACCAAACATTCTTTGGAAGAAAACTTCACATTATAACCATCATCACATAGTTGGCTAATACTCACGAGATTTGATTTAAGCCCCTCAACATAAAAGACATCGTTCAACGTGGGGCCATCCGAGATAGTGATTGTTCCCTTTCCCATGATCTTTGAAGACCGACCATCTCCAAACATTACACTTCCACCGGAGAGTTCATGAAAGGAAGTGAACCAATGTTTGTCTCCGGTCATGTGTCAGGAATAACCACTATCAAGGTACCAAGATGTATTATCGTAAGATTGTAGGGATGTATGAATAACAAGACAAGGGTAGATTTCACCTTTGCGCACCCAAACCTTACGAGTTTTGGATTGCGTTGGCCGATTTGATTGCGTCTTGTAAACCTTGTCGACGATTTTGATTTGCTTGTTCTTAAGATCTTCCACCTTGGGCCTCCAAGTTTGTTTGGTCTTTGCGTTATGTGCTAGCTTGGTAGAATTCAATGAGCTCCTTGGGTTGGTGAACGTTGTGTAGTTCTTCTTGAGATTGCAAAATTTCTTCACGTGACCTAGAACTCCACAAAAATGACAAACCTTGTTAGTAAAGAAAGATTTTGTAGGACGATTGAATTTACCTTGGACCTTGGGCAATGATTTAGTTAAGTTCGCGTTTCCTTGCTTAGTGACTTGATCAACATACGTCCGTTCATATCCTAGACCAAGTTTGGATGTTTGACCTAGTCCTAGCATCTTATCGAGTTTAGTCGATCCAGAGGAGAACTTGTGCAAGTCTGACTTCAGTTGAATAATCGTCTTTGTGAAATCCAAGTTTGCTTCCTTTACCTCCGTGATTTGCTTGTTGAGAGATTTTATATTATCTTCGTAGGTTTCTTTCTCCTTCTCAAGCAAACAAATCTTTTCTACTAATGAGTTGTATGCTCTTGACAATCCATTTTTTTCTTGTTCCAAGGATTTTGTTGATGTGATCAATTCCGAGTTTTCTCCTTGTAAGTCGAGTAACTTTCTTCTCAATCTCTTGTTGTGCTTTGCCATCTTCTTTGACTCGGCGACCAATTGGTGGTATGCGGTTGCCATCTCATCTACATCCGACTCTTCCTCCGAGGAGTATTCCGACTCGGAACGTTCATGCAAGGAAACACCCTTGGCCATTATATACAACCTATACCCGCTCTGATACCAATTGTTGGTTATAGGTCTCAAGGATCTAAAAGGTAATTAACACCTAGAGGGGGGTGAATAGGTGTACAAAGGCCTAATAAAAATCTCGATGCAATTTTAAAGTAAATGTGGAATATAAAATCAACACACCAAGATATAACGTGGGAAAACTCCACAAGGAGTAAAAAACCCACGGGACCGATCACACGAAAATCCACTAAGAAACAATTGAGTACAAGGCGATTCACCCACGACTTTACCCAATTTGCCGAATCTTCAATATGGATCTCCTTCGCTGGTTCACCACGCCGCAACTCCTTGCCGCGTCAAAGCTTCGACTCCTCAAAGCTTCCATCGAGTCCTCGGCCTCTCACGCGATCCCCGCGTCACCCTCCGTCCGGAGTTGTTGAAGAAAACTTTTGATGATCTCAACAATTGAAGCACCGTAGACTATGGGGGAACCCTTTTAGTCAATCATCAAGTTGATTCACGAAGGTGTATTCAAAGAGAAAACCTAGAATCAATCTCGACGATCAACAAAATAAAACTCGCTTTAAGAATTGAATCATAAAGCTCTAAAACGAGTTTTAGGGTTTAAAAGAGGATCTAACCTATAAGCATATTCGTGATACAATCCTTGAACCCCCCATGGTCTATTTATAGTGTTAGAAGACTTAGAATTAGATTAGGATTGAAATCTGCCAATTTTGGAAACAAAACCGACACCAAGGTCCGAACCTCACAAGTGAAGATCGGTCCTAGGAGTCCGGACTTAGTTCCTTCAACCGGTTCCATCGTTAAATTTATATATATGTGATTAATCAAGGTCCGATCTTATCCCAGAGGTCCGGTCTTAGCCTGCGCAATAACAAAGTTCAAGCCTCGGGATCCGGACTTAGACTCTAGGTCCGGATCTAGTATAATGTTGCGCCTGAGACATGCTCTCGGGATTTGGATCTAGACCAAAGGTCCGGATCTACATTAAGGCTGCGCAAGACACCAGCTCTCGGGATCCGAATCTAAGCCAAAGGTCCGGACTTAGATCATAGTTTTTCCAGATTTTGAAAATAGTTAAATTGAGATTAATTCAAGTCTTCTAACTACTAAATCTTTTATCAAATCACCAGAAATTATCTTAAATTCATACCTGAGGTGACGAGCTTCTTTGCCAAGTCTTGAATCTTCAAATTTCTTCTTTGTGCTTTTGACTTCTTCAAGACTCCAATAACTTCACGAAATCCGCCAACTTATAAAATCCTTAACATGGAGCTGATAAAGGACTATGATGTCACTATCCTATACCACCCGGGGAAAGCCAATGTCGTGGCCGATGCGCTGAGTAGGAAATTTGTGGAAAACTTAGCGTCGACGATTACGCCACAACCGTTGTTGCAAAGAGAGATGCAACGGTTAGGTTTGGAAGTGGTAGCGCCGGGGGTGCCGGCAACACTTGCGGCGTTGGTAGTACAATCGACCTTGTTGGAGAAAGTTAAAGAACTGCAAGCCTCAGATGATCAGCATCTCCAGAAGGCGCGGAAGGATGTTGAGAGCGGTAGTGCTGAAGATTTCAGCATTGGGACCGACGGCGCACTTCGGTTCCGAAACCGTTGGTGCGTGCCCAGAAACGAGGAGATTCGAAGGATGATTATGCAAGAGGCACATCAGTCTCCTTATAGTATTCACCCCGGTGGCACTAAGATGTACCGAGATCTAAAAGTGCATTACTGGTGGCCGGGTATGAAAAGCGAGATTGGGGAGTTTGTGGCACAGTGTCTTACGTGCCAACAGGTAAAAGCGGAACGTCGATTTTCGGCGGGGAAACTGCAAAGTCTACCGATACCCGTTTGGAAATGGGAGGACATTGCAATGGACTTTGTTACAGGTTTGCCTTGATCGCAAGGTGGACATGATGCGATTTGGGTCATTGTGGATCGGTTGACGAAATCAGCCCATTTCTTGCCGATTCACACGACGTGGTCGGGGGATAAGTTGGCTCAAGTGTATCTCGACGAGGTGGTGAGACTACATGGGGTTCCGGTATCCATAGTGTCGGATCGAGACCCTAGGTTCACATCTCATTTCTGGAAGAGCTTACAGGATGCTCTGGGCACACGGCTCGATTTTAGCACGTCGTTTCACCCTCAGAGTGATGGACAGTCTGAGAGGACCATACAGATACTCGAGGACATGTTGCGAGCCTGTGTATTGGATTATAGGGGTGGATTGCACGATTACTTGCCGATGGCGGAGTTCGCGTATAATAACAATTTTCAAGAGAGTATCGCAATGGCGCCATTTGAGGCTTTGTATGGAAAGAAGTACCGTTCTCCGATTCATTGGAGCGAGGTGGGCGAGAGAGTCACTCTTGGCCCTGATGTGTTGTGGGAGGTGGAGGAAAAAGTTCGCCTTGCCCGTCAGCGGCTTGCGACGGCGCAATCGAGACAGAAAAGTTACGCCGACAAGTGCCGAAAGGACTTAGAGTTCGCGGTTGGAGACCGCGTGTTCGTGAAAGTATCGCCGATGCGTGGAGTGAGGCGATTTGGGGTCCGCGGGAAGTTGAGTCCCCGATATATTGGACCATTTGAGGTGTTGGAGCTCATTGGCGCGGTGGCATATAGAGTTGCATTGCCGCCAAGGTTAGCGGGAGTTCACAACGTGTTTCATGTGTCGAATCTCAGAAAGTACCTCCATCATTCGGCACATGTGCTAGAGTATGAACCCGTGGATTTACACGAGGATATGACCTACGAGGAGCATCCAGTGTGCATCCTTGGTAGAGAAGAAAGGAAATTGCGAAATCACATAATTCTGTTCGTGAAAGTCTAGTGGAGCAACCACGCGGTGCGAGAATCCACTTGGGAACACGAGGACGCGATGCGGAAGAAGTTTCCGTATCTATTTGAGTCTACAAGCTAAGGTACGTATAGTTTCGCGGACGAAACTGTTTTTAAGGGGTGGAGAATGTAATATACCGAAACCACGATAAATGAATGTTGAACTTCAGTCAAAATGATCAAAGTTCGATGATGAAAGGCTTTGGAGGCCCGAAGGCGTCTACAATGCAAAAGTGCATCGTAGGGGAACCTTTGAGAGCTAAAAAGAAAGGAAATCGAGAAAATCTGCTTATCTGCAGATTTCTGCTCTCAGAGACCGGACCCTGGGGTGGAGACCGGTCTCTGTGCGCGCAGGAATTTTGAGGGTGAAAATTCGGCTAAGTCCCGAAATGTCAGCTTGCGGGATCCGGACATCGAGTGAAGACCGGACCCCGTGAGACCGGACCTCAGAATGGAGACCGGTCTCTGTCTACGAAAAATGAAATTAGCCAGAAATTTGGCTAAGTCCTGAAAACTCTGCGTACGGGATCCGGACATGTGGCGAAGACCGGACACCTTGGGACCGCACCTCAAAGTTGAGACCGGTCCCCACACACGATTGGTCTCGGGTGAAGACCCTTTGAGACCGGTCCCTGACTATGGAGACCGGTCTCAGCACCCGAAAAAGGCCCAGTTTGGGCTGATTAATTAGAGGAAAGTGGAGAGGCTTAGTGGCATATGTGCAATGTTTGTGTTAAGTGTGAAGGGGAATGAGCTCTGTGCTCATTTCTTTGTGCCCAAGTAAACAGAGAACTTCCCTCTCTCTATCTAGGATTCTCTCTCTCTCACAAAGAAGAAGGAGAAGAAGGAAAGGAAGGTGGAGAAGAAGTAGAGGGAGTGGAATAGCTCCCTCTCCTTCACCTCTAGAGCAAGAAAGAAAGGGAAAAGTTTAGAGGTAAGCTGTCTCCGTAGAACCCTAGAGTAGGGTTTAAATGTCTTAGAATAGTATTAATAAGGTCTAATGAGTGATTAGAGCTTTCTTTTGCTCTTGGTAGAGATCAAGTTTAGGGTTTCGTATGATTTTAACCCTAGGGCACCCAAAATTGGGATTTTCATGATTGAGGGTTATTGGATCAAATTGATTCTATAGAAATGCAATTGAGGACGTTTCCGACTCGCTCGAGCGAACGGTTCGTTTAAACGAAAAGTCTATAGAAAGTTATGTGCAAAAAGCCTAAATTGGCTTGTTTTTGCCGCAGATTGGAAATTGGCGTCCGCGGATCGCGAAAATTGAACCTGAGCATCCTAGTGAACTCACAAGGTGGGGGGTGCTTCTACTAACTCTGAACTTCCTTTTAAGTCTATATGTCATTCGTTGAGCATATATGTGATAGTGCTATTATGCATAATAGGGTAAAGGAATATGAATTGCATGTATAAAGAACCTAGTGGTTAAAGAACAAAGAACCTAGTGGTTAACCCCACGTATGCATGAGATGAAACAAGAACCTAGTGGTTAAAGAACAAGAACATGGTGACATATAGATCGAGTGGCATTAGAGAATTGTAAAGAACGCTAATGTGCGTGTGTTAAGGAATAAAGAACCTAGTGGTTAAAGAACCTAGCGGTTAAAGAATCTAGTGTGTTAAGGAACATAGTGGTTAAAGAATGCTAGAGAACTAAGAATGCTAAAGGAAAAGAATAAGAATACGAATGCTAAAGAACAAAGAACACTAGAGTTAGTGTAATGACATGGTCACGATCTCAAGAATAAGAACAAGAATGTAAGAATAAGAACAAATGACAAAAGCCTTAAAGTTAAGGGTCATTGTGCAAAGTTTCCTTAAAGTTAAGGAACGGATTTGGATTCAATCCTTGGAGCAAGGATTTGATCATACTCGCCTATAAGTCCTTGCTCGGGGGCGGTAGCTCCCCCTCGAGCGGTGCGCTCCGGAGTAGGTCACCACTGGGATGAGCTGTTAAGGATTTTGTATTGGCAAGTTTCGTGAATTGAGTCGGAGTCTTGAAGGATCGGAACGAATCGAAGAACGACGAAGAATCAAAGACTTTGAAGAAAAGGGAATTGGCTCACGATGTGAATCACGATGTCTAGGTAAGTTTTTAATTCATAATATGGTGATTCATACTTAGTTATAGGCATTAGAATCATAAATTAATGTTTAACGGATTAGAAATTATATTGGAACTTTGTAATTTTCGGAAATTGGAAAATTTACAAAGTGTACCTGACCTGTACCTGAACCTGTACGGGTACAGAATCATACCCATTACCGGTTGTGAGTTACGGGGAAGCCCCAAGGATCTATCTAGATTGTATCCGACACCTAGAGGGGGGTGAATAGGTGTACCGGCCAAAAATCACAAATAATCGATGCGTTAAAAGTAAATGCGGAAATTAAAACACACCGAGATTTACGTGGGAAAACTCCAAACTCGGAGTAAAAAACCCACGGGACCAACACGCGAATAACAATCCACTAAGAGAAAAGATTACAAGGTGATTACCGACTCCACGGACTTAACCTCTCTTAACCTCCCATGAATCTCCGCGCACGCCGCCGCGTTGTCCACGTCCGAGTCCACGAACGCCACGTCCCGAATCCACGAAACGCCTCCACTTCGAATCCACGAAGCCTTGATCACGCCGAATCCACGACGGCCACTCGAATCCAAGAGCCAATGATCCGAATCCACGAATCGCCTTCAATCGCGCCGAATCCACGACGCCTCACGCCGAATCCACGACGCCGTTCATGAGAAGCATCATGAGTGTAACAACCCACTTTCCCGTAAAGCGTGTCGAGTTTCGTCGACATGAGCGAAACCCGGAGTGGAGCGAGTTAATATGGGTTCTAAGTGCTTTGGAACCCGTGCGTGGCAAAAGCGGGGTCTTGGAAAAGCTAAACTGCAAGTCTGGAGGAATTCCCAGACTTGGAGCAGCCAAGACCGGACCTCCCAAGTGAGGTCCAGGATGTCTAAGGTGCCCCGGTTGCGAAAAGGCGAAATTTGGCTAAGTCCCTGAAAATTGCTTTCGGGATGGGACTTAGAATCTAGGTCGGACTTAGCTGCGAAATTTCGGAAAAATGGCTAAGTCACTGAAAATTTCGCTTTCGGGATCGGACTTAGGCCAAGGTCGGACCTTGAGCAGCGCACGATGCGCGAGAATGTAAATACTCGGGTTTGGGGGGCTTAGTTGTAAATGTTACAACATGTTATTAGCCCTAACCCCTCTCCCTCACAGCACACACCCTCTTTTCATCCCTCTCACTCTCTTTTGCTCACTTTCTCTCTCTAGAAATGCTCTAGGGTTTGGAGGAGAAGAAGAAGGAGAGGAAGGAGAAGGTGATCTTGGTGGCTTTGGAGCTTGGGGAAGACCTAGAAGCTCTCCTACAAGGTGGAGCTTGGGCCAAGGTGAGGTTTCATGGTAAATCTAGACTAGGGTTTGGGTTTTAAGCAAGGAGTTTAAAGTTTTGAGTCTTCTCTTTGGTGTAGAAGCCTAGTAGAGGCTTGAGCTCCATGAAAACCCATGAAAGCTCAAGGTCCTCTCATGGTGGATTCTTAGGGTTTCAAGTAGAGGCCCTAATGATGGTTTAAATTGTTCTAGGTGAACTCTAAGAGTAACAACAAGCTCTCTTTTGCTTGTTTAAGAGATCAAAACCTAGGGTTTTGCATAGGGCTTGGATAGAGCACCAAATTTGGGGCTTTTTGCCATAGAGGTTCTAGGGTCAAATTGACCTTGTAGAAACCTAATTGGGGGTATCCCCGAACCGTGGGACAACTCCGTTTAATTAAACTAAAAGCCTATGTATGAGCTACTATGTAAATTAGTCTGATTAAAAATCTGATAAGCGCACGATTTCAAAATAGGCGACGGTTGGGCACGAAACTTGTCGGGCAACCCATCTTGAATATTTAGAGGTGGGTGGTGCATTCCAAAGACATCGAACTTCTCTTTATGTCTAAGTGTCATGTTTGAGCATACTATATACATTGAGCATAATGCATAGTAGGGTTAATTGTGAGTTTCTTGCTTTTGTGAGTTCAAATGCATGAGAATGATTGTATAATATTGTATTGGTAAAGAACAAAGAACCCTATGTATGCATGACAAAGAACCTAGTGAACCTAGTGTACTATTATGACATCGGACATGTGCTAGAGAACAAGTGTGGCAATGACGAGTCTAGAATACTTAGACAACAGTGTGGCATCAAGAACAAGAACATGAACAAGTAGATTACTTGACATTAGTACAATTGAGAGATTGACATTATGACAACGATCTTAGAGTTAAGAGTCATATGAACCTAAGTCTCCTTGAAGTCAAGGATGGGTTGTGAATTGGAATCCTTAAAGTTAAGGATTGATCGAACTCACCATGTTAGTCCTTGCTCGAGGGCTGTAGCTCCCTCCCGGGCGATGTGCTCCGGAGTTGTCATCACCGGGTCGTAGTGTTTTCTCTCCCCCAGGACGGTCCCGTCGGGTCGTAGTGTTTTCTCTCCCGCAATAGGGATTTGGTTTGGTTGAGTCGTGATGAGGGCGAACCCCCGGGCTAGCCAAGAGATTGGGTATCGAACTATGATCTTGCATGAGTTCTACGTTGGGCATCTTCTTGTTTACTTTCAAGCGTATTAGCATTTGATAGTTGGTTATTATCTTACCTTTCTTTCTATTACGCTTGAATTAGACCTAGTGGGAAAGTCGGCGTGGTTGGTTGCCGAACCCACTGGGAACTTTGTTGTAGTTCTCACCCCACTATTTCCACAGAGCCGGGACCGAGTGAGCCGGCAGAGGACCGCGGTAAGGGCATCGCGCCCTAGGTAGAGACCGCCGAGCTATTTTATTTTGCTATAGTCGCATTTCCCTTTATATCATCTTTTGTATTTGATGATTATAGTTGTTTAACTTTAATTGTAATCAAGTTTCATTTTGAGGTAAATGTGATGTAAGAAAGAAATGATGCATTGAATGTAAAGATTTTTAAAGAATTCAAGTTGTAAGAATTATGCATGTATGTGATTGCAATTAATCATAGTACTTGTATGTTTCAGTTTAGCATTTCACTTTGGCTATGGCTTGCCCTCGTGCAAGATGTTATGTATGCTTCCGCATGTGTAAAATTTTATACTCTATACGTACTTGTTGAGCCTTGGGCGGACGGGGAAGCTTCTGTCGTTCGGCGTACATTTGACGTGCTCGAACCGGCCAAATGGACCGGGCTCGGGGCGTGACAGATATAATGGTATCAGAGCGGGTATAAAGCCAAAAGTGAAAGCTTAGGATGGACCTAGGGGCCATAGGAATGGAAAGGACCTAAGGACCTAAGGAAAACGTGAGTGACGTTGAACAAGTATAGCGAAAGCATGTGATTGGGTTAATGTTATCATGTCTCTAAGATGATTAGAGACTAACTTTAAGTTGCTATTTGTTTTCTATTCCTTGTGTTGTGATCGGCGGCCGACGACATGATACTATGGAATGTTAATGAATGCGCTTATTTGCTTTCGCCGGATTGGGTATATCCGAGTACGTGTTTAAGTATTAACGTGAGTTGCTTCATTTCAGGAAGCAATGGCACCTCGTGGTCGACCCCGAACAAGGTCGACGCCTGAGGAACCGAGTGCGGCTCCTGTGCAACCCGCAGCCGGCAGCGGCGGGGGGCTTGAGGAGCAAATGGCCGCGCTTATTGGCGTAGTGCGGCAACAAGCTGAGTCCGTAAGGGCTCAAGGCGAGCAGATCCGACGGCTCCAGGAGACGTTGGAGCAGCAGCAAGCGGCGACGCAGGCGGGGGCCGAGCACCCTACACCTCCTGCTCGGACGCAGAAGTAGTGGAGGGTGCGGTGGCGGCGCGCGGATCCGATCGCGGCCGTACGATTCTGGCGTCGGCGGATCGGGGGACTTCAAACCCCGTAGCGCGGCGGACGACGAGAACGGGAGCGCCAGTTGGCGGCGCTCATCAAGTTTATGAAGTTCAAGCCACCTATCTTCGAGGGAGGAGTGGTGGAACCGGCGGTAGTGGAGTCGTGGATCGACTCCATGGAGACGCTGTTCGGGATTTCAATACCCCAGAAAGGGACAAGGTGCACTTCGCCTCACATTGCCTCGATAAGGCGGCGAAGGCGTGGTGGAAGCGAACCAAGCGGGATAGGTCACCTGACCTATCGCCCGCGACGTGGGAGGAGTTCAAGAGGCGGTGTTCACAAACTACTTCCCGACTCGGTGAAGCGGAAGATGCAAGAGAAATTCCGCAAGCTGAGGCAAGGAGACCGCTCAGTGGCAGATTACGAGCTGGAGTTCTCCCACATCATCGACTGTGTCCCCGACGTTGTGCGCGACGCTCGGGACCGGGCGGATTGGTTCCTACGGGGGCTTCGGAGGATCTATGAGAGGATACGGATCCTCAACCTCACGACCTTTGCGGAGGTCTTTGATCGTGCTCTATCCGGAGCACGGTAGCGCCTACGCGCGGGAGGAGCGCGAGGCCATGGCGGAGACGAGGGACAAGGGCAAGAAACGGGCGGCGGGCGGTGCCGGGAGCCGGCCAAATGCTAAGAAGCCCCCTCGGTATCCCCGACAGCAGCAGAAGTGCGGGAGACCTTTTCGTTGCGTCATTTGCGGCGGTGACCACCGGCCGCACGTGTGCCCGCAGCGCGACGGGGAAGTGCTTCGGTGCGGCCAACCCGGGCACATTTCACGGGAGTGCCGAGCGGGATCGTCTACACCGACGGCGCTTCGTCCCCTTCTACCCGGCGGTGATGGGGTTGCCACCCCCGATGGCGGCTAGGCGCTCATCAGCATCGCGCCAGCCGGAGGCATCGAGAGCACCGAGTGGGCGGGTTTTTGCCACTCAGGTAGAGGAGCAGGTTCCAGCTCCTGACGACATCGTGGCAGGTATTATCTCTATCAATGGTACTAGAGCTCAAGCTATTTTCGATACAGGTGCATCGCATTCATTCATAAGTGCATCATTCGTTAGAGCTCATGACTTAGAGATTGTGCATGATGAGGAGGGTTGGACTATTACATCACCCGGGCAGTCTTATGGTGTCTATGACGAGTGTCCGGCGTGTCCAGTTCAGATTGGTGACTGGGTCATGCCGATCGATATGTTGGTATTAAACAAGAAGTGGGGATTTGATGTAATCTTGGGGCTTGATTGGCTTTCCAAGTATTATGCGGTTATCGACTGCGAAAGGAAGGCGATCACTTTTCGTGAGCCTAATCAAGAGGAAATGGTGTCGGGCGTGCAAGGGTGCGCGCTTTGCGGCCACCATATCTACGGCCCGAGCGAGAAAGATGATTAAGGGTGGTTGCAAAGCTTACTTGGCGACCATCGTGGACGGCCGAAGGGGGCACCCCGACCTTGAGGGCATTCGGGTAGTGTGCGAGTACCCGGATGTATTTCCGCGGAGTTACGGGAATGCCACCGACCGGGAGGTTGAGTTTGTCATTGACTTGATTCCCGGGGCGGCGCCAGTTTCGAAGGCTCCGTATAGAATGGCACCGGTAGAGCTAAAGGAGCTTAAAGCACAATTGGAGGACTTGCTCGACAAAGGCTTTGTTAGGCCGAGCGTGTCTCCGTGGGGAGCTCCGGTGCTATTCATCAAAAAGAAAGATGGCACACTTCGACTCTGCGTGAATTATCGCGAGTTGAACAAGGTCACGGTGAAGAACAAGTATCCATTGCCGAGGATCGATGACTTGTTCTATCAGTTGAAAGGGTCAAAGGTGTATTCAAAGATAGACCTACAGTCGGGGTATCATCAATTGAAGATACGGCCCAAGGATATGCACAAAACGGCGTACCGTACGCGGTATGGCCATTATGAGTTCACGGTGATGCCATTCGGGCTTACTAATGCCCCGGCAGCATTCATGGACTTAATGAATCGTGTTTTCCGTCCGCTATTGGACCGGTGCGTCGTGGTGTTCATTGACGACGTATTGGTGTATTCTCGGACCAAGGAAGAACACGAGGAGCATTTGAGGCTTGTCTTGGAAATACTCCGAAAAGAAAAATTATACGCCAAGTTGAAGAAATGTGAATTTTGGCTTTCGGAGGTTACTTTCCTAGGACACGTGATTTCGGGCGAAGGTATCTCGGTAGACCCGAAGAAAGTAGAGGCAATTAAAGATTGGCCTCGCCCCACGAGCGCAACGGAAATTCGCAGTTTCCTTGGACTTGCGGGTTATTATCGGCGGTTCGTGGAGGGGTTCTCCAAAATAACCACTCCACTAACGCGCCTTACACACAAAGGCGTCAAGTATGTTTGGAGCGAAGATTGCGATCGGAGCTTCAAAGAGTTGAAAGAAAGGTTGACGACGACCCCGGTACTTGCTCTACCGACGCCGGGGGAGACATACGTCGTGTATAGTGATGCTTCCTACATTGGACTCGGGTGTGTTTTAATGCAAAACGGGCGAGTCATAGCTTATGCTTCGCGCCAATTGAAGCCTTATGAGAAGAACTACCCGGTTCATGACTTGGAGTTAGCCGCGGTGATTTTCGCGCTAAAATTATGGAGGCATTACTTGTACGGGGAACATTGTGAGATCTACACGGATCACAAGAGTTTAAAGTACTTGTTCACCCAGAAGGAGCTTAATATGCGACAACGGCGGTGGTTAGAATTATTGAAGGACTATGATGTCACGATATTGTACCACCAGGAAAGCTAACGTCGTAGCCCGCGCTAAGTAGAAAGTCTGGAGAAGACTTAGCATCGGCAATTACGCCTCAACCATTGTTGCAAAAGGAGATGCAACGGTTTGGATTGGAAGTAGTGGCACCGGGAGTGCCGGCTACACTTGCAACCTTAGTGGTGCAACCGACCTTATTGGAGAGGATCAAGGAATTACAAGCTTCCGATGAGTATCTCCAAAAGGTGCGCGGTGAAGTGGAGAACGGTAATGCCGAAGAGTTCGGCATTGGGACCGACGGCACACTTCGATTTCGAAATCGTTGGTGTGTACCCAAGAACAAGGATCTCCGCAAGGCGATTTTGCAAGAAGCGCATCAATCTCCTTATAGTATACACCCGGGCGGCACCAAAATGTACCAAGATTTAAAGTTGCAATATTGGTGGCCGGGCATGAAGAAAGACATTGGAGAATTTGTTGCGCAATGTCTTACTTGCCAACAAGTAAAGGCGGAGCGGCGATTTCCGGCGGGAAAACTACAAAGTTTACCTATACCCGTTTGGAAATGGGAGAATATAGCTATGGACTTTGTGACCGGATTGCCCCGATCTCAAGGTGGGCACGACGCAATTTGGGTGGTCGTGGACCGGTTGACAAAGTCGGCACATTTCCTACCGATTCATATCACTTGGTCGGGGGACAAATTGGCTCAAGTTTACATTGATGAGATTGTGAGACTTCACGGGGTTCCGGCGTCTATTGTATCGGATCGGGACCCGAGGTTCACTTCTCACTTTTGGAGGAGCCTACAAGAGGCATTGGGCACACGGCTCGATTTTAGCACGGCGTTTCATCCTCAGAGTGATGGACAATCGGAGAGGACGATTCAAATACTTGAGGATATGCTTCGAGCGTGTGTACTCGATTACAAGGGCAATTGGCATGACCATCTACCAATGGCGGAATTCGCTCACAATAATAGTTATCAAGAGAGTATCGCGATGGCGCCATTCGAGGCCCTGTATGGAAGAAAGTGTCGCTCTCCAATTCATTGGAGCGACGTGGGCGAGAAAGCTGTTCTTGGCCCAGACGTAGTGCGGGAGGCGGAGGAGAAAGTTCGCTTTGCCCGCCAACGACTTGCGACGGCGCAATCTCGGCACAAGAGTTATGCCGACAAGCGAAGAAAGGACATAGAGTTCGAGGTTGGCGATCATGTATTCTTGAAAATATCGCCGACGCGAGGAGTCAAGCGGTTTGGAATGCGAGGAAAGCTAAGTCCCCGATACCTTGGACCGTTTGAGATCTTGGAGCGAGTTGGAGCGGTGGCCTACCGAGTAGCGTTACCACCGAGGCTTGCGAGAGTTCATGATGTATTCCATGTATCTAACCTTCGCAAGTATGTTCATGATCCCGACCATATCCTTGCGTTTGAACCGTCGGAGATTCAAGAGGATATGACCTACGACGAGTTCCCGGTGTATATTATCGATCGGGAAGAAAGAAAACTACGGAGCCGAAGAATTCCGTATGTTAAGGTCCGTTGGAGCAACCACAACGACCGGGAGGCTACGTGGGAGCTTGAAAGCGTGATGCGGGAGCGTTACCCCCATCTATTTGACAATCTGGATCGAGGTATGAAGCTAGATTATAAGTTTCGCGGACGAAACTAAATTTAAGGGGTGGAGAATGTAACAACCCACTTCCTCGTAAAGCGTGCCGAGTTTCGTCGACATGAGCGAAACCCGGAGTGGAGCGAGTTAATATGGGTTCTAAGTGCTTTGGAACCCGTGCGTGGCAAAAGCGGGGTCTTGGAAAAGCTAAACTGCATGTCTGGAGGAATTCCCAGACTTGGAGCAGCCAAGACCGGACCTCCCAAGTGAGGTCCGGATGTCTAGGTGCCCCAGGTTGCGAAAAGTGAAATTTGGCTAAGTCACGAAATTGCATCGGGATCCGGACTTAGAATCTAGGTCCGGACTTAGCCTGCGAAATTTCAGAAAAATGGCTAAGTCCTGAAAATTCTGCTTTCGGGATCCGGACTTAGGCCAAGGTCCGGACCTCGAGCCGAAAGCGCACGGTGCAGCGAGAATGTAAATACTCGGGTTTGGGGGGCTTAATTGTAAATGTTACAACATGTTATTAGCCCTAACCCCTCTCCCTCACAGCACACACCCTCTTTTCATCCCTCTCACTCTCTTTTGCTCACTTTCTCTCTCTAGAAATGCTCTAGGGTTTGGAGGAGAAGAAGAAGGAGAGGAAGGAGAAGGTGATCTTGGTGGCTTTGGAGCTTGGGGAAGACCTAGAAGCTCTCCTACAAGGTGGAGCTTGGGCCAAGGTGAGGTTTCATGGTAAACCTAGACTAGGGTTTGGGTTTTAAGCAAGGAGTTTAAAGTTTTGAGTCTTCTCTTTGGTGTAGAAGCCTAGTAGAGGCTTGAGCTCCATGAAAACCCATGAAAGCTCAAGGTCCTCTCATGGTGGATTCTTAGGGTTTCAAGTAGAGGCCCTAATGATGGTTTAAATTGTTCTAGGTGAACTCTAAGAGTAACAACAAGCTCTCTTTTGCTTGTTTAAGAGATCAAAACCTAGGGTTTTGCATAGGGCTTGGATAGAGCACCAAATTTGGGGCTTTTTGCCATAGAGGTTCTAGGGTCAAATTGACCTTGTAGAAACCTAATTGGGGGTATCCCCGAACCGTGGGACAACTCCGTTTAATTAAACGAAAAGCCTATGTATGAGCTACTATGTAAATTAGTCTGATTAAAAATCTGATAACTGCACAGATTTCAAAATAGGCGACGGTTGGGCACGAAACTTGTCGGGCAACCCATCTTGAATATTTAGAGGTGGGTGGTGCATTCCAAAGACATCGAACTTCTCTTTATGTCTAAGTGTCATGTTTGAGCATACTATATACATTGAGCATAATGCATAGTAGGGTTAATTGTGAGTTTCTTGCTTTTGTGAGTTCAAATGCATGAGAATGATTGTATAATATTGTATTGGTAAAGAACAAAGAACCCTATGTATGCATGACAAAGAACCTAGTGAACCTAGTGTACTATTATGACATCGGACATGTGCTAGAGAACAAGTGTGGCAATGACGAGTCTAGAATACTTAGACAACAGTGTGGCATCAAGAACAAGAACATGAACAAGTAGATTACTTGACATTAGTACAATTGAGAGATTGACATTATGACAACGATCTTAGAGTTAAGAGTCATATGAACCTAAGTCTCCTTGAAGTCAAGGATGGGTTGTGAATTGGAATCCTTAAAGTTAAGGATTGATCGTACTCACCATGTTAGTCCTTGCTCGAGGCGCGGTAGCTCCCCCTCGGGCGATGTGCTCCGGAGCTGTCATCACTGGGTCGTAGTGTTTTCTCTCCCCAGAGGACGGTCCCGTCGGGTCGTAGTGTTTTCTCTCCCCGACAATAGGGATTTGGTTTGGTTGAGTCGTGTTGAGGGCGAACCCCCGGGCTAGCCAAGAGATTGGGTATCGAACTATGATCTTGCATGAGTTCTACTTTGAGCATCTTACTGTTTACTTTCAAGCGTATTAGCTGCATTTGATAGTTGGTTATTATCTTACCTTTCTTTCTATTATGCATGAGTTAGACCTAGTGGGAAAGTCGGCGTGGTTGGTTGCCGAACCCACTGGGAACTTTGTTGTAGTTCTCACCCCACTATCTCCACAGGGCCGGGACCGAGTGAGCCGGCAGAGGACCGCGGTAAGGGCATCGCGCCCTAGGTAGAGACCGCCGAGCTATTTTATTTTGCTATAGTCGCATTTCCCTTTATATCATCTTTTGTATTTGATGATTATAGTTGTTTAACTTTAATTGTAATCAAGTTTCATTTTGAGGTAAATGTGATGTAAGAAAGAAATGATGCATTGAATGTAAAGATTTTTAAAGAATTCAAGTTGTAAGAATTATGCATGTATGTGATTGCAATTAATCATAGTACTTGTATGTTTCAGTTTAGCATTTCACTTTGGCTATGGCTTGCCCTCGTGCAAGATGTTATGTATGCTTCCGCATGTGTAAAATTTTATACTCTATCTGTACTTGTTGAGCCTTGGGCGGACAGGGGAAGCTCTCTCCGTTCGGCGTCTGTTTGACGCGCTCAAACCGGCCAAATGGATCGGGCTCGGGGCGTGACAATGAGTATGGTGATCCTTCGCTTAGGAGTATCATAGAAAACCGAAGAAGAAAACTCCAAGCGAATTGTAGATCAAATCGACATATAGATATTCAATACGATATCTCGATTTGACCTAAAAGAGGCTATGAAGTAGAAAATAGGTTTAGATCAATTCTTAGCCTCTAGGGTTTCTCAAACATGTATATTCATGAAGCATATGAATTAATGGAACCCCCATCGCTTATTTATAGATTTAGAAGACTTAGAAGTTGACTAGGATTGTGAAAATCTAATTTTGAAAATAAATTAGAGATAGACTAGGATTTGAAAACTTGTTTAAAATCAATTAGAAAACATAGAGATAGACTAGGATTTGAAAACCTGTTTAAAATCAATTAGAAAACATAGAGATAGACTAGGATTTGAAAACCTCAATTTTGTCTAAATATTCAATTTAAATACATTCTAAGTCTTCCAAACACTTTTAAATATTTATAAATCATCATCAATAATATTTGAACTTACCGAGCATTGTGGATTCATATTTTGAATATGCGAGTCTTCGATCTTCGTTTCTTCTTCTTTAAACCTTCAAGACTCCGAACTAATTTCACGAAATATGCCAACATAAAATCCTTAACAATCTCCCCCTTTGGCAATTTCGTGACAAAACCCAAAATTACATTAAAATACTCACAACGCTCAATTCACAAAAAAAATGAAATTCATTGCCATCACCAAAACAATGAACTTCTCGCGTGAAAGATCCAAAGAAATACAAAATTACAACTTTGCAACTCCTAAACAAACTCTATAACTTAGACGCAACTAGGAGTCTTGAAGTCTTCAATGATCTGCAATTAAGTTACTTTCTCCACGTGAAAGATCACAAACAAAGTTAGTAATAATATGAAAATGAAAATCTCTCCCTCTTTGTTCATGCATCAAAAGATTGAAATTCAAACTCGAAAATCAAAAATTATCACACGCTCTCCCCCTTTGATCTTAAATTCAAGTTTTCAATTCTTCTCCCCTTTTTGTCAAAAATTGCCAAAAAAAATACAAATAGAGAGAAAAACAAACTAGCAAATAGAAAGTAGTCGTGTCATAGTTAAAAGCAAAAATAAGCAAACTAAATATAGTCCTAGGAGAGAAAGGATAAAACATAAATAATGAGGCTCAAAAAGGTAAAATCACTCCGTGACCTCCTCATCAAAAATTTTGCCTTGTTTCCTCAAAAATCCTTCAAAATTAGATTAATTTCATAAAAATTAAAAGTTGTACTCCAAAAATTATTATGATGAAGATAAAATATTATTTGATTTCAAAAGACATCAAAACATCAAAATTTGATATTAAGAATAATCTAATTATTTAAAGTCATCAAGATGCAAATTAATGAAAAATAATTTCTAGAAATTTAGCAAAATTGACACCAATTTGTCGCAACCCGTTCAAAATAGAGATTTAGCTAATAAACACCGGGGGTGGCTCTTTGAGCATCTTTTTCAATCTACCACCTTATAACGCCGAAAATTCTAAAATATTCACATATATTTTTTTCAACCTTTTCGGTTTTTCATATAATTACCCATGTGGTAGCTTCACACACGTACCGGACGACCGGGGTGGTAGCTCTTTCCTACATGTGGTGGTAGTTTTCACACTCCCTTTTAGGATGTAACTCTTTCCACATCTTTTTTATCATAGGAGTTTCTCTTTCCTTTTTTTTTTTAATATTCAAACTCCCCCTAAATTAGACAATGTCACAATTGAAAATAATTTTGACGAATTTTAGTCGATTAGCAAATATCCATCAATTATAATCAACATTCACAACCAAGATGAATTAATTACAAAGAGATTAAAATTAATTTCAAAATTTTGATGAATGTATGTAAGAAGAAATCACATATTAAATTATCGTCAAAATAATAAAAAGTGGAGTAAAATCGATAATTAATATGAATTTAATTCAATTTGAATTGACTTTAAATACCGTTTAAGGCTCTTTAAAAAACCTTTAATCTCTCTAACTTTATGATTTTCAATAATCTCCTTTCTCAAATAAATTTTCAATCAAATTAAAAATTCCCCTTTACCTTTCCTCAACAAGATTTTCAAAACAAAATTTTAAACAATTCAAACCTCGTCTAAACATGTAATGCAATGAAAGAAAAATATGCAATAAGCACCAATCAAAGCATTATAAAAATAAAAATAAACTAAGACGAGGAGCAAGGAAAGATATCACCTTTCCGGCTCCAAACTTGTCGGATTGTTGGTTGTCTTGGCTTGTCGACGATTTTTGTGGTTCGTTTAAACGTTTGATCCACCATAGGTCCTTTCGAAGCAAGTTTCTTCGATTGATGTTGTTGTTGAGGCTTAGAAACCCAAACCGCTTGTGGCTTCGACTTAGAAATCCGGTTCGGTTGTGGGTTCGGTCGATATTGACGTTGAGGCTTAGATGTCCGATTCACTTGTGGCTTTGATTTCCGGTTCACATATGAGTCACGGTTTGCTTGATGCACTCGACTCAATTGATTTTTCTTTTGATTCCATGGAGGATGTCGAGTTTTAGATGATACCAATTGTCGTTTCGAAGTTGCCGATTGAGACTTAAAATTTTTGTTCGGGCAACTCTTTTTGATGTGTCCTTTGATGCCACATCGATGACACACCTTGTCCTTCAAAGTTGTTGAGACTTTTGATGCCGTCTTTTGATCCTTCTCAACATACGTCCTTTCATATCCGAGACCCAACTTGTTCGCTTGACCCAATCCGAGCATATGATCCAATTTCTTCGATCCGAAAGAAAATTGTTGTATGTCGGACTTAAGTTGACGAACTTGCTTGGTTAGCTCTTGATTGGATGTGTAGGTTTCCTTAAATTGTTGCTCCAAAAATCCAATCTTGTCTTGATGTGATTTGATCGTTGAATCCGCTTCTTCTAGCTTCTTTTGGAGGATCGAATTATCTTTCAATATTGCTTCCTTTTCCTCTTCGAAAGCATTCGTCATTGTTTTCAAATTTTTGTTCTCCTCTTCAATGTCGAGTAGACGCTTTCTAAGCCTTTTGTTATGCTTCGCCATCTTTTTAGATTCGACGAGGAGTTGATGATACGCTTCCGCTAAATCCTCGTCGTTTGATTCCTCATCGCCGGAATCCGAGTCCACGTCTTCTTCCTTTGATGTTTTCAACGCAATCCCTCTACTTTGAGAAAACGACTTGGAAGAAGATTGGTTAGTAGGAAAAGTCATATCGTAAGTTTGCAACACACCTACTAACTCTTCGGCCATTAGATAGCAATATATCTAGATCCCGCTCTGATACCAATTGTGAGTTACGGGGAAGCCCCAAGGATCTATCTAGATTGTATCCGACACCTAGAGGGGGGTGAATAGGTGTACCGGCCAAAAATCACAAATAATCGATGCGTTAAAAGTAAATGCGGAAATTAAAAACACACCGAGATTTATGTGGGAAAACTCCAAACTCGGAGTAAAAAACCCACGGGACCAACACGCGAATAACAATCCACTAAGAGAAAAGATTACAAGGTGATTACCGACTCCACGGACTTAACCTCTCTTAACCTCCCATGAATCTCCGCGCACGCCGCCGCGTTGTCCACATCCGAGTCCACGAACGCCACGTCCCGAATCCACGAAACGCCTCCACTTCGAATCCACGAAGCCTTGATCACGCCGAATCCACGACGCCCACTCGAATCCACGAGCCAACGATCCGAATCCACGAATCGCCTTCAATCGCGCCGAATCCACGACGCCTCACGCCGAATCCACGACGCCGTTCATGAGAAGCATCATGAGTATGGTGATCCTTCGCTTAGGAGTATCATAGAAAATCGAAGAAGAAAACTCCAAGCGAATTGTAGATCAAATCGACATATAGATATTCAATACGATATCTCGATTTGACCTAAAAGAGGCTATGAAGTAGAAAATAGGTTTAGATCAATTCTTAGCCTCTAGGGTTTCTCAAACATGTATATTCATGAAGCATATGAATTAATGGAACCCCCATCGCTTATTTATAGATTTAGAAGACTTAGAAGTTGACTAGGATTGTGAAAATCTAATTTTGGAAATAAATTAGAGATAGACTAGGATTTGAAAACTTGTTTAAAATCAATTAGAAAACATAGAGATAGACTAGGATTTGAAAACCTGTTTAAAATCAATTAGAAAACATAGAGATAGACTAGGATTTGAAAACCTCAATTTTGTCTAAATATTCAATTTAAATACATTCTAAGTCTTCCAAACACTTTTAAATATTTATAAATCATCATCAATAATATTTGAACTTACCGAGCATTGTGGATTCATATTTTGAATATGCGAGTCTTCGATCTTCGTTTCTTCTTCTTTAAACCTTCAAGACTCCGAACTAATTTCACGAAATATGCCAACATAAAATCCTTAACACCTAATAAAAGTGTAGTAAATCATACCCATTACGAATAAACACCGAACCATTACGGTACAATATCATACCCATTACCGTAAATATAACTCGTACCGCACAAGCATGGTTGCTATACCGATACAGCCATCAATCCATTACCGGTAATGGCCCTTCGCAGAAAAATCTTCCGTCATTGCATTACCGGTAATGGCCCTGTTTTTGTACCGGTATAAGGTGTAAAAATCTGATTTTTCTCTAATCCGAATCTAATTGATTCTAAAGTCTATAAATAGGTTCTTAGGGTTCTCTAACTCGGTGTGCTTCATGAAAATACTTGTTTGAGAAACCCTAGAGGCTAGGAATTCATCTAAAACCTATTTTCTACAAAATAGCCTCTTCTAGGTCAAATCGAGATATTGTAATTCCTTATCTATATGTCGATTTGATCTACGCTTCGCTTGGAGTTTTCTTCTTCGGTTTTCTACGATACTCCTAAGCGAAGGATCACCATATTCATGCTTCTCATGAACGGCGTCGTGGATTCGGCGTGTTGAAGGCGGTTCGTGGATTCGGATCGTTGCCTCGTGGATTCGAGTGGCGTCGTGGATTCGGCGTGATAGAAGCTTCGTGGATTCGAAGTGGTGGCGTTCGTGGACTCGAACGTGAGGGCGTGGACAACCCGAAGGAGGATTGCGCGGAGATCCATAGGAGAGTTAGAGAGGTCGAGTCCGTGGAGTTCGGTATCACCTTGTAATCTTTTCTCTTATTGATTGTTTATTCGCGTGTTGGTCCCGTGGGTTTTTTACTCCGAGTTGGAGTTTTCCCACGTAAATCTCGGTGTGCTTTTTATTTTCCGCGTTTACTTTTTATTGTATCGAGATTTGTGGTTTTTGGCCGTTACACCTATTCACCCCCCTCTAGGTGTTGTTTGATACAATCTAGATAGATCCTTGGGGCTACCCCATAACTCACATTTGGTATCAGAGCGGGATCTAGATATATTGCTATCTAATGGCCAAAGAGTTAGTAGGTGCATTGCAAACTTATGAGATGACTTTTCCTACTAACCAATTTTCTTCCAAGTTTTTTTCTGAAAGTATAGGGGTTGCGTTGAAAACATCAAAGGAAGAAGACGTGGACTCGGATTCCGGCGATGAGGAATCAAGCGACGAGGATTTAGCGGAAGCGTATCATCAACTCCTCGTCGAATCTAAAAAGATGGCGAAGCATAACAAAAGGCTTAGGAAGCGTCTACTTGACATTGAAGAGGAGAACAAAAATTTGAAAACAATGACGAAAGCTTTCGAAGAGAAAAAGGAAGCAATATTGAAAGATAATTCGATCCTCCAAAAGAAGCTAGATGAAGCGGATTTAACGATCAAATCCTCTAAGAACAAAGTTGAATTTTTGGAGCATCAATTTGAGGAATTGCACAAATCCAACAAAGAGTTGACCAAGGAAGTTCATCAACGCAAGTCCGACATTCAACAATTTTCTTCCGGATCGAAGAAATTGGATCATATGATTGGGTTAGGTCAAACGAACAAGTTGGGCCTCGGATACGAACGAACCTATGTTGAGAAGGATCGAACGTCAACATCTAATGTCTCAACAAATTCGAAGGAAAAGGTGTGTCACCGATGCGGCATCAAAGGACACATCAAAAAGTGTTGCCCGAATAAGGATAAGAAAAATCGATCGGCAACATCGAAACCTCAATCGGCATCATCTACTACTCGGCTTTCCCCTCGGAATCAAAAGAAAATTAATTTGAGTCGAGTGCCTCTTTCGGACCGGTTTTCTAAGGAGCAACGGCGAGTTCGACCGAACCCACAACCGAATTGGATCTCAAAATCGAACCATCACGGGAACCGGATTTCTAATTCAAAGCCTCAACGACAACATCAACCGAAGCTTCAAGCAACGAAACGACCAACGGTTGATCCAAAATCAAAGCAACTCAAACCTAACGTCGACAAGCAAAGCCAACGAAAGATCCGACAAGTTTGGATCCGGAAAGGTGATATCTTTCCTTGCTTTTCGTCTTAGTTTGTTTTTATTGTTTATGTAATGTTTTGATTGGTGCATATTGCATATTTTTCTTTCATTACATTACATGATTAGACGAGGTTTGATCTTTAAAATTTGTTTTGAAAATCGTTTTTAAGGAAAAATTTTTGGGGAGTTTTTAATTTGATTGAAAATTTTTGAGAAAGGAGATGATTGAAAATCATTAAATTAGAGAGATTAAAGGTTTTTAAAAGAGACTTAACCGGTATATAAAGTCAATTCAAATTGAATTAAATTCATATTAATTATCGGTTTCACTCCACTTTTTATTTTCTTGACGATAATTTAATATGTGATTTCTTCTTACATACATTCATCAAAATTTTAAAATTAATTTTAATCTCTTAGTAATTAATTCATCTTGGTTGTGAATATTGAATATAATTGATGGATATTTGCTAATTGACTAAAATTCGTCAAAATTATTTTCAATTGTGAGATTGTCCAATTTAGGGGGAGTTTGAATTATTAAAAAAAAGAAAAAACTCCTATGTTTAAAAAGATGTGGAAAGAGTTACATCCAAATGGAGTATGAAAACTACCACCACATGTAGGAAAGAGCTACCACCCCGGTCGTTTGGCAAGTGTGTGAAGCTACCACATGAGAAATTTGAAATTAACCTAAAAGGTTGAAAAAAATAAATATGTTAGAAATTTTCGGCGATATAAGGTGATAGTTTGAAAAAGATGCTCAAAGAGCCACCCCCGGTGTTTATTAGCAGAATCTCTATTTTGAACGGGTTGCGACAAATTGGTGTCAATTTTGCTAAATTTCTAAAAATTATTTTTCATCAATTTGCATCTTGATGATTTTAAAACATTAGATTATTTTTAATATCAAATTTTAATGTTTTGATGTCTTTTGAAATCACTTAATATTTTATCTTCATCATAATTCTTTTTGAAGTACAACTTTTAATTTTTATGAAATTAATCTAATTTTGAAGGATTTTTGAGAAAACAAGGCAAAATTTTTGAAGAGGAGGACACGGAGTGATTTTACCTTTTTGAGCTTCATTATATATGTTTTATCTTTTCACTCCTAGGGCTATGTTTTCTTTATGCATCTAGGTATGAAACTATGAAATACTTACTCTCTGTTTAGTTAGTTTTTCTCTCTATTTGTGTTTCTTTTTGGCAATTTTTGACAAAAAGGGGGAGAATGAAGAACAAGGTATAGAGGTAGAAGATATTTGGTATTTGATGCATACACAAAGGGGGAGACATGATAAGATTAAGAAGAGAGAAGGAGAGATGTAATTTTGAACATGAACAAAGGAAGTTGGAGAAAAGAACAAAAGAACGGAGAAGAGGTATTACATTAACTTTGAAAATTTGTTGAAAATTTTGTTTTGCAGGAAATCAAGACTTCGAGACTCCTAGTTGCGTCTAAGTCATAGAGTCTGTTTTAGGAGTTTTTGATGTATTCTTTAGTTTCAAATTGTATTTAGATTACACGCGAGAATTTTGATGTTTTGGTGATGACATTGAACTTCGTTTTTCTTTTATGAATTAATTTTAGTTAGTTTTTGTGTTTTGTCACGAAATTGCCAAAGGGGGAGATTGTTAAGGATTTTGTATTGGCAAGTTTCGTGAATTGAGTCGGAGTCTTGAAGGATCGGAACGAATCGAAGAACAACAAAGAATCAAAGACTTCGAAGAAAAGGGAATTGGCTCACGATGTGAATCACGATGTCTGGGTAAGTTTTTAATTCATAATATGGTGATTCATACTTAGTTATAGGCATTAGAATCATAAATTAATGTTTAACGGATTAGAAATTATATTGGAACTTTGTAATTTTCGGAAATTAGAAAATTTACAAAGTGTACCTGACCTGTACCTGAACTTGTACGGGTACAGAATCATACCCATTACCGGTAATAAACTGAAAAGTGTACGGGTATAAAATCATACCCATTAATAGCTCGAACCATTACTACAAACATCATACCCATTACGGTAATACCGAACTCGTACCCAGGTACAAGCATGGTTGCTATACCTAAGATGACCTAACAATCCATTACCGGTAATGGCCCTTCGCAGAAAAATCTTCCGTCATTGCATTACCGGTAATGGCCCTGTTTTTGTACCGGTATAAGGTGTAAAAATATGATTTTTCTCTAATCCGAATCTAATTGATTCTAAAGTCTATAAATAGGTTCTTAGGGTTCTCTAACTCGGTGTGCTTCATGAAAATACTTGTTTGAAAAACCCTAGAGGCTAGGAATTCATCTAAAACCTATTTTCTACAAAATAGCCTCTTCTAGATCAAATCGAGATATTGTAATTCCTTATCTATATGTCGATTTGATCTACGCTTCGCATGGAGTTTTCTTCTTCGGTTTTCTACGATACTCCTAAGCGAAGGATCACCATATTATGCTTCTCATGAACGGCGTCGTGGATTCGGCGTGTTGAAGGCGGTTCGTGGATTCGGATCGTTGCCTCGTGGATTCGAGTGGCGTCGTGGATTCGGCGTGATAGAAGCTTCGTGGATTCGAAGTGGTGGCGTTCGTGGACTCGAACGTGAGGGCGTGGACAACCCGAAGGAGGATTGCGCGGAGATCCATAGGAGAGTTAGAGAGGTCGAGTCCGTGGAGTTCGGTATCACCTTGTAATCTTTTCTCTTATTGATTGTTTATTCGCGTGTTGGTCCCGTGGGTTTTTTACTCCGAGTTGGAGTTTTCCCACGTAAATCTCGGTGTGCTTTTTATTTTCCGCGTTTACTTTTTATTGTATCGAGATTTGTGGTTTTTGGCCGTTACACCTATTCACCCCCCCTCTAGGTGTTGTTTGATATACAATCTAGATAGATCCTTGGGGCTACCCCATAACTAACATGAGCGTCCCAGAGGACGGTCCTGTCGAGTCGTAGTAGTCTCCCCGATACTGGGATTTGAGTTGGTGAGTTCTTGAGCAGCTACGAGCTAGCTATGAGATTGGGTATCGAGATTGGGTATCGAGATCGAGACTTTCCATTCGTCATATTTATTATATTCAACATAAGCATGTTTATTATTGTTCAGGCATATTAGTTGTTCTGCATTATAGTTTGGCTACTATCTGCTATTTCTTTCAAATTATGCCTGAGATAGATCTAGTGGAAAAGTCGGTGTGATTGGGGGCCAAGCCCACTGGGAACTTCGTTGTAGTTCTCACCCCATCATTTCTACAGGGCTGAGCTCCAGCGAGCCAGCTGACGACCGTGGTAAGGGTCTCGCGCCTTAGCTAGCGACGGCCTCAGCAGAGTTTATTTTTCATTAGTTGCATACCACTTGTATATATACTTTTGGAAGTTGAATGTAAATGAATGTAAGAGAAGAAATGATGTTTTGGAAAGAAAGAACTTGTAAATGTAAACATGAAAGATGTGAATGTATGTTCATAGTTGAAGTAAATCACTTGGCTATTGCTTACCTTCGTGTAAGCCATTGTTGTGTGCTTTCGCTTGTGCATTTCATATTCTCTTGAATTGTACTCGTGTTGAGCCTTGGGCGGGCAGGGAAGACTCTGTCCGTTCGGCGTCTATTGGACGGGCCCGGGCCGGCCAAAAGGATCGGTCCCGGGGCGTGACAGCCGGTACACCCTCTCTAGCCTCTGCAACAGTGGTGGGGTGAGAAATACGAATAGTTCCCAGTGGGTTCGGCCGCCGACTCCACCGATCTCTCCACTAGGTCTATAACGGGCATAAGCAGATATACAGATAGATAGATATGAAGAGCAGTAACTCATGCTATTTCAAATACTCTACTATGCCCAATCAATCGAGGTATGCATGCTCGATATAGTATAAAAGAAACTATCATGCTACTTTGTCCAATAAGGAACCACTTTTTTTTCTTTGTTCAATCCTTGGGCTTACCCTCAAGGTTCGCCCCTCTACTCACAAGGGTCTCAAGGGTGCCGAGGTACGGGGCACTCGCGAACCCGAGACGGTCTGCGGGGCATCCACTCGCCCCAGGACATCAGCTCTGTCCTGTGTGCTAACCTCCAGAGTGCACTGTGACGCACTGGACTTGTGCAAATAGCAAGGTTCGAGTGTGGATGTGAGATTTGCGCTTTTCCAGATTTTCTGGAGGGTCGTTGACTGTGTTCCGACCTATGGCACGAGTACCGAGGTTAGTGGATGATTTCCAAGCACTAAAGTCCAAAAAGCTGGATTTTAGGTTGCTCTCGGGTCGGAATTTTATGCCCTTGTACCGGTACAAAATTGTTGCTATACCGGTACAAAATGGTGGCTATACCGGTACAAGCCGAGATTTATACCGGTATAGATGAGCGGCTGGGCAAACCCGAGGCGTTTGTGCTGGGGTTTATACCCCAGACAAAGTGGGTTTGTACTCAGACAGCCGGCGCGAAAAACCCGAAATCGCAGGGCTAGTTAGCATTTTGTTGCTTCTATATGTTTCCCCCTTGCCCCTAGGGCTTCTTTTGAACCCTTCCACAGCACCAAGCAAGGTAGGGAGCTTCTCTCTCTTTTCCCTTGAGCTCATTTGGATTTTTGGGTGGTTTTCAAGAGATTTAACCTCTCATTTCTTCTCCTTTTGCCTCCTAGTGCCATTGTCACCTTGGTAGAGACTTGGGGCTTGGACTTGGGAGCTAGTTGAGGGAAGATCTTCAACTTTGGAGGGATTTGAGCCTTGTTTAGAGCTTCCAAGAGGTAAGCAACTCCTTCTTATCCTCTAGTTTAGGCTTTGATTGCCTTCTATGGGTTGAAACCCTAGTTTTTGTAGATTAGGGTTTATTTTGGGGATTTGCAACCTAGGGCTTTTAGAGTCCAATTAATTGGTTTAGAACCTTTGTTTAGGTTGTCTTGGAAGAGATCTCACCTCCATTTGAGGGTTGGAGAAGGATTTTTACTCTAAGGTGAATTTTTCCTTACTCTCTACATAGAAGCTTAAAGTTTGAACTCAAGACTTATCTCTTGAGGTTGTAACTCCTAGGATCTTCTTTGTAGGGTACTAGGAGTAGGAATCGAAGCTTCGTTAGCGGTTCGGAGCGACGCTTGGAGCGACGGTGGGTTTGGCCTCACCTAGCACAATGAGAAATTCTCATTGGTGCTTATTTGCTTATGGTTAAATGGAAATTAGTTCATTTTCATGCTATTTGATTTATTTGTGAATTTTAGAATGCTTAAGATACATATGTTATGTGTAATGCAATTTTACTCTATATAGTAGAGACGAATGCATGTGAGAGCTGAAGCCTTGTAGCATTCTTTTTGGAAACTTGAAACTATGTGTTTAAGAGGACTTTGACATGTGTTTGAGAACATAGAACTATACATGACATAGGAGAAAAAGCCCTTGTCATTAAGCGGCATTGGCTTGGCATCAAAAGTGTAGAATAGTGAGCTAATGTCATCAAGCGGCATTAGGCTCGTGATTGAACTTGACATAGAAATGCTAGTGTCATGAGAATTGTTGTACTAGACCTTAGGGTTGCTAGTGAACATTGGCCATGTGTGGGACTTGGGACTTGGGACTTGGACTTGCTTGTTGCCATTTGTGCTCTTCGCACATGCTTGTGAGGGTCGCTCCCTACAAGCCAGCACTCCGGAGTTAGCCTTGCGATGTATTCGCGCGTGCGGTATTGAGAAACCTATGGGGCCGAATTGGTTAGACTCATTCCTACGGGGATGTTGGGGCTACCACGACACATAGGGGGCGCAAGCGGGATCACAACTGTGTAGATCCCAAATTGAGATGGAACATCGTCATTCTATTATATTGGATAATCACTACTTAACATAGATTAGTAGTTGGATACTTGGGTATATATATTGTGACTTAGTATTGGACATAAGTAGTATACTTGTGAACTTATTTGAATAAACTTGTTTAAAGTTGGCTATCGGGTAGTTTAAAGCATGTAATTTATGTACCTTGGGTTATTCATTCAGCTTTACAGTTATGCCTTTATTTCAGTTATTTACTTCAGTACTCGTATATTACTCTTTTTGGGCCTAGTGGAGCAATTTTGTGCAGGTCAGTAATTGCCCACTGGGAACTATATGTTTATAGTTCTCACGCCCTTTGTTTCTGACTCGTTTCAGTGCCTTCTGCATCGGGGGAGGCTCGGGACCGCGGCAAAGGAGTTGCCTCGGGATAGCGGCTTGTGAGAGGGTGTTGGATAGGTGGCTTCCTCTTTCTCTTTTTTTATTTTGGAGAGAAGGAGTGTTTTACCTTGTATAGAGACCACCACTTTTGTTTATTTTGAGAGGTTATGTTGTTAGCTGTGTTCTACTCTCTTTTTCTATATTAGTGATTTAGACACTTTACTTTCTTTTACTTGTGGTTTGGTTCTTGTTTAGTTGTGGCTCTGATATTCATTGTAGTAGCCTTATATTGTTTTAAATTCCGCTGTTTTTAGTTAGACGCCTTGTATGTGTTGACATATGGCGGGTCTGGACACGCTTTGGGGAAGGCCCTGCCGACCCCGGGGCGTGACATGCACGCTTGTGAGGAGCGACCTCCACAAGCTCAAACAAACAAACTGTGAGTATGATCCAATCCTCTCACCTCGAGGATACCCTACCAACTAGGGTTACAAATCTCAAGAACTAACACCTCTAGTTCATTATGTCATTTGTTCAATGTCTTTTGTTTACTAGATGCCACTCGATCTAGGAAATCATCCAACTAGATACCACTCGATCTAGGTTATCATTCAACTAGATGCCACTCGATCTAGTTTATCATTCAACTAGATGCCACTTGATCTACGTGATCATTGTTCTTGGTTTTGTCAACTCATGCAAGTTCATTACTCTAGGGTTTCTAAATAGATATAAACATAGGGAGCAGCCCAGCTGCTTTGGGATGGTCACCACCCACCTTCTAATGTCGTGTCGACTCTACCAACGCGTTTCGCTGACATTCCGAAAACTTTGCCGCACTTTACGGTAACTTGGGCCAAACTAGGCTCCCGGCTCGATTTCTCCACACTCGCTTGGTGAAAACGCTAACTGACTTCACGGGCGTACTCGTGAGCCTAAAACCATCACAAAGATAGGGTTAAACGAGATTAAACCCTAACCGTTTGTAAAATCCCACTCGGAGCCCTAGCTCTCGACTACAGTAAAAACAGCCGCAATGAACCCTAGATTCATGCCTCTAGCAACTAGCTAGAACTCTAGAGTTCACCAAAATCCCTTTCTAGAGTCAAATACCAAAACCCTAGAAACATATCTTTAGAAAACCTAACGCTTACCTCAAAGGGATTCTCCACTGGACGAAGAAGACGATCAAAGAGAGAAATCTCACACTCCAAGCTTTTCTTCAACTTCTCCTTCTACTCCTTCTTCTCCTTCTATCACCCAAGAGAGAGAAAGAGAAGCCTTCTCTTTTACTTAGGCTGTAAGAAATGAGGGGAAAGAGAGAGAGTTCAAACTCAAATAGCACTTTTGGTGCTTTATTTACCAAAATACCCCTCAACTTACCCTCCAATGCACAACCCAAAAATGGGCATTTTCTGGTACGTTTTCATTATCTTTTCATCCACGCTAATGTCGGATTTAGCTCACGGCCCAACATAGCCTTTTGGGTTCCGTTTCCACGCCTATGCGTACCGAAACGTCTGAATGCTCCCGAACTTCACCGAACCTCACCGGAACCATTCAAATGGCTTTCCAACCAAATGTACACCGTGACTTCATGACTTTAGAAGTCCGGGTCCTTACATTCTCCCCTCCTTAAAAGGAGTTTCGTCCCCAAAACTAACTCACTTCAACCCAATTCACACTCTAACTCGATTTATCGAGCAATCGGGGATTCCATTGCACTTTTCCATCTCGGAGTGGCCTTTTACTCATCGGAATTGTCCAAAGGCCCACTACGAAAGATGTAAGACCAAATCCACTCACATCAGTTAAGCAAAACACTGAAAGTGCATTACCATTCCCGCGAGTCTCGGTGGTAGGGCAAGTCGACACTCGACGACTCTGCATGCCCAACACCACTAGCAAACAGGCATACCAGGGCCGAACCGCTTCCATTGAGATCGGAACTACGCGCTATCCTCGTGGTGTGGATCTAGCAAGAATGTGTCAACTAGTCGGACGACCCACCCGGTCACCGCTACACAATACACACGGGTAGACCTTCTCGAACCACTCAAGCGTCCACAAAGTGGCGCTTTACCACTCTGGCTATCCAAGAGTCTGATACAACTCTTCCTTACATTCACCCTCCGTTCAAGGAATACACTCTGATTCGATCACCGGCATTGCTTAGAAGCAATATCACTGGCGCATCAATCCATCGCGAGTGCTACTATCACAACTGAATCTTGGCTCTACTACGAGATGGCGCACTTCGGCACATCTCAACTCTCAATCCACTTAAGAGTACTATCCTCAAGCTCCAACTCACCTGAGAGCAATAACTCCAACTCTCTCGCGTGGCTTCCATTTTCCAAGTGTCTCCTAGAGACCACTTTACTTTCTCCTTCAGTCGCCACGGCCACTACTCAATTGCTCTCACAACGAGCCCACACGAACGCTCCGTTCATAATCCAAGCCAAACTCATTAATAGAGTTACCAACTGCACTGATTCTCGGTTTCCATAGGTGAGCCAAAGGCCACCAACTTTACGTAGGCCTACCGCTTAAACTGGTCTCAACTACGCCTAGAGTCTCTCGCTCACTGGCGTAGACCCAATCACCACTTTCTCGCGAAATTCACATTCAGGAATTCTCACACACTCCAACAAGGAGTAAACAAGACACCAAACCACTATAGATCCTAGGGTTGGGTCAGTACACACTTGGTGTATCCTGGATCACACGATCCAACACGTGGTGTTCCACGTTCCTGGGTCTAAGCTCGGACTGCCGTCCTGACCAAAACTCTGCCCTACCGGTAGGTACCGGGCCGACTTTTTCTCATTCCAGCGAATAAAGAGTAAAACCTTATTATATTGTTCTATTATGCCACAAGAGTGTAAATTTGCAACGTATCGATGTCAACGTTGACAAGAACCAAAACCGGTACAACATTAGACTGCTCAGTTGCGCCATAACAGTATAACTTTGCAAACAGTGCTTTTTATCATTCAATTAACCAAAGAGTAAAACCTAATTATATTGTTCTATTATACCCCGAGAGTGTAAATTTGGAACTTATCGTCGTCAACGTTAAAAAGAACCAAAATCGGACCAATGTTAGACTACTCAGTTGCGCCCTAACAGTATAACTTTACAACGAGTACTTTTTCTCATTCCCCTGAACAAAGAATAAAACCTAATTATATTGTTCTTTTATGCCCCGAGAGTATAAATTTGCAACGTATCGATGTCAACGTTCACAAGAACCAAAACCGGAACAACATTAGACTATTTAGTTACGCCCTAACAGTATAACATTGAAAACAGTGCTTTTTCTCATCCAATCGAACAAAGAATAAAACCTAATTATATTGTTATATTATACCCCGAGAGTGTAAATTTGCAACTTATCGACGTTAACAGCATAACTTTGAAAACAGGGCTTTCTCTCATTCAAGCAAACAAAGAGTAAAACCTAATTATATTGTTCTATTATGCCCCGAGAGTGTAAATTTGGAACTTATCGACGTCAACGTTCACAAAAACCAAAATCGGAACAACATTAGACTACTCAATTGCGCCATAACAGCATAACTTAGCAAATAGTGCTTTCTCTCATTCAAGCGAACAAAGAGTAAAATCTAATTATATGTTCTATTATGCCCCGAGAGTGTAAAGTTGCAACTTATCGACGTCAACGTTCACAAGAACCAAAACCGGACAAATATTAGACTACTTAGTTGCACCATAACAGTATAAATTTGCAACGAGTACTTTTTCTCATTCCAGCGAATTAAGAGTAACACCAATTATATTGTTCTATTATGCCACAAAAGTGTAAATTTGCAACGAATCGAAGTCAACGTTCACAAGAACCAAATCCGGAACAACATTAGATTATTCAATTGCGCCATAACAGCATAAATTTGCAAACTGTGCTTTTTCTTATTCAATCAAACAAAAGGTAAACCTAATTATATTTTTCTATTATGCCCCGAAAGTGTAAATTTGGAACTTATCGACGTCAACGTTCACAAGAACCAAAATCGGACCAACATTAGACTATTTAGTTGCGCCCTAACAGTATAACTTTGCAACGAGTACTTTTTCACATTCAATCGAACAAAGTGTATACCCTAATTATATTGTTCTATTATGCTCCGAGAATATAAATTTGCAACGTATCGATGTCAACGTTCACAAGAACCAAAACCGGAACGACATAAGACTATTCAGTTGTGCCCTAACAGTATAACTTTGCAAACAGTGCTTTTTCTCATTCAATCGAACAAATGGTAAAACCTAATTATACTGTTCTATTATGCTCCGAAAGTGTAAATTTGCAACTTATCGACGCCAACGTTCACAAGAACCAAAACCGGAGCAACATTAGCCTACTTAGTTGCGCCCTAACAGTATGACTTTTCAACGAGTACTATTTCTCATTCCAGCGAATAAAGAGTAAAACCTAATTATATTGTTCTATTATGCTCTGAGCGTATAAATTTGCAACGTATCGATGTCAACGTTCACAAGAACCAAAACAGGAACAACATTAGACTATTAAGTTGCGCCTTAACACTATAACTTTGAAAACAGTGCTTTTTCTCATTCAATCGAACAAAGAGTAAAATCTAATTATATTGTTGTTTTATGCCCCGAGAGTGTAAATTTGTAACTTATCGACGTCAACGTTCACAAGAACCAAAACCGGGACAACATTAGACTACTCAGTTGCGCCATAACAGCATAACTTTGCAAATAGTGCTTTCTCTCATTCAAGCGAACAAAGAGTAAAACCTAATTATTTTGTTCTATTATGCCCCAAGAGTGTAAATTTGCAACTTATCGACGTCAATGTTCACAAGAACCAAAGCCGGACAAAAATTAGACTACTTAGTTGCACCCTAACAGTATAAATTTGCAACGGCTACTTTTTCTCATTCCAGCGAATTAAGAGTAAAACCTAATTATATTGTTCTATTATGCCACAAGAGTGTAAATTTGCAATGTATCGAAGTCAACGTTCACAAGAACCAAATCCGGAACAACATTAGACTACTCAATTGCGCCATAACAGCATAAATTTGCAAACTGTGGTTTTTCTTATTCAATCGAACAAAAGGTAATACCTAATTATATTGTTCTATTATGCCCCGAAAGTGTAAATTTGCAACTTATCGACGTCAACGTTCACAAGAACCAAAATCGGACCAACATTAGACTATTTAGTTGCACCCTAACAGTATAAATTTGCAACGGCTACTTTTTCTCATTCCAGCGAATTAAGAGTAAAACCTAATTATATTGTTCTATTATGCCACAAGAGTGTAAATTTGCAATGTATCGAAGTCAACGTTCACAAGAACCAAATCCGGAACAACATTAGACTACTCAATTGCGCCATAACAGCATAAATTTGCAAACTGTGCTTTTTCTTATTCAATTGAACAAAAGGTAATACCTAATTATATTGTTCTATTATGCCCCGAAAGTGTAAATTTGCAACTTATCGACGTCAACGTTCACAAGAACCAAAATCGGACCAACATTAGACTATTTAGTTGCGCCCTAACAGTATAACTTTGCAACGAGTACTTTTTCACATTCAATCGAACTAAGAGTATACCCTAACAATAATGTTGTATTATGCCCCGAGAATATAAATTTGCAACGTATCGATGTCAACATTCACAAGAACCAAAACCGGAACAACATAAGACTATTCAGTTGTGCCCTAACAGTATAACTTTGCAAACAGTGCTTTTTCTCATTCAAACGAACAAATGGTAAAACCTAATTATATTGTTCTATTAAGCCCCGAAAGTGTAAATTTGCAACTGATCGACGCCAGCGTTCATAAGAACCAAAACCGGACCAACATTAGACTACATAGTTGCGCCCTAACAGTATAACTTTTCAACGAGTACTTTTTCTCATTCCAGCGAAAAAGGAGTAAAACCTAATTATATGCTTCTATTATGCCCTGTAGAGTATAAATTTGCAACGTCTCGATGTCAACGTTCACAAGAACCAAAACAGGAACAACATAAGACTATTAAGTTGCGCCTTAACAGTATAACTTTGAAAACACTGCTTTTTCTCATTCAATCGAAGAAAGAGTAAAATCTAATTATATTGTTGTTTTATGCCCCGAGAGTGTAAATTTGCAACTTATCGACGTCAACGTTCACAAGAACCAAAACCGGGACAACATTAGACTACTTAGTTGCGCCATAACAGTATAACTTTGCAACGAGTACTTTTTCTCATTCAATCGAACAAAAGAGTAAAACCTAATTATACTGTTCTATTATGCCCCGAGAGTATAAATTTGAAACTTATCGTCGTCAATGTTAACAAGAACAAACACCGGACCGACATTAGACTACTCAGTTGCACCGTAACAGTATAACTTTGCAACGAGTACTTTTTCTCATTCTCCCGAACAAATAGTAAAACCTAATTATATTTTTCTTTTATGCCCCGAGAGTATAAATTTGCAACGTATTGATCTCAACGTTCACAAGAACCAAAACCGGAACAACATTAGACTATTTAGTTGCGCCCTAACAGTATAACGTTGAAAACAGTGCTTTTTCTCATCCAATCGAACAAAGAGTAAAACCTAATTATATTGTTATATTATACCCCGAGAGTGTAAATTTGCAACTTATCGACGTTAACAGCATAACTTTGAAAACAGTGCTTTCTCTCATTCAAGCGAACAAAGAGTTAAACCTAATTATATTGTTCTATTATACCCCGAGAGTGTAAATTTGGAACTTATCGACGTCAACGTTCACAAAAACCAAAATCGGAACAACATTAGACTACTCAGTTGCGCCATTACAGCATAACTTTGCAAATAGTGCTTTATCTCATTCAAGCGAACAAAGAGTAAAACCTAATTATATTGTTCTATTATGCCGCGAGAGTGTTAATTTGCAACTTATCGACGTCAACGTTCACAAGAACCAAAACTGGACAAAAATTAGGCTACTTAGTTGCACCCTAACAATATAAATTTGCTACGAGTACTTTTTCTCATTCCAGCGAATTAAGAGTAAAACCTAATTATATTGTTTTATTATGCCACAAGAGTGTAAATTTGCAACGTATCGAAGTCAATGTTCACAAGAACCAAATCCAGGAAAACATTAGACTACTCAATTGCGCGATAACAGCATAAATTTGCAAACTGTGCTTTTTCTTATTCAATGGAACAAAAGGTAAAACCTAATTATATTGTTCTATTATGCCCCGAAAGTGTAAATTTGCAACTTATTGACGTTAACATTCACAAGAACCAAAATCGGACCAACATTAGACTATTTAGTTACGCACTAACAGTATAACTTTGCAACGAGTACTTTTTCACATTCAATCGAACAAAGAGTATACCCTAATTATTTTGTTCTATTATGTCCCGAGAGTGTAAATTTGCAACGTATCGATGCCAACGTTCACAAGAACCAAAACCAGACCAACATTAGACTACTCAGTTGCGCCATAACTTTATAACTTTGAAACGAGTACTTTTTCTCATGCAACCGAACAAAGAGTAAAACCCAATTATATTGATCTATTATGCCCCTAGAGTGTAAATTTGCAACGTATCGATGCCAACGTTCACAAGAAATAAAACTGGACCAACATTAGACTACACAGTTGCGCCTTAACTTTACAACTTTGAAACGAGTACTTTTTCTCATGCAACCGAACAAAGAGTAAAACCTAATTATTTTGTTCTAGTATGCTCCGAGAGTGTAAATTTGCAACGTATCGATGCCAACGTTCACAAGAACCAAAATCGGACCAAAATTAGACAACTCAGCTGTGCCCTAACAGTATAACTTTGGAAACAGTACTTTTTCTCATTCAATCGAACAAAGAGTAAAACCTAATTATTTTGTTCTATTACGCTCCGAGAGTGTAAATTTGCAACGTATCGAAGCCAACGTTCACAAGAACCAAAACCGGACCAACATTAGACTACTCATTTGTGCCCTAACAGTATAACTTTGGAAACATTACTTTTTCTCATTCAATCGAACAAAGAGTAAAACCTAATTATTTTGTTCTCTTATGCCCCGAGAGTGTAAATTTGCAACGTAGCGATGTCAACGTTCAAAAGAACCAAAACCGGACTAACATTAGACTACTCAGTTGTGCCCTAATAGTATAACTTTGGAAAGAGTACTTTTTCACATTCAATCGAGCAAAGAGTAAAACCTAATTACTTTTTTCTATTATGCCCCGAGAGTGTAAATTTGCAACGTATCGATGCCACCCTTCACAAAAACCAAAACCGGACCAACATTAGACAACTCAATTGCGCCCTAAATTTATAACTTTGAAACGAGTACTTTTTCTCATGCAACCGAACAAAGAGTAAAACCTAATTATATTGATCTATTATGCCCCGAGAGTGTAAATTTGTAACGTACTGATGCCAACGTTCACAAGAACCAAAACCGGACCAACATTAGCCTACTCAGTTGCGCCCAAACTTTATAACTTTGAAACGAGTACTTTTTCTCATGCAACCGAACAAAGAGTAAAATTTAATTATTTTGTTCTATTATGTCCCGAGAGCGTAAATTTGCTACGTATAGATGCCAACGTTCACAAGAACAAAAACCGGACGAACAATAGACAACTCAGTTGTGCCCAAATAGTATAACTTTGGAAACAGTACTTTTTCTCATTCAATCGAACAAAGAGTAAAACCTAATTATTTTGTTCTATTTTGCCCCGAGAGCGTAAATTTTCAACTTATCGATGCCAACGTTCACAAGAACCAAAACCGGACCAACAATAGACTACTCAGTTGTGCCCAAACAGTATAACTTTGGAAACAGTTCTTTTTCTCATTCAATCGAACAAAGAGTAAAACCTAATTATTTTGTTCGATTATGCCCCGAGAGTGTAAATTTGCAACGTATCGATGCCAACGTTCACAAGAACCAAAACAAGACCAACATTAGACTACTCAGTTGCGCCCTAACTTTACAACTTTGAAACCACTACTTTTTCTCATGCAACCGAACAAAGAGTAAAACCTAATTATTTTGTTCTATTATGCCCCGAGAGTATAAATTTCCAACGTATCGACGCCAACGTTCACAGGAACCAAAACCGGACCAACATTAGACTACTCAGTTGTGCCCTAACAGTATAACTTTGGAAACAGTACTTTTTCTCATTCAATCGAACAAAGAGTAAAACCTAATTTTTTTGTTCTATTATGCTCCGAGAGTGTAAATATGCAACGTATCGATGCCAACGTTCACAAGAACCAAAACCGGACCAACATTAGACTACTCAGTTGCAACCTAACTTTACAACTTTGAAACGAGTACTTTTTCTCATGCAGCCGAACAAAGAGTAAAAGCTAATTATTTTGTTCTACTATGTCCCGAGAGTGTAAATTTGCAACGTATCGATGCCAACGTTCACAAGAACCAAAACCGGACCAACATTAGACAACTCATTTGTGCCGTAACAGCATAACTTTGGAAACATTACTTTTTCTCATGCAACCGAACAAAGAGTAAAATCTAATTATTTTGTTCTATTATGTCCCGAGAGCGTAAATTTGCTACGTATAGATGCCAACGTTCACAAGAACCAAAACCGGACTAACATTAGACTACTCAGTTGTGCCCTAATAGTATAACTTTGGAAACAGTACTTTTTCACATTCAATCGAGCAAAGAGTAAAACCTATTTATTTTTTTCTATTGTGCCCCGAGAGGGTAAATTTGCAACGTATCGATGCCACCCTTCACAAAAACCAAAACCGGACCAACATTAGACTACTCAATTGCGCCCTAACTTTATAACTTTGAAACGAGTACTTTTTCTCATGCAACTGAACAAAGAGTAAAACCTAAATATATTGATCTATTATGCCCCGAGAGTGTAAATTTGTAACGTACCGATGCCAACGTTCACAAGAACCAAAACCGGACCAACATTAGCCTACTCAGTTGCGCCCTAACTTTATAACTTTGAAACGAGTACTTTTTCTCATGCAACCGAACAAAGAGTAAAATCTAATTATTTTGTTCTATTATGTTCCGAGAGCGTAAATTTGCAACGTATCGATGCCAACGTTCACAAAAACAAAAATCGGACCAACAATAGACTACTCAGTTGTGCCCAAATAGTATAACTTTGGAAACAGTACATTTTCTCATTCAATCGAACAAAGAGTAAAACCTAATTATTTTATTCTATTATGCCCCGAGAGTGTAAATTTCCAACGTATCGACGCCAACGATCACAAGAACAAAAACCGAACCAACATTAGACTACTCAGTTGTGCCCTAACAGTATAACTTTGGAAACAGTACTTTTTCTCTTTCAATCGAACAAAGAGTACAACCTAATTATTTTGTTCTATTATGCTCCGAGAATGTAAATATGCAACGTATCGATGCCAACGTTCGCAAGAACCAAAACCGGACAAACATTAGACTACTCAGTTGCGCCTTAACTTTACAACTTTGAAACGAGTACTTTTTCTCATGCAACCGAACAAAGAGTAAAAGTTAATTATTTTGTTCTACTATGCCCCGAGAGTGTAAATTTGCAACGTATCGATGCCAAAGTTCACAAGAACAAAAACCGGACCAACATTAGTCTACTCAGTTGTGCCCTAACAGTATAACTTTGGAAACAGTACTTTTTCTCATTCCATCGAACAAAGAGTAAAACCTAATTATTTTGTTCTATAATGCCCCGAGAGTATAAATTTGCAACGTATCGATGCCAACGTTCACAAGAACCAAAACAGGACCAAGAATAGACTACTTAGTTGCGCCCAAACAGTATAACTTTGAAAACAGTACTTTTTCTAATTCAATTGAACAAAGAGTAAAACCAAATTATTTTGTTCTATTATGCCCCGAGAGTGTAAATTTGAAACGTATCGATGCCAACGTTCACAAGAACCAAAACCGGACCAACATTAGACTACTCAGTTGTGCCCTAACAGTATAATTTTGAAAACAGTACTTTTTCTCATTCAATCGAACAATGAGTAAAACCTAATTATTTTGTTCTATTTTGCCCCGAGAGTGTAAATTTGCAACGTATCGATGCCAACGTTCACAATAACCAAAACCGGACCAACATTAGACTACTCGGTTGTGCCCTAACAGTATAATTTTGAAAACAGTACTTTTTCTCATTCAATCGAACAATGAGTAAAACCTAATTATTTTGTTCTATTTTGCCCCGAGAGTGTAAATTTGCAACGTATCGATGCCAACGTTCACAATAACCAAAACCGGACCAACATTAGACTACTCGGTTGTGCCCCAACATCGTAACTTTGGAAACAGTAATTTTTCTCATTCAATCGAGAAAAGAGTAAAACCTAATTATTTTGTTCTCTTATGCCCCGAGAGTGTAAATTTGCAACGTATCGATGCCAACGTTCAAAAAACCAAAAACCGGACCAACAACAGACTACTCAGTTGTGCCCAAACAGTATAATTCTGGAAACAGTACTTTTTCTCATTCAATCGAACAAAGAGAAAAACCTAATTATTTTGTTCTATTATGTCCCGGGAGTATAAATTTGCAATGTATCGATGCCAACGTTCACAAGAACCAAAACCGGACCATCAATTGACTACTCAGTTGTGCCAAAACAGTATAACTTTGGAAACTGTACATTTTCTCATTCAATCGAACAAAGAGTAAAACCTAATTATTTTGTTCTATTATGCTCCGAGAGTGTAAATTTGCGCCCTAACAGTATAACTTTGAAAACAGTGTTTTTTCTCATTCAATCGAACAAAGAGTAAAATCTAATTATATTGTTGTTTTGTGCCCCGAGAGTGTAAATTTGGAACTTATCGACGTCAACGTTCACAAATACCAAAATCGGAACAAATTAGACTACTCAGTTGCGCGATAACAGCATAACTTTGCAAATAGTGCTTTCTCTCATTCAAGCGAACAAAGAGTAAAACCTAATTATATTGTTCTATTATGCCCCGAGAGTGTTAATTTGCAACTTATCGACGTCAACGTTCACAAGAACCAAACCCAGACAAAAATTAGACTACTTAGTTGCACCCTAACAGTATAAATTTGCAACGAGTACTTTTTCTCATTCCAGCGAATTAAGAGTAAAACCTAATTATATTGTTCTATTATGCCACAAGAGTGTAAATTTGCAACGTATCGAAGTCAATGTTCACAAGAACCAAATCCAGAAAAACATTAGACTACTCAATTGCGCCATAACAGCATAAATTTGCAAACTGTGCTTTTTCTTATTCAATCGAACAAAAGGTAAAACCTAATTATATTGTTCTATTATGCCCCGAAAGTGTAAATTTGCAACTTATCGACGTCAACATTCACAAGAACCAAAATCGAACCAACATTAGACTATTTAGTTACGCCCTAACAGTATAACTTTGCAGCGAGTACTTTTTCTCATTCAATCGAACAAAGAGTAAAACCTAATTATACTGTTCTATTATGCCCCGAGAGTGTAAATTTGGAACTTATCGTCGTCAACGTTAACAAGAACAAACACCGGACCAACATTAGACTACTCAGTTGCGCCCTAACAGTATAACTTTGCAACGAGTACTTTTTCTCATTCTCCCGAACAAAGAGTAAAACCTAATTATATTGTTCTTTTATGCCCCGAGAGTATAAATTTGCAACGTATCGATGTCAACGTTCACAAGAACCAAAACCGGAACAACATTAGACTATTTAGTTGCGCCCTAACAGTATAACGTTGAAATGTGCTTTTTCTCATTCAATCGAACAAAGAGTAAAACCTAATTATATTGTTATATTATGCCCCTAGAGTGTATATTTGCAACTTATCGACGTTAACAGCATAACTTTGAAAACAGTGCTTTCTCTCATTCAAGCGAACAAAGAGTTAAACCTAATTATATTGTTCTATTATACCCCGAGAGTGTAAATTTGGAACTTATCGACGTCAACGTTCACAAAAACCAAAATCGGAACAACATTAGACTACTCAGTTGCACCATTACAGCATAACTTTGCAAATAGTGCTTTATCTCATTCAAGTGAACAAAGAGTAAAACCTAATTATATTGTTCTATTATGCCGCGAGAGTGTTAATTTGCAACTTATCGACGTCAACGTTCACAAGAACCAAAACTGGACAAAAATTAGGCTACTTAGTTGCACCCTAACAATATAAATTTGCTACGAGTACTTTTTCTCATTCCAGCGAATTAAGAGTAAAACCTAATTATATTGTTTTATTATGCCACAAGAGTGTAAATTTGCAACGTATCGAAGTCAATGTTCACAAGAACCAAATCCAGGAAAACATTAGACTACTCAATTGCGCGATAACAGCATAAATTTGCAAACTGTGCTTTTTCTTATTCAATGGAACAAAAGGTAAAACCTAATTATATTGTTCTATTATGCCCCGAAAGTGTAAATTTGCAACTTATTGACGTTAACATTCACAAGAACCAAAATCGGACCAACATTAGACTATTTCGTTACGCACTAACAGTATAACTTTGCAACGAGTACTTTTTCACATTCAATCGAACAAAGAGTATACCCTAATTATTTTGTTCTATTATGCCCCGAGAGTGTAAATTTGCAACGTATCGATGCCAACGTTCACAAGAACCAAAACCAGACCAACATTAGACTACTTGCGCCATAACTTTATAACTTTGAAACGAGTACTTTTTCTCATGCAACCGAACAAAGAGTAAAACCCAATTATATTGATCTATTATGCCCCTAGAGTGTAAATTTGCAACGTATCGATGCCAACGTTCACAAGAACTAAAACTGGACCAACATTAGACTACACAGTTGCGCCTTAACTTTACAACTTTGAAACGAGTACTTTTTCTCATGCAACCGAACAAAGAGTAAAACCTAATTATTTTGTTCTAGTATGCTCCGAGAGTGTAAATTTGCAACGTATCGATGCCAACGTTCACAAGAACCAAAACCGGACCAAAATTAGACAACTCAGCTGTGCCCTAACAGCATAACTTTGGAAACAGTACTTTTTCTCATTCAATCGAACAAAGAGTAAAACCTAATTATTTTGTTCTATTACGCTCCGAGAGTGTAAATTTGCAACGTATCGAAGCCAACGTTCACAAGAACCAAAACCGGACCAACATTAGACTACTCATTTGTGCCCTAACAGTATAACTTTGGAAACAGTACTTTTTCTCATTCAATCGAACAAAGAGTAAAACCTAATTATTTTGTTCTCTTATGCCCCGAGAGTGTAAATTTGCAACGTAGCAATGCCAACGTTCACAAGAACCAAAACCGGACTAACATTAGACTACTCAGTTGTGGCCTAATAGTATAACTTTGGAAAGAGTACTTTTTCACATTCAATCAAGCAAAGAGTAAAACCTAATTACTTTTTTCTATTATTCCCCGAGAGTGTAAATTTGAAACGTATCGATGCCACCCTTCACAAAAACCAAAACCGGACCAACATTAGACAACTCAATTGCGCCCTAACTTTATAACTTTGAAACGAGTACTTTTTCTCATGCAACCGAACAAAGAGTAAAACCTAATTATATTGATCTATTATGCCCCGAGAGTGTAAATTTGTAACGTACCGATGCCAACGTTCACAAGAACCAAAACCGGACCAACATTAGACTACTCAGTTGCGCCATAACTTTATAACTTTGAAACGAGTACTTTTTCTCATGCAACCGAACAAAGAGTAAAACCCAATTATATTGATCTATTATGCCCCTAGAGTGTAAATTTGCAACGTATCGATGCCAACGTTCACAAGAACTAAAACTGGACCAACATTAGACTACACAGTTGCGCCTTAACTTTACAACTTTGAAACGAGTACTTTTTCTCATGCAACCGAACAAAGAGTAAAACCTAATTATTTTGTACTAGTATGCTCCGAGAGTGTAAATTTGCAACGTATCGAAGCCAACGTTCACAAGAACCAAAACCGGACAAACATTAGACTACTCATTTGTGCCCTAACAGTATAACTTTGGAAACATTACTTTTTCTCATTCAATCGAACAAAGAGTAAAACCTAATTATTTTGTTCTCTTATGCCCCGAGAGTGTAAATTTGCAACGTAGCGATGCCAACGTTCACAAGAACCAAAACCGGACTAACATTAGACTACTCAGTTGTGCCCTAATAGTATAACTTTGGAAAGAGTACTTTTTCACATTCAATCGAGCAAAGAGTAAAACCTAATTACTTTTTTCTATTATGCCCCGAGAGTGTAAATTTGCAACGTATCGATGCCACCCTTCACAAAAACCAAAACCGGACCAACATTAGACAACTCAATTGCGCCCTAACTTTATAACTTTGAAACGAGTACTTTTTCTCATGCAACCGAACAAAGAGTAAAACCTAATTATATTGATCTATTATGCTCCGAGAGTGTAAATTTGTAACGTACTGATGCCAACGTTCACAAGAACCAAAACTGGACCAACATTAGCCTACTCAGTGGCGCCCAAACTTTATAACTTTGAAACGAGTACTTTTTCTCATGCAACCGAACAAAGAGTAAAATCTAATTATTTTGTTCTATTATGTCCCGAGAGCGTAAATTTGCTACGTATAGATTCCAACGTTCACAAGAACAAAAACCGGACGAACAATAGACAACTCAGTTGTGCCCAAAAAGTATAACTTTGGAAACAGTACTTTTTCTCATTCAATCGAACAAAGAGTAAAACCTAATTATTTTGTTCTATTTTGCCCCGAGAGCGTAAATTTGCAACGTATCGATGCCAACGTTCACAAGAACCAAAACCGGACCAACAATAGACTACTCAGTTGTGCCCAAACAGTATAACTTTGGAAACAGTACTTTTTCTCATTCAATCGAACAAAGAGTAAAACCTAATTATTTTGTTCGATTATGCCCCGAGAGTGTAAATTTGCAACGTATCGATGCCAACGTTCACAAGAACCAAAACTGGACCAACATTAGACAACTCATTTGTGCCGTAACAGCATAACTTTGGAAACATTACTTTTTCTCATTCAATCGAACAAAGAGTAAAACCTAATTATTTTGTTCTCTTATGCCCCGAGAGTGTAAATTTGCAACGTATCGATGCCAACGTTCACAAGAACCAAAACCGGACTAACATTAGACTACTCAGTTGTGCCCTAATAGTATAACTTTGGAAACAGTACTTTTTCACATTCAATCGAGCAAAGAGTAAAACCTATTTATTTTTTTCTATTGTGCCCCGAGAGGGTAAATTTGCAACGTATCGATGCCACCCTTCACAAAACCAAAACCGGACCAACATTAGACTACTCAATTGCGCCCTAACTTTATAACTTTGAAACGAGTTCTTTTTCTCATGCAACTGAACAAAGAGTAAAACCTAATTATATTGATCTATTATGCCCCGAGAGTGTAAATTTGTAACGTACCGATGCCAACGTTCATAAGAACCAAAACCGGACCAACATTAGCCTACTCAGTTGCGCCCTAACTTTATAACTTTGAAACGAGTACTTTTTCTCATGCAACCGAGCAAAGAGTAAAATCTAATTATTTTGTTCTATTATGTTCTGAGAGCGTAAATTTGCAACGTATCGATGCCAACGTTCACAAGAACAAAAATCGGACCAACAATAGACTACTCAGTTGTGCCCAAATAATATAACTTTGGAAACAGTACATTTTCTCATTCAATCGAACAAAGAGTAAAACCTAATTATTTTATTCTATTATGCCCCGAGAGTGTAAATTTCCAACGTATCGACGCCAACGTTCACAAGAACCAAAACCGAACCAACATTAGACTACTCAGTTGTGCCCTAACAGTATAACTTTGGAAACAGTACTTTTTCTCTTTCAATCGAACAAAGAGTACAACCTAATTATTTTGTTCTATTATGCTCCGAGAATGTAAATATGCAACGTATCGATGCCAACGTTCGCAAGAACCAAAACCGGACAAACATTAGACTACTCAGTTGCGCCTTAACTTTACAACTTTGAAACGAGTACTTTTTCTCATGCAACCGAACAAGGAGTAAAAGTTAATTATTTTGTTCTACTATGCCCCGAGTGTGTAAATTTGCAACGTATCGATGCCAAAGTTCACAAGAACAAAAACCGGACCAACATTAGTCTACTCAGTTGTGCCCTAACAGTATAACTTTGGAAACAGTACTTTTTCTCATTCCATCGAACAAAGAGTAAAACCTAATTATTTTGTTCTATAATGCCCCGAGAGTATAAATTTGCAACGTATCGATGCCAACGTTCACAAGAACCAAAACAGGACCAAGAATAGACTACTTAGTTGCGCCCAAACAGTATAACTTTGAAAAACAGTACTTTTTCTAATTCAATTGAACAAAGAGTAAAACCAAATTATTTTGTTCTATTATGCCCCGAGAGTGTAAATTTGAAACGTATCGATGCCAACGTTCACAAGAACCAAAACCGGACCAACATTAGACTACTCAGTTGTGCCCTAACAGTATAATTTTGAAAACAGTACTTTTTCTCATTCAATCGAACAATGAGTAAAACCTAATTATTTTGTTCTATTTTGCCCCGAGAGTGTAAATTTGCAACGTATCGATGCCAACGTTCACAATAACCAAAACCGGACCAACATTAGACTACTCGGTTGTGCCCCAACATCGTAACTTTGGAAACAGTAATTTTTCTCATTCAATCGAGAAAAGAGTAAAACCTAATTATTTTGTTCTCTTATTCCCCGAGAGTGTAAATTTGCAACGTATCGATGCCAACGTTCAAAAAACCAAAAACCGGACCAACAACAGACTATTCAGTTGTGCCCAAACAGTATAATTCTGAAAACAGTACTTTTTCTCATTCAATCGAACAAAGAGAAAAACCTAATTATTTTGTTCTATTATGTCCCGAGAGTATAAATTTGCAATGTATCGATGCCAACGTTCACAAGAACCAAAACCGGACCATCAATTGACTACTCAGTTGTGCCAAAATAGTATAACTTTGGAAACTGTACATTTTCTCATTCAATCGAACAAAGAGTAAAACCTAATTATTTTGTTCTATTATGCTCCGAGAGTGTAAATTTGCGCCCTAACAGTATAACTTTGAAAACAGTGTTTTTTCTCATTCAATCGAACAAAGAGTAAAATCTAATTATATTGTTCTATTATACCCCGAGAGTGTAAATTTGGAACTTATCGACGTCAACGTTCACAAAAACCTTAGCTTGTCGACTCGAACAAGTGAGGGTACTCCTTCCTCATTGTGTCCTCGAGTTCCCAAGTGGCTTCACGCACCGCATGATTGCTCCACTGGACCTTGACGTAGGAAATCTTGCGATTCCTAAGCTTCTTTTCGCCTTTCCCAAGAATACAAACCGGGTACTCTTCATAGGTCATGTCCTCGTTTAACTCCACCGGTTCATACTCCAATGCATGAGCCGAATGGTGGATATACTTGCGAAGGTTTGAAACGTGAAACACATTGTGCACTCCCGCAAGTCTCGGTGGTAATGCCAACTTGTATGCTACCGCACCGATCCGCTCCATTATCTTAAAAGGTCCGATATATCGGGGACTTAGCTTCCCCCGAACTCCAAACCTTTTTATGCCGCGCATAGGTGATACTTTCAAAAACACGCGGTCCCCAACCGCAAACTCTAGATCCTTTCTCCGCTTATCGGCATAACTCTTTTGCCGAGATTGCGCCGTCGTGAGTCTTTGTCGAGCTAGGCGGACTTTTTCCTCCGCCTCCCGCACAACATCGGGGCCAAGTGCCGCTCTCTCGCCCACGTCGCTCCAATGAATGGGAGAACGACACTTCTTACCATAAAGGGCCTCGAATGGCGCCATCGCAATACTCTCCTGATAGCTATTGTTGTATGCGAATTCCGCCATTGGTAAGAAATCGTGCCATCCGCCCTTATAGTCGAGTACACACGCCCGAAGCATATCCTCAAGTATCTGAATAGTCCTCTCCGATTGACCGTCACTTTGAGGATGAAATGCCGTGCTAAAATTGAGCCGTGTACCCAAAGCATCTTGCAAGCTTTTCCAAAAATGAGAGGTGAACCTCGGGTCCCGATCCGATACAATTGACACCGAAACCCCGTGTAACCTCACGACCTCGTCGAGATACACTTGAGCTACCTTGTCTCCCGACCAAGTAGTGTGGATCGGCAAAAAGTGAGCCGATTTTGTCAACCGGTCCACAACTACCCAAATCGCGTCGTGCCCGCCTTGTGACCTAGGCAAACCCGTCACAAAGTCCATAGAAATGTCTTCCCACTTCCACACGGGTATTGGTAGACTTTGCAATTTCCCCGTTGGAAAGCGATGCTCCGCTTTTACCTGTTGGCACGTGAGACATTGTGCCACAAACTCTCCAATATCCCTTTTCATACCCGGCCACCAATAATGGAGTTTCAAGTCTTGGTACATCTTGGTGCCGCCCGGGTGAATACTATAGGGTGATTGGTGTGCTTCTTGCATAATTGCCCTCCGAAGATCATCGTCCTTGGGCACACACCAACGGTTTCGATACCGTAGTGTTCCGTCGGTCCCAATGCCAAAATCTTCGGCACTACCGCTCTCTACTTCGCCCCGCACCTTTTGGAGATAAGGATCGGAAACTTGCAATTCCTTTATCCTCTCCAACAAAGTGGGTTGCACGATCAACATAGCAACTGTTGCCGGCACTCCCGGCGCCACCACTTCAAGCCCTAACCGCTGCATCTCCTTGTGCAATGCAGGTTGAGGTGTAATCGCCGTCGCCAAATTCTCCGCCGACTTTCTACTCAAAGCGTCGGCCACGACATTTGCTTTCCCGGGTGATATAGAATAGCAACATCATAGTCTTTAAGCAATTCTAACCACCGCCGTTGTCGCATATTTAACTCTTTCTGGGTGAACAAATATTTGAGACTCTTATGATCCGTGTAAATCTCACAATGTTCCCCGTATAAGTAATGCCTCCAAAGCTTTAGCGCGAAAATGACCGCCGCTAACTCCAAGTCGTGAATCGGGTAGTTCTTCTCATATGTCTTTAACTGGCGCGAAGCATAAGCGATAACTCGGCCATTTTGCATCAGAACGCACCCGAGACCAACGTAAGAAGCATCCGTACACGACATAACTCTTCCCGGCGTCGGCAAAGCAAGCACCGGGTCGGCGTCAATCTTTTCTTAAGCTCCTCAAAGCTTCGCTCACATTCGGGGCTCCAAACATACTTCACCCCTTTGTGCGTAAGGCGCGTTAGTGGAGTTGTTATTTTGGCGAACCCCTCCACGAACCGCCGGTAGTAGCCCGCAAGCCCCAAAAAGCTTCGAATTTCCGTTGCATTTGTCGGGCGAGGCCAATCCTTAATTGCCTCAACTTTCTTTGGGTCCACAGAGACGCCGCCTCCAGATATAACGTCACCCAAGAAAGTAACCTCCGGTATCCAAAACTCACATTTCTTCAATTTGGCATAAAGCTTCTCTCGCCGGAGTGTCTCCAACACGATTCTCAAGTGCTCCTCGTGTTCTTCCTCGGTCCGAGAATATACCAATACGTCGTCAATGAATACCACGACGCACCGGTCCAATAGCGGACGGAAGACTCTATTCATTAAGTCCATAAATGCCGCCGGCATTAGTAAGCCTGAAAGTCATAACCGTGAACTCATAATGGCCATACCGCGTACGGTACGCCGTTTTGTGCACATCCTTGGGCCGTATCTTCAATTGATGATACCCCGATTGAAGGTCAATCTTCGAATAAACCCTTGACCCTTGCAACTGATCGAATAAATCGTCAATCCTCGGCAACGGGTACTTGTTCTTGATTGTGACCTTGTTCAACTCGCGATAGTCAACGCAAAGTCGAAGTGTGCCGTCCTTCTTTTTCACAAACAAAGACCGGAGCTCCCCACGGAGACACGCTCGGCCGCACAAAGCCTTTATCGAGCAAGTCTTGCAGTTGGGCTTTAAGTTCCTTAAGCTCCACCGGTGCCATTCTATACGGAGCCTTCGAGATTGGCGCCTCCCCGGGGACCAAGTCAATGACAAACTCAACTTCCCGGTCCGGTGGCAATCCCGGTAACTCCGCCGGAAACACATCCGGGTACTCGCATACCACCCGAATGCTACTCAATTCCGGGTGCTCCCTTTGGGTATCCACGATGGTCGCTAAATAAGCCTTGCAACCACCCTTGATCATCCTCTTCGCCCTCACCGACGATATGGTCGCCGCAAAACGCGCGCCCTTACACGCTTGGTAGACCATTGCTTCTTGTCCAGGTTCACGAAATGTGATAACCTTCCTCTCACAATCGATGACGGCGTAGTACTTAGAGAGCCAGTTGATCCCTAAGACCACGTCGAAGCCCGATAACCGCTCGACTACTAGGAGATTGATTGGCATAATCCAATCTCCAATTTGCACTGGGCAATTTTCGCACTCCTCATCCACAGCAAAAGAGTGCTCGATAGAGTTGACCCACCAATGGTCATCATGACGCCCTATCTCTACCCCATGACCCCCGCCGAATGATCCACGTATGAATGTATGAGCTGCACCCGTATCAAATAATGCTTTAGCTCGAGTGCCTTGGATCGAATAATACCCGCCACCACATCATCTCGGCCGGTGTCGGAGTCGATCGCTCCTCCACCTCGAGTGGCAAAACACCGCCCACTAGGTGCTCGAGGCGCCTCCCCGCCGACGAGGTGCCGATGATCGTCCAGCCAGAACATAGCGGGTGGCGGTCCCCGCCAACCGTCGCGGAGTGTCTTGTCGAAGGCTGCTGAGATGAGCTGCCTGGACACTCGCGACCAATGTGGCCCGCCTGGCCACACCGAAAACATCGCCCCTCCCGCTGAGGGTAAGTAACAACTCGGTGGTTCCCGCCGTAGATAACACACGGGTAGGAGGTCTGACTCTGAGTCTGACTCCGACTGCCGCGCCACTGTGACCGCTGAGGTCGAGGGGGCCGCTTAGAGCTCGATTGCCCCGCAGACCCACTCGATGCCCGCTTCTTGGACTTCTCCCTGTCCTTGTCCCTCTCAAAAGCCTCGCGCTCCTCTCGCGCTATAGCATTGCCGCGCTCCACCCAAAGTGCGCGGTCCAATACCTCTCCATAGGTCGTCAGCCGAAAAGAATCAACTGTCTTAAAAATATCCGGCCTCAACCCACGCCCGAACTTCTTCGCCCGGTCCCCGTCGCCGTGGACCAAGCTCGGCACGCAATGAATCATGTGCGTGAACTCCCTCTCGTATTCGCGCACTGTGCGACTCCCCTGTCTTAGCTTGCGGACCATCAATTGACTACTCAGTTGTGCCAAAACAGTATAACTTTGGAAACTGTACTTATTCTCATTCAATCGAACTGTCACGCCCCGCCACCCGCCTATTTGGTCGGGTTCGGGCCACGTCAACAGACGCCGAACGGACAGGGCCTCCCCTGCCCGCCCAAGGCTCTAACAACAAGTACAATTCAACAAATCAAAGAGAATTTGCAATTATACAAGGCTTACACGAAGGTAAGCAACAACACAGCGGAAGAGTAAGCACTAAGCTAGAATATAAACCACACATGAACTTGATTACATTTGAACCAAATACAAGTTAACTAATCTATTACATTCTTTAAGCATTCGATACATCATTTCTTTTTACATTTGTCATCTCCCAAAAATTACTTGAATTGTTTACAACTTGACATCTATAGTTCAACAAAATAAAGTTGATACAAGTATAACAAAAGGAAATGACTAGATGCAAACTCCGGTGGCCACTAGCTATGGCGCTAACCCCTTGCCCCGGTCCTCCGCCGCCCCGCTCGTGCTAGGACCTGTGGGGTTAGTGGTGTGAGAACTACAACGAAGTTCCCAGTGGGCTCGACAACCGACCCCGCCGACTTACCCACTAGGTCTATCCAGGCATAAGTATTTCAACGAAAATGAAATAGTAACCAAACTATATAAATGCTAATACTATGCCTGCAAGAAAGAGTCAGATAGATAGATAATCGAATTTAGATATGTTTGCATGCATGCACTTTACCATACTTTACTTTACTTTACTTGGCTCATTACCCAATCTTGCCGGTTAACATAGTTAACCCCAACAAACTCAAGACCCAAAATCCCTCACTGAACGGGGAGGCTCTAAGCCTACAAGACCCGAGGGACCGTCCGTCGGGGCCACGATCCCCTAGGTGACTGTTCCGGAACTCACCGCTTGAGGAGGAGCGACCTCCCTCAAGCCAAGACTTGTCAAGAGTATCGATCTAATCCTCACATTGAGGATTCATAGCCACTAGTTACCATGCCATTGTCAATGTTAGGTTTTCTACCTAATCATGTATATCATTCTTGCCATAATGCCACTAAGTTAAACTATGTTTAACTAAGGTTATCTCAATGCCAATCTTGTCTCTATATTCAATATCACCTTTGTTGACTAAGATCAAGTCCATTCTATATTCACACAAGTAGGGTTCTAATTCTCATGCCTCTATGGTTCCATTACAATCTCTAAGTTCATTTTCATACTAGAACAATAATTGAAGTTCAACCATAGCATAATTAACCTCTACCCTATCATGCATGAATACACTATACATAGAATATGCTCAAAAGGTGAAAACAGACATAGAAGGGAATTCGATGATTCCGGTATGCACCCCCCACCTTAAAATAATTTTGTGAGGATGCCCAAGAAGTTTCACGACCTACCGAGGCCTAGGTAAAAACCTGCAGTTTAAAAGTGAACCTAATCAGGCCATTTTACATAGTAGCCCCTATATCGGATTTTCGTTTAATTAAACGGAGTTGTCCCACGCGTCGGGAATACCCCCAATTAGGTTTCTAAAAGGTCAATTTGACCGAAGAACCCTTATGTTCAAAAGCCCCAAATTTGGTGCTCCAACAATGCCCTATGTCAACCCTAGGGTTTTGATCTCATTCACAAGCAAAATATAGCTTTAGATCAACCTAGAAGCTCTCTAAAACCATCCTTGACCCATTAGAACCATCTATTTGGGGTTTACAACAAACCCTAGCCAACCACGTCCATTAGAGCTCATGAAGCTCTCATGAGTTTTCATGGAGTTCATGGCCAAACAAGCCCTCTAACACTAGCAACAAGCTAGAAACTCCAAATCTCAAGCTAAAATCGAAACCCTAGGGTTAAACTTGCAAGAACCTACCTCTTGTAGCAAGCTCAACCCAAGCCCTTGTTGTAGGAGAGCTCCAAGATCCTCCAAGAAGCCTCCAACAAGCTCCAAGCAACCTTCTCCAACTCCTTCTCCTTCTTCTTCCTTGCCCTAGAGCTCCTCTAGAGAGAGAAAGTGAGAGAAAGGAGAGTGAGTGTGTGTGTGCTGTGAAATGAGCGAAGGGAGAGCTTATTGTGTTGTAACAATAGCCAAAAAGCCCCTCAACTTCTTTTATTTCGCGCAGCTCACGAACTGCTGTCAGACCATCCCATACCGGTATGGGGGAAATCTGTACCGGTATGGGGTGCTACAGTGGCAGAAACCCGAGAGCAGCTTCCCTCGGTTTCGCAGCATCTATATCGGTATGGGGCGACCTGTACCGGTATGGGCCAAAGAAAACTATCAAACCCGAGAGCTCTCCCTTTCTCGGGTGCGATGGCTATACCGGTACAGACACCCGGGCTGTACCGGTATGGGCCATAAAACTGTCAAACCCGAGAGCTCTCCTCCTCTAGGGTGTGATGGCTATACCGGTACAGACACCGAAATTTGTCTGGGTGCTCAGTTTGTGTTTTATTGTTTCGACTCTTCTTCGCGCCGAACAACGCCAAAATCTTCTTAACTCTTCTAGATCATCTTATAACCTTTCCAAGAGATTTGGAATGGCAATTGGAACATGTCCAACTATTTTATTTTCGTACTTTAGTCAATTTGGCCAAAGTCCGATCTTATTGTCGAATTTTCGATATGCTACACGAACAAAGAGTAAAACCTAATTATTTTGTTCTATTATGATCCAAGAGTGTAAATTTGCACCTAACAGTATAACTTTGAAAACACTGCTTTTTCTCATTCAATCGAACAAAGAGTAAAACCTAATTATATTGTTGTTTTGTGCCCCGAGAGTGTAAATTTGCAACTTATCGACGCCAACGTTGACAAGAACCAAAACTGGGACAACATTAGAGTACTTAGTTGCGCCCTAACAGTATAACTTTGCAACGAGTACTTTTTCTCATTCAATCGAACAAAGAGTAAAACCTAATTATACTGTTCTATTACGCCGCGAGAGTGTAAATTTGGAACTTATCGTCGTCAACGTTAACAAGAACAAACACCGGACCAACATTAGACTACTCAGTTGCGCCCTAACAGTATAACTTTGCAACGAGTACTTTTTCTCATTCTGCCGAACAAAGAGTAAAACCTTATATATTGTTTTTTTATGCCCCGAGAGTATAAATTTGCAACGTATCGATGTCAACGTTCACAAGAACCAAAACCGGAACAACATTAGACTATTTAGTTGCGCCCTAACAGTATAACATTGAAAACAATGCTTTCTCTCATCCAATCGAACAAAGAGTAAAACCTAATTATATTGTTATATTATACCCCGAGAGTGTAAATTTGCAACTTATCGATGTTAACAGCATAACTTTGAAAACAGTGCTTTCTCTCCTTCAAGCGAACAAAGAGTTAAACCTAATTATATTGTTCTATTATACCCCGAGAGTGTAAATTTGGAACTTATCGACGTCAACGTTCACAAAAACCAAAATCGGAACTACATTAGACTACTCAGTTGCGCCATAACAGCATAACTTTCCAAATAGTGCTTTCTCTCATTCAAGCGAACAAAGAGTAAAACCTAATTATATTGTTCTATTATGCCCCGAGAGTGTTAATTTGCAACTTATCGACGTCAACGTTCACAAGAACCAAAACTGGACAAAAATTAGACTACTTAGTTGCACCCTAACAGTATAAATTTGCAACGAGTACTTTTTCTCATTCCAGCGAATTAAGAGTAAAACCTAATTATATTGTTCTATTATGCCACAAGAGTGTAAATTTGCAACGTATCGAAGTCAATGTTCACAAGAACCAAATCCAGAAAAACATTAGACTACTCAATTGCGCCATAACAGCATAAATTTGCAAACTGTGCTTTTTCTTATTCAATCGAACAAAAGGTAAAACCTAATTATATTGTTCTATTATGCCCCGTAAGTGTAAATTTGCAACTTATCGACGTCAACATTGACAAGAACCAAAATCGGACCAACATTAGACTATTTAGTTACGCCCTAACAGTATAACTTTGCAACGAGTACTTTTTCTCATTCAATAGAACAAAGAGTAAAACCTAATTATACTGTTCTATTATGCCCCTAGAGTGTAAATTTGGAATGTATCGTCGTCAATGTTAACAAGAACAGACACCGGACCAACATTAGACTACTCAGTTGCGCCCTAACAGTATAACTTTGCAACGAGTACTTTTTCTCATTCCCCCGAACAAAGAGTAAAACCTAATTATATTGTTCTTTTATGCCACGAGAGTATAAATTTGCAACGTATCGATGTCAACGTTCACAAGAACCAAAACCGGAACAACATTAGACTATTTTGTTGCGCCCTAACAGTATAACATTGAAAACAGTGCTTTTTCTCGTCCAATCGAACAAAGAGTAAAACCTAATTATATTGTTATATTATACCCCGAGAGTGTAAATTTGCAACTTATCGATGTTAACAGCAAAACTTTGAAAATAGTGCTTTCTCTCATTCAAGCGAACAAAGAGTTAAACCTAATTATATTGTTCTATTATACCCCGAGAGTGTAAATTTGGAACTTATCGACGTCAACGTTCACAAAAACCAAAATCGGAACAACATTAGACTACTCAGTTGCGCCATAACAGCATAACTTTCCAAATAGTGCTTTCTCTCATTCAAGCGAACAAAGAGTAAAACCTAATTATATTGTTCTATTATGCCCCGAGAGTGTTAATTTGCAACTTATCGACGTCAACGTTCACAAGAACCAAAACTGGACAAAAATTAGACTACTTAGTTGCACCCTAACAGTATAAATTTGCAACGAGTACTTTTTCTCATTCCAGCGAATTAAGAGTAAAACCTAATTATATTGTTCTATTATGCCACAAGAGTGTAAATTTGCAACGTATCGAAGTCAATGTTCACAAGAACCAAATCCAGAAAAACATTAGACTACTCAATTGCGCCATAACAGCATAAATTTGCAAACTGTGCTTTTTCTTATTCAATCGAACAAAAGGTAAAACCTAATTATATTGTTCTATTATGCCCCGTAAGTGTAAATTTGCAACTTATCGACGTCAACATTGACAAGAACCAAAATCGGACCAACATTAGACTATTTAGTTACGCCCTAACAGTATAACTTTGCAACGAGTACTTTTTCTCATTCAATAGAACAAAGAGTAAAACCTAATTATACTGTTCTATTATGCCCCTAGAGTGTAAATTTGGAACGTATCGTCGTCAATGTTAACAAGAACAGACACCGGACCAACATTAGACTACTCAGTTGCGCCCTAACAGTATAACTTTGCAACGAGTACTTTTTCTCATTCTCCCGAACAAAGAGTAAAACCTAATTATATTGTTCTTTTATGCCACGAGAGTATAAATTTGCAACGTATCGATGTCAACGTTCACAAGAACCAAAACCGGAACAACATTAGACTATTTTGTTGCGCCCTAACAAGATAACATTGAAAATGTGCTTTTTCTCGTCCAATCGAACAAAGAGTAAAACCTAATTATATTGTTATATTATACCCCGAGAGTGTAAATTTGCAACTTATCGATGTTAACAAAGATAACTTTGAAAATGTTGCTTTCTCTCATTCAAGCGAACAAAGAGTTAAACCTAATTATATTGTTCTATTATACCCCGAGAGTGTAAATTTGGAACTTATCGACGTGAACGTTCACAAAAACCAAAATCGGAACAACATTAGACTACTCAGTTGCGCCATAACAGCATAACTTTCCAAATAGTTCTTTCTCTCATTCAAGCGAACAAAGAGTAAGACCTAATTATATTGTTCTATTATGCCCCGAGAGTGTTAATTTGCAACTTATCGACCTCAACGTTCACAAGAACCAAAATCGGACAAAAATTAGACTACTTAGTTGCACCCTAACAAAGATAAATTTGCAACGAGTACTTTTTCTCATTCCAAATAATTAAGAGTAAAACCTAATTATATTGTTCTATTATGCCACAAGAGTGTAAATTTGCAACGTATCGAAGTCAATGTTCACAAGAACCAAATCCAGAAAAACATTAGACTACTCAATTGCGCCATAACAGCATAAATTTGCAAACTGTGCTTTTTCTTATTCAATCGAACAAAAGGTAAAACCTAATTATATTGTTCTATTATGCCCCGAAAGTGTAAATTTGCAACTTATCGACGTCAACATTCACATGAACCAAAATCGGACCAACATTAGACTATTTAGTTACGCCCTAACAGTATAACTTTGCAACGAGTACTTTTTCTCATTCAATAGAACAAAGAGTAAAACCTAATTATACTGTTCTATTATGCCCCTAGAGTGTAAATTTGGAACGTATCGTCGTCAATGTTAACAAGAACAGACACCGGACCAACATTAGACTACTCAGTTGCGCCCAAACAGTATAACTTTGCAACGAGTACTTTTTCTCATTCTCCCGAACAAAGAGTAAAACCTAATTATATTGTTCTTTTATGCCCCGAGAGTATAAATTTGCAACGTATCGATGTCAACGTTCACAAGAACCAAAACCGGAACAACATTAGACTATTTAGTTGCGCCTAACAAGATAACATTAAAAATGTTGCTTTTTCTCATTCAATCGAACAAAGAGTAAAACCTAATTATTTTGTTATATTATACCCCGAGAGTGTAAATTTGCAACTTATCGATGTTAACAAAGATAACTTTGAAAATGCTTTCTCTCTCATTCAAGCGAACAAAGATTTAAACCTAATTATATTGTTCTATTATACCCCGAGAGTGTAAATTTGGAACTTATCGACGTCAACGTTCACAAAAACCAAAATCGGAACAACATTAGACTACTCAGTTGCGCCATAACAGCATAACTTTCCAAATAGTTCTTTCTCTCATTCAAGCGAACAAAGAGTAAAACCTAATTATATTGTTCTATTATGCCCCGAGAGTGTTAATTTGCAACTTATCGACGTCAACGTTCACAAGAACCAAAACTGGACAAAAATTAGACTACTTAGTTGCACCCTAACAGTATAAATTTGCAACGAGTACTTTTTCTCATTCCAGCGAATTAAGAGTAAAACCTAATTATATTGTTCTATTACGCCACAAGAGTGTAAATTTGCAACGCATCGAAGTTAATGTTCGCAAGAACCAAATCCAGAAAAACATTAGACTACTCAATTGCGCCATAACAGCATAAATTTGCAAACTGTGCTTTTTCTTATTCTATCGAACAAAAGGTAAAACCTAATTATATTGTTCTATTATGCCCCGAAAGTGTAAATTTGCAACTTATCGACGTCAACATTCAAAATAACAAAAATCGGACCAACATTAGACTATTTAGTTACGCCCTAACAGTATAACTTTGCAACGAGTACTTTTTCTCATTCAAGAGAACAAAGAGTAAAACCTAATTATACTGTTCTATTATGCCCCGAGAGTGTAAATTTGGAACTTATCGTCGTCAACGTTAACAAGAACAGACACCGGACCAACATTAGACTACTCAGTTGCGCCCTAACAGTATAACTTTGCAACGAGTACTTTTTCTCATTCTCCCGAACAAAGAGTAAAACCTAATTATATTGTTCTTTTATGCCCCGAGAGTATAAATTTGCAACGTATCGATGTCAACGTTCACAAGAACCAAAACCGGACCAACATTAGACTACTCAGTTGCGCCCTAACAGTATAACTTTGGAAACAGTACTTTTTCTCATTCCATCGAACAAAGAGTAAAACCAAATTATATTGTTATATTATACCCCGAGAGTGTAAATTTGCAACTTAGCGATGTTAACAGCATAACTTTGAAAACAGTGCTTTCTCTCATTCAAGCGAACAAAGAGTTAAACCTAATTATATTGTTCTATTATACCCCGAGAGTGTAAATTTGGAACTTATCGACGTCAACGTTCACAAAAACCAAAATCGGAACAACATTACACTACTCTGTTGCGCCATAACAGCATAACTTTCCAAATAGTGCTTTCTCTCATTCAAGCGAACAAAGAGTAAAACCTAATTATATTGTTCTATTATGCCCCGAGAGTGTTAATTTGCAACTTATCGACGTCAACGTTCACAAGAACCAAAACCGGACAAAAATTAGACTACTTAGTTGCACCCTAAGTAATAGATTTGCAACGAGTACTTTTTCTCATTCCAGCGAATTAAGAGTAAAACCTAATTATATTGTTCTATTATGCCACAAGAGTGTAAATTTGCAACGTATCGAAGTCAATGTTCACAAGAACCAAATCCAGAAAAACATTAGACTACTCAATTGCGCCATAACAGCATAAATTTGCAAACTGTGCTTTTTCTTATTCAATCGAACAAAAGGTAAAACCTAATTATATTGTTCTATTATGCCCCGTAAGTGTAAATTTGCAACTTATCGACGTCAACATTGACAAGAACCAAAATCGGACCAACATTAGACTATTTAGTTACGCCCTAACAGTATAACTTTGCAACGAGTACTTTTTCTCATTCAATAGAACAAAGAGTAAAACCTAATTATACTGTTCTATTATGCCCCTAGAGTGTAAATTTGGAACGTATCGTCGTCAATGTTAACAAGAACAGACACCGGACCAACATTAGACTACTCAGTTGCGCCCTAACAGTATAACTTTGCAACGAGTACTTTTTCTCATTCTCCCGAACAAAGAGTAAAACCTAATTATATTGTTCTTTTATGCCCCGAGAGTATAAATTTGCAACGTATCGATGTCAACGTTCACAAGAACCAAAACCGGAACAACATTAGACTATTTTGTTGCGCCCTAACAGTATAACATTGAAAACAGTGCTTTTTCTCGTCCAATCGAACAAAGAGTAAAACCTAATTATATTGTTATATTATACCCCGAGAGTGTAAATTTGCAACTTATCGATGTTAACAGCATAACTTTGAAAACAGTGCTTTCTCTCATTCAAGCGAACAAAGAGTTAAACCTAATTATATTGTTCTATTATACCCCGAGAGTGTAAATTTGGAACTTATCGACGTCAACGTTCACAAAAACCAAAATCGGAACAACATTAGACTACTCAGTTGCGCCATAACAGCATAACTTTCCAAATAGTTCTTTCTCTCATTCAAGCGAACAAAGAGTAAGACCTAATTATATTGTTCTATTATGCCCCGAGAGTGTTAATTTGCAACTTATCGACCTCAACGTTCACAAGAACCAAAACTGGACAAAAATTAGACTACTTAGTTGCACCCTAACAGTATAAATTTGCAACGAGTACTTTTTCTCATTCCAGCGAATTAAGAGTAAAACCTAATTATATTGTTCTATTATGCCACAAGAGTGTAAATTTGCAACGTATCGAAGTCAATGTTCACAAGAACCAAATCCAGAAAAACATTAGACTACTCAGTTGCGCCATAACAGCATAAATTTGCAAACTGTGCTTTTTCTTATTCAATCGAACAAAAGGTAAAACCTAATTATATTGTTCTATTATGCCCCGAAAGTGTAAATTTGCAACTTATCGACGTCAACATTCACATGAACCAAAATCGGACCAACATTAGACTATTTAGTTACGCCCTAACAGTATAACTTTGCAACGAGTACTTTTTCTCATTCAATAGAACAAAGAGTAAAACCTAATTATACTGTTCTATTATGCCCCTAGAGTGTAAATTTGGAACGTATCGTCGTCAATGTTAACAAGAATGTACACGACCAACATTAGACTACTCTTGCGCCTAACAAGATAACTTTGCAACGAGTACTTTTTCTCATTCTCCCGAACAAAGAGTAAAACCTAATTATATTGTTCTTTTATGCCCGGAGAGTATAAATTTGCAACGTATCGATGTCAACGTTCACAAGAACCAAAACCGGAACAACATTAGACTATTTAGTTGCGCCCTAACAGTATAACATTAAAAACAGTTCGTTTTCTCGTCCAATCGAACAAAGAGTAAAACCTAATTATATTGTTATATTATACCCCGAGAGTGTAAATTTGCAACTTATCGATGTTAACAGCATAACTTTGAAAATAGTGCTTTCTCTCATTCAAGCGAACAAAGAGTTAAACCTAATTATATTGTTCTATTATACCCCGAGAGTGTAAATTTGGAACTTATCGACGTCAACGTTCACAAAAACCAAAATCGGAACAACATTAGACTACTCAGTTGCGCCATAACAGCATAACTTTCCAAATAGTTCTTTCTCTCATTCAAGCGAACAAAGAGTAAGACCTAATTATATTGTTCTATTATGCCCCGAGAGTGTTAATTTGCAACTTATCGACCTCAACGTTCACAAGAACCAAAACCGGACCAACATTAGACTACTCAGTTGCACCCTAACAAAGATAAATTTGCAACGAGTACTTTTTCTCATTCCAAATAATTAAGAGTAAAACCTAATTATATTGTTCTATTATGCCACAAGAGTGTAAATTTGCAACGTATCGAAGTCAATGTTCACAAGAACCAAATCCAGAAAAACATTAGACTACTCAGTTGCGCCATAACAGCATAAATTTGCAAACTGTGCTTTTTCTTATTCAATCGAACAAAAGGTAAAACCTAATTATATTGTTCTACTATGCCCCGAAAGTGTAAATTTGCAACTTATCGACGTCAACATTCAAAATAACCAAAATCGGACCAACATTAGACTATTTAGTTACGCCCTAACAGTATAACTTTGCAACGAGTACTTTTTCTCATTCAATAGAACAAAGAGTAAAACCTAATTATACTGTTCTATTATGCCCCGAGAGTGTAAATTTGGAACTTATCGTCGTCAACGTTAACAAGAACAGACACCGGACCAACATTAGACTACTCAGTTGCGCCCTAACAGTATAACTTTGCAACGAGTACTTTTTCTCATTCTCCCGAACAAAGAGTAAAACCTAATTATATTGTTCTTTTATGCCCCGAGAGTATAAATTTGCAACGTATCGATGTCAACGTTCACAAGAACCAAAACCGGAACAACATTAGACTATTTAGTTGCGCCCTAACAGTATAACATTGAAAACAGTGCTTTTTCTCATCCAATCGAACAAAGAGTAAAATCTAATTATATTGTTATATTATACCCCGAGAGTGTAAATTTGCAACTTAGCGATGTTAATAGCATAACTTTGAAAACAGTGCTTTCTCTCATTCAAGCGAACAAAGAGTTAAACCTAATTATATTGTTCTATTATACCCCGAGAGTGTAAATTTGGAACTTATCGACGTCAACGTTCACAAAAACCAAAATCGGAACAACATTACACTACTCTGTTGCGCCATAACAGCATAACTTTCCAAATAGTGCTTTCTCTCATTCAAGCGAACAAAGAGTAAAACCTAATTATATTGTTCTATTATGCCCCGAGAGTGTTAATTTGCAACTTATCGACGTCAACGTTCACAAGAACCAAAACTGGACAAAAATTAGACTACTTAGTTGCACCCTAACAGAATAGATTTGCAACGAGTACTTTTTCTCATTCAAGCGAATTAAGAGTAAAACCTAATTATATTGTTCTATTATGCCACAAGAGTGTAAATTTGCAACGTATCGAAGTCAATGTTCACAAGAACCAAATCCAGAAAAACATTAGACTACTCAATTGCGCCATAACAGCATAAATTTGCAAACTGTGCTTTTTCTTATTCAATCGAACAAAAGGTAAAACCTAATTATATTGTTCTATTATGCCCCGAAAGTGTAAATTTGTAACTTATCGACGTCAACATTCACAAGAACCAAAATCGGACCAACATTAGACTATTTAGTTACGCCCTAACAGTATAACTTTGCAACGAGTATTTTTTCTCATTCAATCGAACAAAGAGTAAAACCTAATTATACTGTTCTATTATGCCCCGAGAGTGTAAATTTGGAACTTATCGTCGTCAACGTTAACAAGAACAAACACCGGACCAACATTAGACTACTCAGTTGCGCCCTAACAGTATAACTTTGCAACGAGTACTTTTTCTCATTCTCCCGAACAAAGAGTAAAAGCTAATTATATTGTTCTTTTATGCCCCGAGAGTATAAATTTGCAACGTATCGATGTCAACGTTCACAAGAACCAAAACCGGAACAACATTAGACTATTTTGTTGCGCCCTAACAGTATAACATTGAAAACAGTGCTTTTTCTCATCCAATCGAACAAAGAGTAAAACCTAATTATATTGTTATATTATACCCCGAGAGTGTAAATTTGCAACTTATCGATGTTAACAGCATAACTTTGAAAACAGTGCTTTCTCTTATTCAAGCGAAGAAAGTGTTAAACCTAATTATATTATTCTATTATACCCCGAGAGTGTAAATTTGGAACTTATCGACGTCAACGTTCACAAAGACCAAAATCTGAACAACATTAGACTACTCAGTTGCGCCATAACAGCATAACTTTGCAAATAGTGCTTTCTCTCATTCAAGCGAACAAGGAGTAAAACCTAATTATATTGTTCTATTATGCCCCGATAGTGTTAATTTGCAACTTATCGACGTCAACGTTCACAAGAACCAAAACTGGACAAAAATAAGACTACTTAGTTGCACCCTAACAGTATAAATTTGCAACGAGTACTTTTTCTCATTCCAGCGAAATACAGAGAGACCACTGTACACACGGACAGAGTCTCCCCTGTATTTGCACGGCATCGCACAAGTACAATGAGTCTTTTACAATCATACAACCACAACAAAGTGTACATGTAAAGAATTTAACTTACATCCATACACAAATTACACCATTCACCACAGGTTACATTCACTAGTATATAATCACAAATCCACATCTATCAGTTGAAATGTTCCCTATTCGGGAACTGGTTTTGAAACTCTAAGTTATAAAATCCCTTTTGAAAACCTTTTACAACCGTTTCCCACACTAAACCCTTTCTTTGAAAACACTACCACGAGGGGTAAAAATCATTTTCCTTTGAAATGCTACCACGAAGGGTAGGAGACAGTTTAATTCACAAAACATGAGTTCTTTCATAAACTTCCAAAAACCATTATAAGTCTCAATCCACCACTAAAGTGAAGCTAGAACTGAACCATGATGTACTCTAAGTAATAAAACGAGAAAGGTAAGGATGTAACCGATACTGGTAGGAGCTAAGCGTACTCTAGACCCGCTCCTCACCTGCTGTCCCACTAAGACCTGCAACATCACCTGAAAAAGAAGGCGAGGGTTGAGAACATGTAAACATGTCTTCCCCTCCCAGTGGATACCTCGCGGAGATAGACACAAGAGGAGATAATAGTAGTAGTACAGTAGCTATGATAAACAAGTAAATGGAGAGAGATATATAGATATGAAAGAACAGCTACTGTAAGTATGCATCGAAAAGCTGATAAAGTAAAATACCCAATCTGGAATCTGCTGCTCTATTGGTCCTCAGACCTCAAGCCTATGCCCCCTGTATCTCAAAACCTGCATTCTACCCATATCAACCAATGGTCGCCTATGGGCTCACGGGTTGGCTCGTCCAACCACCTTTCTGGAAAAGAACACATCATGGTACGGTGGATCAGACCGCCCGTGTTCGTGAACCGCACTCAAGTCTGGGCAATCGATCGTTATGCTCAAAAACCATACGTCAAAGAATCGGGTGACAATCCCGTCCCCAAAGGGACATCGACCCCTTTGGGTCATTAAGTAAACTCGCCGACCACGTAGGTCACAGAAGCACTGAAACAAACCGACCGAACAGGTCACTGTAAAACTGAAACAAGCCGACCGAATAGGTCACTGAAAAACTATAAGAAAGTACCAGAACCGACCAATCAGGTCAACTAGGATGGAACAACTCAACATCCTCTCAACTGTATGCGAGTACTACTCAAGGAAACACAAAACTGACCACTCAGGTCAACTAGGATGGAACAACTCAACATCCCCTCAACTGTATGCAAGTACTACTGAAGGGAACACGAGAACTGACCAACTGAACAACAAGGTCACTGAGTATACTGAAGTAGACTGACCGAACAGGTCACTGATGTCATAGGCTGACAAGAAGCAAACTACTCTACTCCTACACATGGTACTAAGCATGGAAACACTGAGTAGAGTAAAACTGTAACACAAAGGTGCAAGATATATCAACGATAAAAGATATGAATAGTAAGGTGGAAGGAACGTCACCAGCGTGTACCACTGTACGGACGTCGGATCGAAGTACCCACCTGTACGACTGTAGAAGATCAGATCTGTCGTCTGTGGAAACGAAGAAACTAGACCTACGAAAAGGTCCACTGGGTTAGCGTCTAACCCACCAACACAAGTACTGACTCCACATCCCACAAACTAATCCCACGGAGATTGGTTTTCCGAAACCAATTACCGTAACTCGCCGGAAGTCCCGTAAACCACACCGGGACTCCGCCGGGACCCACGAACCGTCCCGAAAAGCACCGACTCGTGTCACGAGTCACCCGCCATAAAACACTCCTAATTGGATGTTTTGGCAGCAAACACAAGATAACACTACAATATAATTATCGTCGGATAATTGTACGAATACGGGTTCCCGAAAGTGTCTATTTCGACACCGAAACCAACCGTCGCTCACCCGTCATTTCTAAACCATCGAAATGACGCGGGTGACCAGCCAACAAGGCTCAGCGACACCGTAAATAATCACTAAGAATTGTCGGAAGAAATCCGAATCGTAAACACGTTTCCGTCGGCGAATTTTGCCGAAAAACGCTCCGAAAATCACTTCGATTTTTACGCAAATATCTAGGACCTTGGACGATCAGTCCAGAGGTTACCCGCAACATTCCTACGCTGTCTACAGCGACCACGAAATTCTAAATTGCATAAAAGTCCCAGAAGCTCTATAAAATTGCATTATTTCATGCGATTTAGGGCTATTATGGGTCGTGCACGCAAACCAGTGCACCATAAATTCTGAAATCTCACTCGCTATAAGTCTTCCACATGCTGAAGACCGTGCTCGCCTTTCGGAGCACTTTCGGTCACTGTAGAACTCGCACGAGCGACGCGAAGTTCCACAAACACTGCGCACAGCGCGTAAAGTACTATTTTCCCGCTAAACGAGGCATCAAATGCCTAAGCGGAGGTGAGCATCGCGTTCAGCACGAAATGGCGATGACCGTGCTCACCTCACTTTGTCAGAAAGACCAACTGTGGCCTCGGGAAATGTGTCAGAACCCTAGACTTAGCTTGCTGTAAATAAAACAGGTCACCTTTGGCCGAGGAGAGCTAGGGTTGGCCGCCGGCGGCACGGCGGCGTCGGTCCGGCCGGGACGGGAGCGCCGGGTCGGAGAAGTCCGGGAAAGGTCTGGCGGGCGGCGGGAGGCGGCCGGTGGCGCGGCGGAGGAGATCTACTCCATCTTCTTCCTCTTGGGTTAGATGGCGCCGGCGGCATGGCGGCGGCCGGGGGACACCGGGACGGCGATGGTCCGCATAGGAGGCCGAGGGAAGGCGATGCTCCCCTCGGGAGGCGCGGGGATGCTCGGAAGCCGAAGGGCTCTCCCACGGTCTCGCGCCGGATCCGTGCGGCCGCAGAGATAAGTGAAGCGGCGGTCGGCGGCGTGCGATGACGCCGGGGAGGGGTGCGGCCGGTCAGGGAGGTCCACGGCACACGGTGGCCGGCACTCCCGGTGCACCACTAAGGTAGTAAGTGTAGCCGGCACTCCCGGTGCCACTACTTCCAATCCAAACCGTTGCATCTCCTTTTGCAACAACGGTTGAGGAGTAATTGCCGATGCTAAGTCTTCTCCAGATTTTCTACTTAGCGCGTCGGCTACGACGTTAGCCTTTCCGGGGTGGTATAAGATCGTGACATCATAGTCCTTCAGTAATTCTAACCACCGCCGTTGTCGCATATTAAGCTCCTTCTGAGTGAACAAGTACTTAAGACTTTTGTGGTCCGTGTAGATCTCACAATGTTCCCCATATAAGTAATGCCTCCATAATTTTAGCGCGAAAATCACCGCGGCTAATTCCAAGTCGTGGACTCGGGTAGTTCTTTTCATAGGGCTTCAATTGGCGCGACGCATATGCTATGACTCGCCCATTTTGCATCAACACACACCCTAGCCCGATGTAGGAAGCATCACTGTACACGACATATGTCTCCCCCGGCGTCGGTAGGGCAAGTACCGGGGTTGTCGTCAACCTCTCCTTTAACTCCTTGAAGCTCCGATCGCAATCTTCGCTCCAAACATACTTGACCCCCTTATGTGTGAGGCGCGTTAGCGGAGTGGTTATTTTGGAAAACCCCTCCACAAACCGCCGATAGTAACCCGCAAGTCCAAGAAAAATGCGGATTTCCGTCGCACTCGTCGGGCGAGGCCAATCTTTAATCGCCTCAACTTTCTTTGGATCCACCGCAATGCCTTCGCCCGAAATCACGTGTCCTAGGAAAGTAACCTCCGAAAGCCAAAATTCACATTTCTTCAATTTGGCGTATAATTTTTCTTTTCGGAGTATTTCCAAGACAAGCCTCAAATGCTCCTCGTGTTCTTCCTCGGTCCGAGAATACACCAATACGTCGTCAATGAAGACCACGACGCACCGGTCCAATAGCGGACGGAAAACACGATTCATTAAGTCCACACATGCCGCCGGGGCATTAGGAAGCCCGAATGGCATCACCGTGAACTCATAATGGCCATACCGCGTACGGTACGCCGTCTTGTGCACATCTTTGGGTCGTATCTTCAATTGATGATACCCCGATTGTAGGTCTATCTTTGAATACATCTTTGACCCTTTCAACTGATCGAATAAATCGTCGATCCTGGGCAACGGGTACTTATTCTTCACTGTTACCTTGTTCAACACGCGGTAATCCACGCGAGTCGAAGTGTGCCGTCTTTCTTTTTGACGAATAACACGGAGCTCCCCACGGAGACACGCTCGGCCTAACAAAGCCTTTGTCGAGCAAGTCCTCCAATTGTGCTTTAAGCTCCTTTAGCTCTACCGGTGCCATTCTATACGGAGCCTTCGAAACTGGCGCCGCCCCGGGAATCAAGTCAATGACAAACTCAACCTCTCGGTCCGGTGGCAATCCCGGTAACTCCGCCGGAAATACATCCGGGTACTCGCACACTGCCCGAATGCCCTCAAGGTCGGGGTGCTCCCATCGGCCGTCCACGATGGTCGCCAAATAAGCTTTGCAACCACCCTTACTCATGTTTCTCGCTCGGGCCGTAGATATGGTTGTCGCAAAGCGTGCACCCTTGCACGCCCGGTACACCATTTCCTCTTGATTAGGCTCACGAAAAGTGATCACCTTTCTTTCGCAGTCGATAATCGCATAATACTTGGAAAGCCAGTCAAGCCCCAAGATTACATCAAATCCCCACTTCTTGTTTAATACCAACATATCGATCGGCATGACCCAGTCACCAATCTGAACTGGACACGCAGGACACTCGTCATAGACACCATAAGACTGCCCGGGTGATATAATAGTCCAACCCTCCTCATCATGCACAATCTCTAAGTCATGAGCTCTAGCGAATGATGCACTTATGAATGAATGCGATGCACCTGTATCGAAAATAGCCTGAGCTCTAGTGCCTCTAATAGAGATAATACCTGCCACGATGTCGTCAGGAGCTGGAACCTGCTCCTCCACCTGAGTGGCAAAAACCCGTCCACTCGGTGCTCTCGACGCCTCCGGCGATGACGATGAGCGTCCGGCCGCCATAGGTGGTGGCGGTCCCATCATTTGCCTCGGCGTAGAAGGGGCGATCTTTGCGACGGTGCAGAAGATCCCCAGCTCGGGCACTCTCGAATCATATGCCCAGGCTGACCGCACTTGTAGCACTTCCCTTCTCGCTGCGAGCATGTCGCCGGCTGATGGTTGCCGCCGCAGATAACACAACGGAAGGGTCTCCCGCCCTTCTGCTGTTGTCGGGGATACCGAGGGGGTTTCTTAGCGTTTGGCCGGCCCCCGGCACCACCCGCCGCTCGCTTCTTGCCTTTCTCTTTACTCTCCGCCATGGCCTCGCGCTCCTCCCGCGCATAGGCGCTGCCGTGCTCCGCAGATAGAGCCCGGTCGAAGACCTCCGCAAAGGTCGTGAGGTGGAAAAGTTGCACCGCCTCGTAAATCCTCGGCCGAAGTCCTCGCAAGAACCAATCGGCCCGATCCCGGTCGTCACGTACAACATCCGGGACACAATCAATGATGTGGGAGAACTCTAGCTCATAGTCCGCCACAGAGCGGTCTCCCTGCCTCAGCTTGCGAAATCTCTCCTGCATCTTCCGCTTCACGGAGTCGGGGAAGTAGTTCGAAAATACCGCTCTCTTGAACTCCTCCCACAACATCGGCGGTAGATCGGGTGACCGATCCCGCTTGACCCGCTTCCACCACGCCTTCGCCGCCTTGTCTAGGCAATGGGTGGCGAAGTGTACTTTGTCTTTCTCCGGGGTGTTGAAGTCCTCGAAGATTGTTTGCATGGAGTCGACCCACGACTCCACGACCGCCGGTTCCACCACTCCTCCCTCGAAGATAGGTGGCTTGAATTTCATGAACTTAATGAGCGCCGCCAATGCTCGCTCCGTTCCTCGTCGTTCTGCCGCGCTACGGGGTCTCAAGTCCCCGATCCGCCCGAATCGCCGTGAATCGGTACGGCCGCAATCGGGCCGCGCCGCCGCACCATCGACCACGGTCGGCATCCTAGCAGGAGGTGTAGGGTGCTCGGCCCCTGCCTGCGCCGCCGCTTGCTGCTGCTCCAACGTCTCCTGGAGCCGTCGAATTTGCTCGCCTTGAGCCCTTACGGACTCAGCTTGTTGCCGCACTACACCGATAAGCGCGGCCATCTGCTCCTCAAGCCCCCCGCCGCTTCCGGCTGCGGGTTGCACAGGAGCCGCAATAGGTGCCGCACTCGGTGCCGCACTCGGTTCCTCTGGCATCGACCTTGTCCGGGGTCGACCACGAGGTGCCATTGCTTCCTGAAAAGAAGCAACTCACATTAGACACTTGACCCACATACTCGGATATACCCAATCCGGCGAAAGCAAATAAGCGCATTCATTAACATTCCATAGTATCATGTCGTCGGCCGCCGATCACAACATAAGGAATAGAAAACAAATAGCAACTTACAATTAGTCCCTAAGTAACTTAGAGACATAATAACTTTAACCCAATCACATGCTTTCGCTATACTTGTTCAACGTCACTCACATTTCCTAGGTCCTTAAGGTCTTTTCCATTTCCTATGGCCCCTAGGTCCATCCTAGCTTTCACTTTTTGGCTTTATACCCTCTCTGATACCATTATATCTGTCACGCCCCAAGTCCGATCCTTTTGGCCGGTTCAAGAGCGTCAAACAGACGCCGAACGGACAGAGTCTCCCCTATCCGCCCAAGGCTCAACATGTACAGATAGAGTATAAAATTTTGCACTTGCGGAAGCATACACAAAGGCTTGCACGAAGACAAGCAACAGCCAATAGTGAAAGTACTATTAATACATACAAGTAACATGATTAATTGCAATCACATACATGCATAATTCTTACAACTTTGCATTCTATAAAAGACTACCATTCTTTACATTCTTTGCATCATTTCTTTTTTTTATTACATCTCATAGTCTTCAAAGATAAAGCTTAAATACATTTGATATTAGCATCTACCATCATCAAATACAAAAGATGATACAAAAGGGTAATGCAACTATAACAAAAGTAAAGTACTCGGGCGGTCTCTACCTAGGGCGCGATGCCCTTCCCGCGATCGTCGGCCGCTCACTCGGTCCGGCTCTCGTGGAAATAGTGGGGTGAGAACTACAACAAAGTTCCCGGCAACCAACCACGCCGACTTTCCCACTAGGTCTAATTCGAGCGTAATAGAAAGAAAGGTAAGATAATAACCAACTAACAAATGCAACTAATACGCTTGAAAGTAACGATAAAATGCTCAAACTGTAAAGCATGCAAGATCATAAGTTCAATACCCAATCTCTTGGCTAACCCGTGGGTTTCGCCCTCAACAAGACTCAACCAAACTCAAAATCCCATAGTATACCGGGGAGGCTCAATATCGACCCGTTGGGACCGTCCTTAGGAAAACTCATTCCCTGGAAAACTCATTCCAGTGGTGACCAACTCCGGAGCGCACCGCTCGAGGGGGAGCTACCGCCCCCGAGCAAGGACTATATGGTGAGTACGATCAATCCTTAAGTTTAAGGATTCCAAATCTCAATCTATTCCTTGCCTTCAAGGAGAACTTATGTTCATATGACTCTTAACTCTAAGGTTGTTGTCATAATGTCAATCTCATGACTATACTAGTGTTATATACACTACTTGTTCTTGTCCTTGTTCTTTGATGCCACACATATTGTCTAAGTATTCTAGACTCATCTTTGTCACATTCTCTAAGTACATGTCTAATGTCGCTTTCATTTGTCAATTACACCAAGTTCTAGTTCTTGTTCTTTAGCATGCATACATAGGGTTCTTATTCTTTAGCATATGTTCTCATACAATTATATCTCATGCATTTGAACTCACAAATTGCAATATAACTCATAAATTACCCTACTATGCATTATGCTCAACATATATAGAATGCTCAAAAATGACACTTAGACATAGAAAGAATTCCGGTGTCCTTGGAATGCACCACCCACCTTAGAATATTTTTGTGGAGTTGCCCAAGAAATCTCACAGCCAACCGGTGCCTAGGTCGAAACCTGTTACGTTAAAAGTTGACCCAATCAGGCCATTTTACATAGCAACTCTATGATCGGCTTTTCGTAGAAATAAACGAAGTTGCCCCACGCGTCGGGGATACCCCCCAATTAGGTTTTCACAAGGTCAATTTACCTTGGAAACACCCTAGGGCAAAAGCCCCAATTTCCAAACCCTAACAATGCCATTTTGGCATTCTCATGGGATTGATCTCAACCACAAGCAAAAGAAAGCTTGTAGACCCAAGAGAAGCTCTTTAGAACCATTCCTAAGCCATTAGAACCATCTATTTGGGGTTTACTACAAACCCTACTAAGCCACCATGAGAGCACATGAGCTCTCATGGAGGTTTCATGGTGTTCTTGCTCTTAGCAAGCTTCTAACACTAGCAAAAAGCTAGAAACCTCAAAAACTTAGGAGAAAACTCAAACCCTAAGGTTAACTTGCAAAAGCCTACCTCTTGTAGCAAGTTCAACCCAAGCTTTGTTGTAGGAGAGCTCCAATGCCCACCAAAAGCTCCAAAACCTTCTCCTTCTTCTTCTACTCCAAGTTCTCCTTGATCTCCTAGAGCTTTTCTAGAGAGAGAAAGGGAGAAAAGAGAGTGAGAGTGGAGAGGGAATGAGGGTGCTGTGATTAGAGAAGGGCCCAAGCATATATCATGCTGCCACAATTGCATTTAGACCCTCCCAACTCTAAATATTACATCCTGACGTAATCGCGCTGGCCCAATGTCCGGTCTCGGCCGGTTGTCCGGTCTCAGTAAGCCCTCTTTTCGGGACTTAGCGATTTTTCAGCATGTTACGCAGCCAATGTCCGGTCTTGGCTGGATGTCCGGTCTCGGATTGTCCGGTCTTGGCTGGTTGTCCGGTCTCAGTACGCTGGTTTTCCAGGACTTAGCCAATTTCCTCACTGCGCAGCTGGGCACTTGGTGGCATCCGGACATCCCCTGGATGTCCGGTCTTGGCTGCTCCAAGTCTGGGAATTCCACCAAACTTGCAGTTTAGTTTTCCCACGACCCCACTTCACTGTGCGCGTGCTCCAAAGCACCAAGAGCCCACACCTACTCGCATCCACTTCGGGTCCCGCTCATTTTGACGGAACTCGACACGCTTTACGGGGAAGTGGGTTGTTACACGAGCAAAGTGTAAAACCTAATTATTTTGTTCTATTATGCCCTGAGAGTGTAAATTTGCAACGTATCGATGCCAACGTTCACAAGAACCAAAACCGGACCAACATTAGACTACTCTGTTGTGCCCTAACATCATAACTTTGGAAACGGTACTTTTTCTCATTCAATCGAACAAGAGAGTAAAACCTAATTATTTTGTTCTCTTATGCCCCGAGAGTGTAAATTTGCAACGTATCGATGCCAACGTTCACAAGAACCAAAACCAGACCAACAACAGACTACTCAGTTGTGCCCAAACAGTATAATTCTGGAAACAGTACATTTTCTCATTCAATCGAACAAAAAGAAAAACCTAATTATTTTGTTCTTTTATGTCCCAAGAGTATAAATTTGCAACGTATCGATGCCAACGTTCACAAGAACCAAAATTGGACCATCAATTGACTACTCAGTTGTGCCAAAACAGTATAATTTTGGAAACAGTACTTATTCTCGTTCAATCGAACAAAGAGTAAAACCTAATTATTTTGTTCTATTACGCTCCGAGAGTGTAAATTTGCACCTAACAGTATAACTTTGAAAACACTGCTTTTTCTCATTCAATCGAACAAAGAGTAAAATCTAATTATATTGTTGTTTAAATTTGCAACTTATCGACGCCAACGTTAACAAGAACCAAAACTGGGACAACATTAGACTACTTAGTTGCGCCCTAACAGTATAACTTTGCAACGAGTACTTCTTCTCAGTCAATCAAACAAAGAGTAAAACCTAATTATACTGTTCTATTATGCCCCGAGAGTGTAAATTTGGAACTTATCGTCGTCAACGTTAACAAGAACAAACACCGGACTAACATTAGACTACTCAGTTGCGCCCTACCAGTATAACTTTGCAACGAGTACTTTTTCTCATTCTCCCGAACAAAGAGTAAAACCTAATTATATTGATCTTTTATGCCCCGAGAGTATAAATTTGCAACGTATCGATGTCAACGTTCACAAGAACCAAAACCGGAACAACATTAGACTATTTAGTTGCGCCCTAACAGTATAACATTGAAAACAGTGCTTTTTCTCATCCAATCGAACAAAGAGTAAAACCTAATTATATTGTTATATTATACCCCGAGAGTGTAAATTTGCAACTTATCGAGGTTAACAGCATAACTTTGAAAATAGTGCTTTCTCTCATTCAAGCGAACAAAGAGTTAAACCTAATTATATTGTTCTATTATACCCCGAGAGTGTAAATTTGCAACGTATAGTTGCCAACGTTCACAAGAACCAAAACCGGACCAACATTATACTACTCATTTGTGCCCTAACTTTACAACTTTGAAACGAGTACTTTTTCTCATGCAACCTAACAAAGAGTAAAAGCTCATTATTTTGTTCTATTATGCCCCGAGAGTGTAAATTTGCAACGTATCGATGCCAACGTTCACAAGAACCAAAACCGGACCAACATTAGACTACTCAGTTGTGCCCTAACAGTATAACTTTGGAAACAGTACTTTTTCTCATTCAATCGAACAAAGAGTAAAACCTAATTATTTTGTTCTATTATGCCCCGAGAGTGTAAATTTGCAACGTATCGATGCCATCGTTCACAAGAACCAAAACCGGACCAACATTAGACTACTTATTTGTGCCCTAACAGTATAACTTTGGAAACAGTACTTTTTCTCATTCAATCGAACAAAGAGTAAAACCAAATTATTTTGTTCTCTTATGCCCCGAGAGTGTAAATTTGCAACGTATCGATGCCAACATTCACAAGAACCAAAACCGGACCAAAATTAGACTACTCAATTGTGCCCTAACAGTATAACTTTGGAAACAGTACTTTTTCTCATTCAATAGAACAAAGAGTAAAACCTAATTATTTTGTTCTATTACGGCACGAGAGTGTAAATTTGCAACGTATCGATGCCAACGTTCACAAGAACCAAAACCGGGCCTAGAATAGACTACTCAGTTGTGCGCAAACAGTATAACTTTGGAAACACTACTTTTTCTCATTCAGTCGAACAAAGAGTAAAACCTAATTATTTTGTTCTATTATGGCCCGAGAGTGTAAATTTGCAACGTATCGATGCCAACGTTCACAAGAACCAAAATCGGGCCAAGAATAGACTACTCAGTTGTGCGAAAACAGTATAACTTTGGAAACACAACTTTTTCTCATTCAATCGAACAAAGAGTAAAACCTAATTATTTTGTTCTATTATGCCCCGAGAGTGTAAATTTGCAACGTATAGATGCCAACGTTCACAAGAACCAAAACCGGACCAACATTATACTACTCATTTGTGCCCTAACTTTACAACTTTGAAACGAGTACTTTTTCTCATGCAACCTAACAAAGAGTAAAACCTAATTATTTTGTTCTATTATGCCCCGAGAGTGTAAATTTGCAACGTATAGATGCCAACGTTCACAAGAACCAAAACCGGACCAACATTAGACTACTCATTTGTGCCCTAACAGTATAACTTTGGAAACAGTACTTTTTCTCATTCAATCGAACAAAGAGTAAAACCAAATTATTTTGTTCTCTTATGCCCCGGGAGTGTAAATTTGCAACGTATCGATGCCAACATTCACAAGAACAAAAACCGGATCAAAATTAGACTACTCATTTGTGCCCTAATAGTAAAACTTTGGAAACAGTACTTTTTCTCATTCAATCTAACAAAGAGTAAAACCTAATTATTCTGTTCTCTTATGCCCCGAGAGTGTAAATTTGCAACGTATCGATGCCAACGTTCACAAGAACCAAAACCGTACCAACATTAGACTACTCAGTTGTGCCCTAACAGTATAACTTTGGAAACAGTACTTTTTCTCATTCAATCGAACAAAGAGTAAAACCTAATTATTTTGTTCTATTATGGCCCGAGAGTGTAAATTTGCAACGTATCGATGCCAACGTTCACAAGAACCAAAACCGGGCCTAGAATAGACTACTCAGTTGTGCGCAAACAGTATAACTTTGGAAACACTACTTTTTCTCATTGAATCGAACAAAGAGTAAAACCTAATTATTTTGTTCTATTATGGCCCGAGAGTGTAAATTTGCAACGTATCGATGCCAACGTTCACAAGAACAAAAATCGGGCCAAGAATAGACTACTCAGTTGTGCGAAAACAGTATAACTTTGGAAACAGTACTTTTTCTCATTCAATCGAACAAAGAGTAAAACCTAATTATTTTGTTCTATTATGCCCCGAGAGTGTAAATTTGCAACGTATAGATGCCAACGTTCACAAAACCAAAACCGGACCAACATTATACTACTCATTTGTGCCCTAACTTTACAACTTTGAAACGAGTACTTTTTCTCATGCAACCGAACAAAGAGCAAAACCTAATTATTTTTTTCTATTATGCCCCGAGAGTGTAAATTTGCAACGTATAGATGCCAACGTTCAGAAGAACCAAAACCGGACCAACATTAGACTACTCATTTGTGCCCTAACAGTATAACTTTGGAAACAGTACTTTTTCTCATTCAATCGAACAAAGAGTAAAACCAAATTATTTTGTTCTCTTATGCCCCGAGAGTGTAAATTTGCAACGTATCGATGCCAACATTCACAAGAACCAAAACCGGACCAAAATTAGACTACTCATTTGTGCCCTCACAGTAAAACTTTGGAAACAGTACTTTTTCTCATTCAATCGAACAAAGAGTAAAACCTAATTATTTTGTTCTCTTATGCCCCGAGAGTGTAAATTTGCAACGTATCGATGCCAACGTTCACAAGAACCAAAACCGGACCAACATTAGACTACTCAGTTGTGCCCTAACAGTATAACTTTGGAAACAGTACTTTTTCTCATCCAATCGAACAAAGAGTAAAACCTAATTATTTTGTTCTATTATGGCCCGAGAGTGTAAATTTGCAACGTATCGATGCCAACATTCACAAGAACAAAAACCGGACCAAAATTAGACTACTCATTTGTGCCCTAATAGTAAAACTTTGGAAACAGTACTTTTTCTCATTCAATCGAACAAAGAGTAAAACCTAATTATTTTGTTCTCTTATGCCCCGAGAGTGTAAATTTGCAACGTATCGATGCCAACGTTCACAAGAACCAAAACCGGACCAACATTAGACTACTCAGTTGTGCCCTAACAGTATAACTTTGGAAACAGTACTTTTTCTCATTCAATCGAACAAAGAGTAAAAACTAATTATTTTGTTCTATTATGGCCCGAGAGTGTAAATTTGCAACGTATCGATGCCAACGTTCACAAGAACCAAAACCGGGCCTAGAATAGACTACTCAGTTGTGCGCAAACAGTATAACTTTGGAAACACTACTTTTTCTCATTGAATCGAACAAAGAGTAAAACCTAATTATTTTGTTCTATTATGGCCCGAGAGTGTAAATTTGCAACGTATCGATGCCAACGTTCACAAGAACCAAAATCGGGCCAAGAATAGACTACTCAGTTGTGCGAAAACAGTATAACTTTGGAAACAGTACTTTTTCTCATTCAATCGAACAAAGAGCAAAACCTAATTATTTTGTTCTATTATGCCCCGAGAGTGTAAATTTGCAACGTATAGATGCCAACGTTCACAAGAACCAAAACCGGACCAACATTATACTACTCATTTGTGCCCTAACTTTACAACTTTGAAACGAGTACTTTTTCTCATGCAACCGAACAAAGAGTAAAACCTAATTATTTTGTTCTATTATGCCCCGAGAGTGTAAATTTGCAACGTATAGATGCCAACGTTCACAAGAACCAAAACCGGACCAACATTAGACTACTCATTTGTGCCCTAACAGTATAACTTTGGAAACAGTACTTTTTCTCATTCAATCGAACAAAGAGTAAAACCAAATTATTTTGTTCTCTTATGCCCCGGGAGTGTAAATTTGCAACGTATCGTTGCCAACATTCACAAGAACCAAAACCGGACCAAAATTAGACTACTCAGTTGTGCCCTAACAGTATAACTTTGGAAACAGTACTTTTTCTCATTCAATCGAACAAAGAGTAAAACCTAATTATTTTGTTCTATTATGCCCCGAGAGTGTAAATTTGCAATATATCGATGCCAACGTTCACAAGAACCAAAACCGGACCAACATTAGACTACTCAGTTGTGCCCTAACAGTATAACTTTGGAAACAGTACTTTTTCTCATCCAATCGAACAAAGAGTAAAACCTAATTATTTTGTTCTATTATGGCCCGAGAGTGTAAATTTGCAACGTATCGATGCCAACGTTCACAAGAACCAAAACCGGGCCTAGAATAGACTACTCGATTGTGCGCAAACAGTATAACTTTTTAAATAGTACTTTTTCTCATTCAATCGAACAGAGAGTAAAACCTAATTATTTTGTTCTATTATGCCCCGAGAGTGTAAATTTGCAACGTATCGATGCCAACGTTCACAAGAACCAAAACCGGACCAACATTAGACTACTCAGTTGTGCCCTAACAGTATAACTTTGGAAACAGTACTTTTTCTCATTCAATCGAACAAAGAGTAAAACCTAATTATTTTGTTCTATTATGCCCCGAGTGTAAATTTGCAACGTATCGATGCCATCGTTCACAAGAACCAAAACCGGACCAACATTAGACTACTCAGTTGTGCCCTAACAGTATAACTTTGGAAACAGTACTTTTTCTCATTCAATCGAACAAAGAGTAAAACCAAATTATTTTGTTCTCTTATGCCCGAGAGTGTAAATTTGCAACGTATCGATGCCAACATTCACAAGAACCAAACCAGACCAAAATTAGACTACTCAATTGTGCCCTAACAGTATAACTTTGGAAACAGTACTTTTTCTCATTCAATAGAACAAAGAGTAAAACCTAATTATTTTGTTCTATTATGGCACAGAGTGTAAATTTGCAACGTATCGATGCCAACGTTCACAAGAACCAAAAGGGCCTAGAATAGACTACTCAGTTGTGCGCAAACAGTATAACTTTGGAAACACTACTTTTTCTCATTGAGTCGAACAAAGAGTAAAACCTAATTATTTTGTTCTATTATGGCCCGAGAGTGTAAATTTGCAACGTATCGATGCCAACGTTCACAAGAACCAAAATCGGGCCAAGAATAGACTACTCAGTTGTGCGAAAACAGTATAACTTTGGAAACAGTACTTTTTCTCATTCAATCGAACAAAGAGTAAAACCTAATTATTTTGTTCTATTATGCCCCGAGAGTGTAAATTTGCAACGTATCGATGCCAACGTTCACAAGAACCAAAACCGGACGAACATTATACTACTCATTTGTGCCCTAACTTTACAACTTTGAAAAGAGTACTTTTTCTCATGCAACCTAACAAAGAGTAAAACCTAATTATTTTGTTCTATTATGCCCCGAGAGTGTAAATTTGCAACGTATAGATGCCAACGTTCACAAGAACCAAAACCGGACCAACATTAGACTACTCATTTGTGCCCTAACAGTATAACTTTGGAAACAGTACTTTTTCTCATTCAATCGAACAAAGAGTAAAACCAAATTATTTTGTTCTCTTATGCCCCGAGAGTGTAAATTTGCAACGTATCGATGCCAACATTCACAAGAACAAAAACCGGACCAAAATTAGACTACTCATTTGTGCCCTAATAGTAAAACTTTGGAAACAGTACTTTTTCTCATTCAATCTAACAAAGAGTAAAACCTAATTATTCTGTTCTCTTATGCCCCGAGAGTGTAAATTTGCAACGTATCGATGCCAACGTTCACAAGAACCAAAACCGGACCAACATTAGACTACTCAGTTGCGCCCCAACAGTATAACTTTGGAAAAAGTACTTTTTCTCATTCAATCGAACAAAGAGTAAAACCTAATTATTTTGTTCTATTATGCCCCGAGAGTGTAAATTTGCAACGTATCGATGCCATCGTTCACAAGAACCAAAACCGGACCAACATTAGACTACTCATTTGTGCCCTAACAGTATAACTTTGGAAACAGTACTTTTTCTCATTCAATCGAACAAAGAGTAAAACCAAATTATTTTGTTCTCTTATGCCCCGAGAGTGTAAATTTGCAACGTATCGATGCCAACATTCACAAGAACCAAAACCAGACCAAAATTAGACTACTCATTTGTGCCCTAACAGTATAACTTTGGAAACAGTACTTTTTCTCATTCAATAGAACAAAGAGTAAAACCTAATTATTTTGTTCTATTATGGCACGAGAGTGTAAATTTGCAACGTATCGATGCCAACGTTCACAAGAACCAAAACCGGGCCTAGAATAGACTACTCAGTTGTGCGCAAACAGTATAACTTTGGAAACACTACTTTTTCTCATTGAGTCGAACAAAGAGTAAAACCTAATTATTTTGTTCTATTATGGCCCGAGAGTGTAAATTTGCAACGTATCGATGCCAACGTTCACAAGAACCAAAATCGGGCCAAGAATAGACTACTCAGTTGTGCGAAAACAGTATAACTTTGGAAACAGTACTTTTTCTCATTCAATCGAACAAAGAGTAAAACCTAATTATTTTGTTCTATTATGCCCCGAGAGTGTAAATTTGCAACGTATAGATGCCAACGTTCACAAGAACCAAAACCGGACCAACATTATACTACTCATTTGTGCCCTAACTTTACAACTTTGAAAAGAGTACTTTTTCTCATGCAACCTAACAAAGAGTAAAACCTAATTATTTTGTTCTATTATGCCCCGAGAGTGTAAATTTGCAACGTATCGATGCCAACGTTCACAAGAACCAAAACCGGACCAACATTAGACTACTCATTTGTGCCCCAACAGTATAACTTTGGAAACAGTACTTTTTCTCATTCAATCGAACAAAGAGTAAAACCAAATTATTTTGTTCTCTTATGCCCCGAGTGTAAATTTGCAACGTATCGATGCCAACATTCACAAGAACAAAAACCGGACCAAAATTAGACTACTCATTTGTGCCCTAATAGTAAAACTTTGGAAACAGTACTTTTTCTCATTCAATCTAACAAAGAGTAAAACCTAATTATTCTGTTCTCTTATGCCCCGAGAGTGTAAATTTGCAACGTATCGATGCCAACGTTCACAAGAACCAAAACCGGACCAACATTAGACTACTCAGTTGTGCCCTAACAGTATAACTTTGGAAACAAGATTTTTCTCATTCAATCGAACAAAGAGTAAAACCTAATTATTTTGTTCTATTATGGCCTGAGAGTGTAAATTTGCAACGTATCGATGCCAACGTTCACAAGAACCAAAACCGGGCCTAGAATAGACTACTCAGTTGTGCGCAAACAGTATAACTTTGGAAACACTACTTTTTCTCATTGAATCGAACAAAGAGTAAAACCTAATTATTTTGTTCTATTATGGCCCGAGAGTGTAAATTTGCAACGTATCGATGCCAACGTTCACAAGAACAAAAATCGGGCCAAGAATAGACTACTCAGTTGTGCGAAAACAGTATAACTTTGGAAACAGTACTTTTTCTCATTCAATCGAACAAAGAGTAAAACCTAATTATTTTGTTCTATTAAGCCCTGAGAGTGTAAATTTGCAACGTATAGATGCCAACGTTCACAAGAACCAAAACCGGACCAACATTAGACTACTCATTTGTGCCCTAACTTTACAACTTTGAAACGAGTACTTTTTCTCATGCAACCGAACAAAGAGTAAAACCTAATTATTTTGTTCTATTATGCCCCGAGAGTGTAAATTTGCAACGTATAGATGCCAACGTTCACAAGAACCAAAACCGGACCAACATTAGACTACTCATTTGTGCCCTAACAGTATAACTTTGGAAACAGTACTTTTTCTCATTCAATCGAACAAAGAGTAAAACCAAATTATTTTGTTCTTTTATGCTCCGAGAGTATAAATTTGCAACGTATCGATGCCAACGTTCACAAGAACCAAAACCGGACCAACATTAGACTACTCAGTTGTGCCCTAACAGTATAACTTTGGAAACACTACTTTTTCTCATTCAATCGAACAAAGAGTAAAACCTAATTATTTTGTTCTATTATGGCACGAGTGTAAATTTGCAACGTATCGATGCCAACGTTCACAAGAACCAAAACCGGGCCTAGAATAGACTACTCAGTTGTGCGCAAACAGTATAACTTTGGAAACGCTACTTTTTCTCATTCAATCGAACAGAGAGTAAAACCTAATTATTTTATTCTGTTATGGCCCGAGAGTGTAAATTTGCAACGTATCGATGCCAACGTTCACAAGAACCAAAGCAGGGCCTAGAATAGACTACTCAGTTATGCGCAAACAGTATAACTTTGGAAACAGTAACTTTTCTCATTGAATCGAACAAAAGAGTAAAACCTAATTATTTTGTTCTATTATGGCACGAGAGTGTAAATTTGCAACGTATCGATGCCAACGTTCACAAGAACAAAAACCGGGCCTAAAATAGACTACTCACTTGTGCGCAACAAGCATAACTTTGGAAACAGTACTTTTTCTCATTCAATCGAACAAAGAGCAAAACCTAATTATTTTGTTCTATTATGCCCCGAGAGTGTAAAGTTGCAACGTATAGATGCCAACGTTCACAAGAACCAAAACCGGACCAACATTATACTACTCATTTGTGCCCTAACTTTACAACTTTGAAACGAGTACTTTTTCTCATGCAACCGAACAAAGAGTAAAACCTAATTATTTTGTTCTATTATGCCCCGAGAGTGTAAATTTGCAACGTATAGATGCCAACGTTCACAAGAACCAAAACCGGACCAACATTAGACTACTCATTTGTGCCCTAACAGTATTACTTTGGAAACAGAACTTTTTCTCATTCAATCGAACAAAGAGTAAAACCAAATTATTTTGTTCTCTTATGCCCCGGGAGTGTAAATTTGCAACGTATCGTTGCCAACATTCACAAGAACCAAAACCGGACCAAAATTAGACTACTCATTTGTGCACTACTAGTAAAACTTTAGAAACAATATTTTTTCTCATTCAATCGAACAAAGAGTAAAACCTAATTATTTTGTTCTCTTATGCCCCGAGAGTGTAAATTTGCAACGTATCGATGCCAACGTTCACAAGAACCAAAACCGGACCAACATTAGACTACTCAGTTGTGCCCTAACAGTATAACTTTGGAAACAGTACTTTTTCTCATCCAATCGAACAAAGAGTAAAACCTAATTATTTTGTTCTATTATGGCCCGAGAGTGTAAATTTGCAACGTATCGTTGCCAACGTTCACAAGAACCAAAACCGGGCCGAGAATAGACTACTTAGTTTTGCGCAAACAGTATTACTTTGGAAACACTACTTTTTCTCATTCAATCGAACAAAGAGTAAAACCAAATTATTTTGTTCTATTATGCCCCGAGAGTGTAAATTTGCAACGTATCGATGCCATCGTTCACAAGAACCAAAACCGGACCAACATTAGACTACTTATTTGTGCCCTAACAGTATAACTTTGGAAACAGTACTTTTTCTCATTCAATCGAACAAAGAGTAAAACCTAATTATTTTGTTCTATTATGCCCCGAGAGTGTAAATTTGCAACGTATCGATGCCAACGTTCACAAGAACCAAAATCGGGCCAAGAATAGACTACTCGTGCGAAACAGTATAACTTTGGAAACAGTACTTTTTCTCATTCAATCGAACAAAGAGTAAAACCTAATTATTTTGTTCTATTATGCCCCGAGAGTGTAAATTTGCAACGTATAGATGCCAACGTTCACAAGAACCAAAACCGGACGAACATTATACTACTCATTTGTGCCCTAACTTTACAACTTTGAAAAGAGTACTTTTTCTCATGCAACCTAACAAAGAGTAAAACCTAATTATTTTGTTCTATTATGCCCCGAGAGTGTAAATTTGCAACGTATAGATGCCAACGTTCACAAGAACCAAAACCGGACCAACATTAGACTACTCATTTGTGCCCTAACAATATAACTTTGGAAACGATTTTTCTCATTCAATCGAACAAAGAGTAAAACCAAATTATTTTGTTCTCTTATGCCCCGGGAGTGTAAATTTGCAACGTATCGATGCCAACATTCACAAGAACAAAAACCGGACCAAAATTAGACTACTCATTTGTGCCCTAATAGTAAAACTTTGGAAACAGTACTTTTTCTCATTCAATCTAACAAAGAGTAAAACCTAATTATTCTGTTCTCTTATGCCCCGAGAGTGTAAATTTGCAACGTATCGATGCCAACGTTCACAAGAACCAAAACCGGACCAACATTAGACTACTCGGTTGTGCCCTAACAAAGATAACTTTGGAAACAAGATTTTTCTCATTCAATCGAACAAAGAGTAAAACCTAATTATTTTGTTCTATTATGGCCCGAGAGTGTAAATTTGCAACGTATCGATGCCAACGTTCACAAGAACCAAAACCGGGCCTAGAATAGACTACTCAGTTGTGCGCAAACAGAATAACTTTGGAAACACTACTTTTTCTCATTGAATCGAACAAAGAGTAAAACCTAATTATTTTGTTCTATTATGGCCCGAGAGTGTAAATTTGCAACGTATCGATGCCAACGTTCACAAGAACAAAAATCGGGCCAAGAATAGACTACTCAGTTGTGCGAAAACAGTATAACTTTGGAAACAGTACTTTTTCTCATTCAATCGAACAAAGAGTAAAACCTAATTATTTTGTTCTATTATGCCCCGAGAGTGTAAATTTGCAACGTATAGATGCCAACGTTCACAAAACCAAAACCGGACCAACATTATACTACTCATTTGTGCCCTAACTTTACAACTTTGAAACGAGTACTTTTTCTCATGCAACCGAACAAAGAGCAAAACCTAATTATTTTTTTCTATTATGCCCCGAGAGTGTAAATTTGCAACGTATAGATGCCAACGTTCACAAGAACCAAAACCGGACCAACATTAGACTACTCATTTGTGCCCTAACAGTATAACTTTGGAAACAGTACTTTTTCTCATTCAATCGAACAAAGAGTAAAACCAAATTATTTTGTTCTATTATGCCCCGAGAGTGTAAATTTGCAACGTATCGATGCCAACGTTCACAAGAACCAAAACCGGACCAAAATTAGACTACTCATTTGTGCCCTAACAGTAAAACTTTGGAAACAGTACTTTTTCTCATTCAATCGAACAAAGAGTAAAACCTAATTATTTTGTTCTCTTATGCCCCGAGAGTGTAAATTTGCAACGTATCGATGCCAACGTTCACAAGAACCAAAACCGGACCAACATTAGACTACTCAGTTGTGCCCTAACAGTATAACTTTGGAAACAAGATTTTTCTCATCCAATCGAACAAAGAGTAAAACCTAATTATTTTGTTCTATTATGGCCCGAGAGTGTAAATTTGCAACGTATCGATGCCAACATTCACAAGAACCAAAACCGGACCAAAATTAGACTACTCATTTGTGCCCTAATAGTAAAACTTTGGAAACAGTACTTTTTCTCATTCAATCTAACAAAGAGTAAAACCTAATTATTCTGTTCTCTTATGCCCCGAGAGTGTAAATTTGCAACGTATCGATGCCAACGTTCACAAGAACCAAAACCGGACCAACATTAGACTACTCAGTTGTGCCCTAACAGTATAACTTTGGAAACAGTATTTTTCTCATTCAATCGAACAAAGAGTAAAAACTAATTATTTTGTTCTATTATGCCCCGAGAGTGTAAATTTGCAACGTATCGATGCCAACGTTCACAAGAACCAAAACCGGGCCTAGAATAGACTACTCAGTTGTGCGCAAACAGTATAACTTTGGAAACACTACTTTTTCTCATTGAATCGAACAAAGAGTAAAACCTAATTATTTTGTTCTATTATGGCCCGAGAGTGTAAATTTGCAACGTATCGATGCCAACGTTCACAAGAACCAAAATCGGGCCAAGAATAGACTACTCAGTTGTGCGAAAACAGTATAACTTTGGAAACAGTACTTTTTCTCATTCAATCGAACAAAGAGCAAAACCTAATTATTTTGTTCTATTATGCCCCGAGAGTGTAAATTTGCAACGTATAGATGCCAACGTTCACAAGAACCAAAACCGGACCAACATTATACTACTCATTTGTGCCCTAACTTTACAACTTTGAAACGAGTACTTTTTCTCATGCAACCGAACAAAGAGTAAAACCTAATTATTTTGTTCTATTATGCCCCGAGAGTGTAAATTTGCAACGTATAGATGCCAACGTTCACAAGAACCAAAACCGGACCAACATTAGACTACTCATTTGTGCCCTAACAGTATAACTTTGGAAACAGTACTTTTTCTCATTCAATCGAACAAAGAGTAAAACCAAATTATTTTGTTCTCTTATGCCCCGAGAGTGTAAATTTGCAACGTATCGATGCCAACGTTCACAAGAACCAAAACCGGACCAAAATTAGCCTACTCATTTGTGCCCTAACAGTATAACTTTGGAAACAGTACTTTTTCTCATTCAATCGAACAAAGAGTAAAACCTAATTATTTTGTTCTCTTATGCCCCGAGAGTGTAAATTTGCAACGTATCGATGCCAACGTTCACAAGAACCAAAACCGGACCAACATTAGACTACTCAGTTGTGCCCTAACAGTATAACTTTGGAAACAAGACTTTTTCTCATTCAATCGAACAAAGAGTAAAACCTAATTATTTTGTTCTATTATGGCCCGAGAGTGTAAATTTGCAACGTATCGATGCCAACGTTCACAAGAACCAAAACCGGGCCTAGAATAGACTACTCAGTTGTGCGCAAACAGTATAACTTTGGAAACACTACTTTTTCTCATTCAATCGAACAGAGAGTAAAACCTAATTATTTTGTTCTATTATGCCCCGAGAGTGTAAATTTGCAACGTATCGATGCCAACGTTCACAAGAACCAAAACCGGACCAACATTAGACTACTCAGTTGTGCCCGAACAGTTTAACTTTGGTAACAGTACTTTTTCTCATTCAATCGAACAAAGAGTAAAACCTAATTATTTTGTTCTATTATGCCCCGAGAGTGTAAATTTGCAACGTATCGATGCCATCGTTCACAAGAACCAAAACCGGACCAACATTAGACTACTCATTTGTGCCCTAACAGTATAACTTTGGAAACAGTACTTTTTCTCATTCAATCGAACAAAGAGTAAAACCAAATTATTTTGTTCTCTTATGCCCCGAGAGTGTAAATTTGCAACGTATCGATGCCAACATTCACAAGAACCAAAACCGGACCAAAATTAGACTACTCAATTGTGCCCTAACAGTATAACTTTGGAAACAGTACTTTTTCTCATTCAATAGAACAAAGAGTAAAACCTAATTATTTTGTTCTATTATGGCACGAGAGTGTAAATTTGCAACGTATCGATGCCAACGTTCACAAGAACCAAAACCGGGCCTAGAATAGACTACTCAGTTGTGCGCAAACAGTATAACTTTGGAAACACTACTTTTTCTCATTGAGTCGAACAAAGAGTAAAACCTAATTATTTTGTTCTATTATGGCCCGAGAGTGTAAATTTGCAACGTATCGATGCCAACGTTCACAAGAACCAAAATCGGGCCAAGAATAGACTACTCTTGTGCGAAAAGATAACTTTGGAAACAAGATTTTTTCTAATTCAATCGAACAAAGAGTAAAACCTAATTATTTTGTTCTATTATGCCCCGAGAGTGTAAATTTGCAACGTATAGATGCCAACGTTCACAAGAACCAAAACCGGACGAACATTATACTACTCATTTGTGCCCTAACTTTACAACTTTGAAAAGAGTACTTTTTCTCATGCAACCTAACAAAGAGTAAAACCTAATTATTTTGTTCTATTATGCCCCGAGAGTGTAAATTTGCAACGTATAGATGCCAACGTTCACAAGAACCAAAACCGGACCAACATTAGACTACTCATTTGTGCCCTAACAAAGATAACTTTGGAAATGATTTTTGTCATTCAATCGAACAAAGAGTAAAACCAAATTATTTTGTTCTCTTATGCCCCGAGAGTGTAAATTTGCAACGTATCGATGCCAACATTCACAAGAACCAAACCAGACCAAAATTAGACTACTCATTTGTGCCCTAACAGTATAACTTTGGAAACAGTACTTTTTCTCATTCAATCGAACAAAGAGTAAAACCTAATTATTTTGTTCTTTTATGCCCCGAGAGTGTAAATTTGCAACGTATCGATGCCATCGTTCACAAGAACCAAAACCGGACCAACATTAGACTACTCAGTTGTGCCCTAACAGTATAACTTTGGAAACAGTACTTTTTCTCATTCAATCGAACAAAGAGTAAAACCTAATTATTTTGTTCTATTATGGCCCGAGAGTGTAAATTTGCAACGTATCGATGCCAACGTTCACAAGAACCAAAACCGGGCCTAGAATAGACTACTCAGTTGTGCGCAAACAGTATAACTTTGGAAACACTACTTTTTCTCATTGAATCGAACAAAGAGTAAAACCTAATTATTTTGTTCTATTATGGCCCGAGAGTGTAAATTTGCAACGTATCGATGCCAACGTTCACAAGAACAAAAATCGGGCCAAGAATAGACTACTCAGTTGTGCGAAACAAGATAACTTTGAAACGAGTACTTTTTCTCATGCAATCGAACAAAGAGTAAAACCTAATTATTTTGTTCTATTATGCCCCGAGAGTGTAAATTTGCAACGTATAGATGCCAACGTTCACAAGAACCAAAACCGGACCAACATTATACTACTCATTTGTGCCCTAACTTTACAACTTTGAAACGAGTACTTTTTCTCATGCAACCGAACAAAGAGCAAAACCTAATTATTTTGTTCTATTATGCCCCGAGAGTGTAAATTTGCAACGTATAGATGCCAACGTTCACAAGAACCAAAACCGGACCAACATTAGACTACTCATTTGTGCCCTAACAGTATAACTTTGGAAACAGTACTTTTTCTCATTCAATCGAACAAAGAGTAAAACCAAATTATTTTGTTCTCTTATGCCCCGAGAGTGTAAATTTGCAACGTATCGATGCCAACATTCACAAGAACCAAAACCGGACCAAAATTAGACTACTCAATTGTGCCCTAACAGTATAACTTTGGAAACAGTACTTTTTCTCATTCAATAGAACAAAGAGTAAAACCTAATTATTTTGTTCTATTATGGCACGAGAGTGTAAATTTGCAACGTATCGATGCCAACGTTCACAAGAACCAAAACCGGGCCTAGAATAGACTACTCAGTTGTGCGCAAACAGTATAACTTTGGAAACAATTCTTTTTCTCATTCAATCGAACAAAGAGTAAAACCTAATTATTTTGTTCTATTATGGCCCGAGAGTGTAAATTTGCAACGTATCGATGCCAACGTTCACAAGAACCAAAACCGGGCCTAGAATAGACTACTCAGTTGTGCGCAAACAGTATAACTTTGGAAACACTTCTTTTTCTCATTGAATCGAACAAAGAGTAAAACCTAATTATTTTGTTCTATTATGGCCCGAGAGTGTAAATTTGCAACGTATCGATGCCAACGTTCACAAGAACCAAAATCGGGCCAAGAATAGACTACTCAGTTGTGCGAAAACAGTATAACTTTGGAAACAGTACTTTTTCTCATTCAATCGAACAAAGAGCAAAACCTAATTATTTTGTTCTATTATGCCCCGAGAGTGTAAAGTTGCAACGTATAGATGCCAACGTTCACAAGAACCAAAACCGGACCAACATTATACTACTCATTTGTGCCCTAACTTTACAACTTTGAAACGAGTACTTTTTCTCATGCAACCGAACAAAGAGTAAAACCTAATTATTTTGTTCTATTATGCCCCGAGAGTGTAAATTTGCAACGTATAGATGCCAACGTTCACAAGAACCAAAACCGGACCAACATTAGACTACTCATTTGTGCCCTAACAGTATAACTTTGGAAACAGTACTTTTTCTCATTCAATCGAACAAAGAGTAAAACCAAATTATTTTGTTCTCTTATGCCCGGGAGTGTAAATTTGCAACGTATCGTTGCCAACATTCACAAGAACCAAAACCGGACCAAAATTAGACTACTCATTTGTGCCCTAATAGTAAAACTTTAGAAACAGTATTTTTTCTCATTCAATCGAACAAAGAGTAAAACCTAATTATTTTGTTCTCTTATGCCCCGAGAGTGTAAATTTGCAACGTATCGATGCCAACGTTCACAAGAACCAAAACCGGACCAACATTAGACTACTCAGTTGTGCCCTAACAAAGATAACTTTGGAAACAAGATTTTTCTCATCCAATCGAACAAAGAGTAAAACCTAATTATTTTGTTCTATTATGGCCCGAGAGTGTAAATTTGCAACGTATCGATGCCAACGTTCACAAGAACCAAAACCGGGCCTAGAATAGACTACTCAGTTGTGCGCAAACAGTATAACTTTGGAAACACTACTTTTTCTCATTCAATCGAATAAAGAGTAAAACCTAATTATTTTGTTCTATTATGCCCCGAGAGTGTAAATTTGAAACGTATCGATGCCAACGTTCACAAGAACCAAAACCGGACCAACATTAGACTACTCAGTTGTGCCCTAACAGTATAACTTTGGAAACAGTACTTTTTCTCATTCAATCGAACAAAAAGTAAAACCTAATTATTTTGTTCTATTATGCCCCGAGAGTGTAAATTTGCAACGTATCGATGCCAACGTTCACAAGAACCAAAATCGGGCCAAGAATAGACTACTCAGTTGTGCGATAACAGTATAACTTTGGAAACAGTACTTTTTCTCATTCAATCGAACAAAGAGTAAAACCTAATTATTTTGTTCTATTATGCCCCGAGAGTGTAAATTTGCAACGTATAGATGCCAACGTTCACAAGAACCAAAACCGGACGAACATTATACTACTCATTTGTGCCCTAACTTTACAACTTTGAAAAGAGTACTTTTTCTCATGCAACCTAACAAAGAGTAAAACCTAATTATTTTGTTCTATTATGCCCCGAGAGTGTAAATTTGCAACGTATAGATGCCAACGTTCACAAGAACCAAAACCGGACCAACATTAGACTACTCATTTGTGCCCTAACAGTATAACTTTGGAAACAGTACTTTTTCTCATTCAATCGAACAAAGAGTAAAACCTAATTATTTTGTTCTATTATGCCCCGAGAGTGTAAATTTGCAATGTACCGATGCCAACGTACAAAAGAACAAAAACCGGACCAAAATTAGACTACTCATTTGTGCCCTAATAGTAAAACTTTGGAAACAAGATTTTTCTCATTCAATCTAACAAAGAGTAAAACCTAATTATTCTCGTTCTCTTATGCCCCGAGAGTGTAAATTTGCAACGTATCGATGCCAACGTTCACAAGAACCAAAACCGACCAACATTAGACTACTCGGTTGTGCCCTAACAAAGATAACTTTGGAAATGATTTTTTTCTCATTCAATCGAACAAAGAGTAAAACCTAATTATTTTGTTCTATTATGGCCCGAGAGTGTAAATTTGCAACGTATCGATGCCAACGTTCACAAGAACCAAAACCGGGCCTAGAATAGACTACTCAGTTGTGCGCAAACAGTATAACTTTGGAAACACTACTTTTTCTCATTGAATCGAACAAAGAGTAAAACCTATTTATTTTGTTCTATTATGGCCCGAGAGTGTAAATTTGCAACGTATCGATGCCAACGTTCACAAGAACAAAAATCGGGCCAAGAATAGACTACTCAGTTGTGCGAAAACAGTATAACTTTGGAAACAGTACTTTTTCTCATTCAATCGAACAAAGAGTAAAACCTAATTATTTTGTTCTATTATGCCCCGAGAGTGTAAATTTGCAACGTATAGATGCCAACGTTCACAAGAACCAAAACCGGACCAACATTATACTACTCATTTGTGCCCTAACTTTACAACTTTGAAACGAGTACTTTTTCTCATGCAACCGAACAAAGAGCAAAACCTAATTATTTTGTTCTCTTATGCCCCGAGAGTGTAAATTTGCAACGTATCGATGCCAACATTCACAAGAACCAAAACCGGACCAAAATTAGACTACTCAATTGTGCCCTAACAGTATAACTTTGGAAACAGTACTTTTTCTCATTCAATAGAACAAAGAGTAAAACCTAATTATTTTGTTCTATTATGGCACGAGAGTGTAAATTTGCAACGTATCGATGCCAACGTTCACAAGAACCAAAACCGGGCCTAGAATAGACTACTCAGCGCAAACAAAGATAACTTTGGAAAGATTTTTCTCATTCAATCGAACAAAGAGTAAAACCTAATTATTTTGTTCTATTATGGCCCGAGAGTGTAAATTTGCAACGTATCGATGCCAACGTTCACAAGAACCAAAACCGGGCCTAGAATAGACTACTCAGTTGTGCGCAAACAGTATAACTTTGGAAACACTACTTTTTCTCATTGAATCGAACAAAGAGTAAAACCTAATTATTTTGTTCTATTATGGCCCGAGAGTGTAAATTTGCAACGTATCGATGCCAACGTTCACAAGAACCAAAATCGGGCCAAGAATAGACTACTCAGTTGTGCGAAAACAGTATAACTTTGGAAACAGTACTTTTTCTCATTCAATCGAACAAAGAGCAAAACCTAATTATTTTGTTCTATTATGCCCCGAGAGTGTAAAGTTGCAACGTATAGATGCCAACGTTCACAAGAACCAAAACCGGACCAACATTATACTACTCATTTGTGCCCTAACTTTAAACTTTGAAACGAGTACTTTTTCTCATGCAACCGAACAAAGAGTAAAACCTAATTATTTTGTTCTATTATGCCCCGAGAGTGTAAATTTGCAACGTATAGATGCCAACGTTCACAAGAACCAAAACCGGACCAACATTAGACTACTCATTTGTGCCCTAACAGTATAACTTTGGAAACAGAACTTTTTCTCATTCAATCGAACAAAGAGTAAAACCAAATTATTTTGTTCTCTTATGCCCCGGGAGTGTAAATTTGCAACGTATCGTTGCCAACATTCACATGAACCAAAACCGGACCAAAATTAGACTACTCATTTGTGCCCTAATAGTAAAACTTTAGAAACAGTATTTTTTCTCATTCAATCGAACAAAGAGTAAAACCTAATTATTTTGTTCTCTTATGCCCCGAGAGTGTAAATTTGCAACGTATCGATGCCAACGTTCACAAGAACCAAAACCGGACCAACATTAGACTACTCAACTGTGCCCTAACAGTATAACTTTGGAAACAGTACTTTTTCTCATCCAATCGAACAAAGAGTAAAACCTAATTATTTTGTTCTATTATGGCCCGAGAGTGTAAATTTGCAACGTATCGATGCCAACGTTCACAAGAACCAAAACCGGGCCTAGAATAGACTACTCAGTTGTGCGCAAACAGTATAACTTTGGAAACACTACTTTTTCTCATTCAATCGAACAACGAGTAAAACCTAATTATTTTGTTCTATTATGCCCCGAGAGTGTAAATTTGCAATGTATCGATGCCAACGTTCACAAGAACCAAAACCGGACCAAAATTAGACTACTCAGTAGTGCCCTAACAGTATAACTTTGGAAACAGTATTTTTTCTCATTCAATCGAACAAAGAGTAAAACCTAATTATTTTGTTCTATTATGCCCCGAGAGTGTAAATTTGCAACGTATCGATGCCATCGTTCACAAGAACCAAAACCGGACCAACATTAGACTACTCATTTGTGCCCTAACAAAGATAACTTTGGAAACAGTACTTTTTCTCATTCAATCGAACAAAGAGTAAAACCAAATTATTTTGTTCTCTTATGCCCCGAGAGTGTAAATTTGCAACGTATCGATGCCAACATTCACAAGAACCAAAACCGGACCAAAATTAGACTACTCAATTGTGCCCTAACATAATAACTTTGGAAACAGTACTTTTTCTCATTCAATAGAACAAAGAGTAAAACCTAATTATTTTGTTCTATTATGGCACGAGAGTGTAAATTTGCAACGTATCGATGCCAACGTTCACAAGAACCAAAACCGGACCTAGAATAGACTACTCAGTTGTGCGCAAACAGTATAACTTTGGAAACACTACTTTTTCTCATTCAATCGAACAAAGAGTAAAACCTAATTATTTTGTTCTATTATGGCCCGAGAGTGTAAATTTGCAACGTATCGATGCCAACGTTCACAAGAACCAAAATCGGGCCAAGAATAGACTACTCAGTTGTGCGAAAACAGTATAATTTTGGAAACAGTACTTTTTCTCATTCAATCGAACAAAGAGTAAAACCAAATTATTTTGTTCTATTATGCCCCGAGAGTGTAAATTTGCAACGTATAGATGCCAACGTTCACAAGAACCAAAACCGGACCAACATTATACTACTCATTTGTGCCCTAACTTTACAACTTTGAAAAGAGTACTTTTTCTCATGCAACCTAACAAAGAGTAAAACCTAATTATTTTGTTCTATTATGCCCCGAGAGTGTAAATTTGCAACGTATAGATGCCAACGTTCACAAGAACCAAAACCGGACCAACATTAGACTACTCATTTGTGCCCTAACAGTATAACTTTGGAAAAAGATTTTTCTCATTCAATCGAACAAAGAGTAAAACCAAATTATTTTGTTCTCTTATGCCCCGGAGTGTAAATTTGCAACGTATCGATGCCAACATTCACAAGAACAAAAACCGACCAAAATTAGACTACTCTTTTGTGCTCTAATAGTAAAACTTTGGAAACAGTACTTTTTCTCATTCAATCTAACAAAGAGTAAAACCTAATTATTCTGTTCTCTTATGCCCCGAGAGTGTAAATTTGCAACGTATCGATGCCAACGTTCACAAGAACCAAAACCGGACCAACATTAGACTACTCCTTGTGCTCTAACAAAGATAACTTTGGAAACAAGATTTTTCTCATTCAATCGAACAAAGAGTAAAACCTAATTATTTTGTTATATTATGGCCCAAGAGTGTAAATTTGCAACGTATCGATGCCAACGTTCACAAGAACCAAAACCGGGCCTAGAATAGACTACTCAGTTGTGCGCAAACAGTATAACTTTGGAAACACTACTTTTTCTCATTGAATCGAACAAAGAGTAAAACCTAATTATTTTGTTCTATTATGGCCCGAGAGTGTAAATTTGCAACGTATCGATGCCAACGTTCACAAGAACAAAAATCGGGCCAAGAATAGACTACTCAGTTGTGCGAAAACAGTATAACTTTGGAAACAGTACTTTTTCTCATTCAATCGAACAAAGAGTAAAACCTAATTATTTTGTTCTATTATGCCCCGAGAGTGTAAATTTGCAACGTATAGATGCCAACGTTCACAAGAACCAAAACCGGACCAACATTATACTACTCATTTGTGCCCTAACTTTACAACTTTGAAACGAGTACTTTTTCTCATGCAACCGAACAAAGAGCAAAACCTAATTATTTTGTTCTATTATGCCCCGAGAGTGTAAATTTGCAACGTATAGATGCCAACGTTCACAAGAACCAAAACCGGACCAACATTAGACTACTCATTTGTGCCCTAACAGTATAACTTTGGAAACAGTACTTTTTCTCATTCAATCGAACAAAGAGTAAAACCAAATTATTTTGTTCTCTTATGCCCCGAGAGTGTAAATTTGCAACGTATCGATGCCAACATTCACAAGAACCAAAACCGGACCAAAATTAGACTACTCATTTGTGCCCTAACAGTATAACTTTGGAAACAGTACTTTTTCTCATTCAATCGAACAAAGAGGAAAACCTAATTATTTTGTTCTATTATGGCCCGAGAGTGTAAATTTGCAACGTATCGATGCCAACGTTCACAAGAACCAAAACCAGGCCTAGACTAGACTACTCGCGCAAACAGTATAACTTTGGAAACACTACTTTTTCTCATTCAATCGAACAAAGAGTAAAACCTTATTATTTTGTTCTATTATGGCCCGAGAGTGTAAATTTGCAACGTATCGAAGCCAACGTTCACAAGAACCAAAATCGGGCCAAGAATAGACTACTCAGTTGTGCGAAAACAGTATAATTTTGGAAACAGTACTTTTTCTCATTCAATCGAACAAAGAGTAAAACCTAATTATTTTGTTCTATTATGCCCCGAGAGTGTAAATTTGCAACGTATAGATGCCAACGTTCACAAGAACCAAAACCGGACCAACATTATACTACTCATTTGTGCCCTAACATTACAACTTTGAAAAGAGTACTTTTTCTCATGCAACCTAACAAAGAGTAAAACCTAATTATTTTGTTCTATTATGCCCCGAGAGTGTAAATTTACAACGTATAGATGCCAACGTTCACAAGAACCAAAACCGGACCAACATTAGACTACTCATTTGTGCCCTAACAGTATAACTTTGGAAACAGTACTTTTTCTCATTCAATCGAACAAAGAGTAAAACCAAATTATTTTGTTCTCTTATGCCCCGAGAGTGTAAATTTGCAACGTATCGATGCCAACATTCACAAGAACAAAAACCGGACCAAAATTAGACTACTCATTTGTGCCCTAATAGTAAAACTTTGGAAACAGTACTTTTTCTCATTCAATCTAACAAAGAGTAAAACTTAATTATTCTGTTCTCTTATGCCCCGAGAGTGTAAATTTGCAACGTATCGATGCCAACGTTCACAAGAACCAAAACCGGACCAACATTAGACTACTCAGTTGTGCCCTAACAGTATAACTTTGGAAAGAGTACTTTTTCTCATTCAATCGAACAAAGAGTAAAACCTAATTATTTTGTTCTATTATGGCCCGAGAGGATAAATTTGCAACGTATCGATGCCAACGTTCACAAGAACCAAAACCGGCCTAGAATAGACTACTCAGTTGTGCGCAAACAGTATAACTTTGGAAACACTACTTTTTCTCATTGAATCGAACAAAGAGTAAAACCTAATTATTTTGTTCTATTATGGCCCGAGAGTGTAAATTTGCAACGTATCGATGCCAACGTTCACAAGAACAAAAATCGGGCCAAGAATAGACTACTCAGTTGTGCGAAAACAGTATAACTTTGGAAACAGTACTTTTTCTCATTCAATCGAACAAAGAGTAAAACCTAATTATTTTGTTCTATTATGCCCCGAGAGTGTAAATTTGCAACGTATAGATGCCAACGTTCACAAGAACCAAAACCGGACCAACATTATACTACTCATTTGTGCCCTAACTTTACAACTTTGAAACGAGTACTTTTTCTCATGCAACCGAACAAAGAGCAAAACCTAATTATTTTGTTCTATTATGCCCCGAGAGTGTAAATTTGCAACGTATAGATGCCAACGTTCACAAGAACCAAAACCGGACCAACATTAGACTACTCATTTGTGCCCTAACAGTATAACTTTGGAAACAATACTTTTTCTCATTCAATCGAACAAAGAGTAAAACCAAATTATTTTGTTCTATTATGCCCCGAGAGTGTAAATTTGCAACGTATCGATGCCAACGTTCACAAGAACCAAAACCGGACCAACATTAGACTACTCATTTGTCCCCTAACAGTATAACTTTGGAAACAGTACTTTTTCTCATTCAATCGAACAAAGAGTAAAACCTAATTATTTTGTTCTCTTATGCCCCGAGAGTGTAAATTTGCAACGTATCGATGCCAACGTTCACAAGAACCAAAACCGGACCAACATTAGACTACTCAATTGTGCCCTAACAGTATAACTTTGGAAAAAGTACTTTTTCTCATTCAATCGAACAAAGAGTAAAACCTAATTATTTTGTTCTATTATGGCCAGAGAGTGTAAATTTGCAACGTATCGATGCCAACATTCACAGAACAAAAACATGACCAAAATTAGACTACTCATTTGTGCCCTAATAGTAAAACTTTGGAAACAGTACTTTTTCTCATTCAATCTAACAAAGAGTAAAACCTAATTATTCTGTTCTCTTATGCCCCGAGAGTGTAAATTTGCAACGTATCGATGCCAACGTTCACAAGAACCAAAACCGGACCAACATTAGACTACTCAGTTGTGCCCTAACAAAGATAACTTTGGAAACAAGATTTTTCTCATTCAATCGAACAAAGAGTAAAACCTAATTATTTTGTTCTATTATGGCCCGAGAGTGTAAATTTGCAACGTATCGATGCCAACGTTCACAAGAACCAAAACCGGGCCTAGAATAGACTACTCAGTTGTGCGCAAACAGTATAACTTTGGAAACACTACTTTTTCTCATTGAATCGAACAAAGAGTAAAACCTAATTATTTTGTTCTATTATGGCCCGAGAGTGTAAATTTGCAACGTATCGATGCCAACGTTCACAAGAACCAAAATCGGGCCAAGAATAGACTACTCAGTTGTGCGAAAACAGTATAACTTTGGAAACAGTACTTTTTCTCATTCAATCGAACAAAGAGCAAAACCTAATTATTTTGTTCTATTATGCCCCGAGAGTGTAAATTTGCAACGTATAGATGCCAACGTTCACAAGAACCAAAACCGGACCAACATTATACTACTCATTTGTGCCCTAACTTTACAACTTTGAAACGAGTACTTTTTCTCATGCAACCGAACAAAGAGTAAAACCTAATTATTTTGTTCTATTATGCCCCGAGAGTGTAAATTTGCAACGTATAGATGCCAACGTTCACAAGAACCAAAACCGGACCAACATTAGACTACTCATTTGTGCCCTAACAGTATAACTTTGGAAACAGTACTTTTTCTCATTCAATCGAACAAAGAGTAAAACCAAATTATTTTGTTCTCTTATGCCCCGTGAGTGTAAATTTGCAACGTATCGTTGCCAACATTCACAAGAACCAAAACCGGACCAAAATTAGACTACTCATTTGTGCCCTAATAGTAAAACTTTAGAAACAGTATTTTTTCTCATTCAATCGAACAAAGAGTAAAACCTAATTATTTTGTTCTCTTATGCCCCGAGAGTGTAAATTTGCAACGTATCGATGCCAACGTTCACAAGAACCAAAACCGGACCAACATTAGACTACTCATTTGTGCCCTAACAGTAAAACTTTGGAAACAGTACTTTTTCTCATTCAATCGAACAAAGAGTAAAACCTAATTATTTTGTTCTATTATGGCCCGAGAGTGTAAATTTGCAACGTATCGATGACAACGTTCACAAGAACCAAAATCGGACCAACATTAGACTACTCAGTTGTGCGCTAACAGTATAACTTTGGAAACAGTACTTTTTCTCATTCAATCGAACAGAGAGTAAAACCTAATTATTTTGTTCTATTATGCCCCGAGAGGGTAAATTTGCAACGTATCGATGCCAACGTTCACAAGAACCAAAACCGGACCAACATTAGACTACTCAGTTGTGCCCTAACAGTATAACTTTGGAAATGATTTTTTCTCATTCAATCGAACAAAGAGAAAAACCTAATTATTTTGTTCTATTATGCCCCGAGAGTGTAAATTTCCAACGTATCGATGCCAACGTTCACAAGAACCAAAACCGGACCAACATTAGACTACTCATTTGTGCCCTAACAGTATAACTTTGGAAACAGTACTTTTTCTCATTCAATCGAACAAAGAGTAAAACCAAATTATTTTGTTATCTTATGCCCCGAGAGTGTAAATTTGCAACGTATCGATGCCAACATTCACAAGAACCAAAACCGGACCAAAATTAGACTACTCAATTGTGCCCTAACAGTATAACTTTGGAAACAGTACTTTTTCTCATTCAATAGAACAAAGAGTAAAACCTAATTATTTTGTTCTATTATGGCACGAGAGTGTAAATTTGCAACGTATCGATGCCAACGTTCACAAGAACCAAAACCGGCCTAGAATAGACTACTCTGTGCGCAAACAAGATAACTTTGGAAACAGTACTTTTTCTCATTCAATCGAACAAAGAGTAAAACCTAATTATTTTGTTCTATTATGGCCCGAGAGTGTAAATTTGCAACGTATCGATGCCAACGTTTACAAGAACCAAAATCGGACCAAGAATAGAATACTAAGTTGTGCGAAAACAGTATAACTTTGGAAACAGTACTTTTTCTCATTCAATCGAACAAAGAGTAAAACCTAATTATTTTGTTCAATTATGCCCCGAGAGTGTAAATTTGCAACGTATAGATGCCAACGTTCACAAGAACCAAAACCGGACCAACATTATACTACTCATTTGTGCCCTAACTTTAAAACTTTGAAACGAGTACTTTTTCTCATGCAACCTAACAAAGAGTAAAACCTAATTATTTTGTTCTATTATGCCCCGAGAGTGTAAATTTGCAACGTATAGATGCCAACGTTCACAAGAACCAAAACCGGACCAACATTAGACTACTCATTTGTGCCCTAACAGTATAACTTTGGAAACAGTACTTTTTCTCATTCAATCGAACAAAGAGTAAAACCAAATTATTTTGTTCTCTTATGCCCCGGGAGTGTAAATTTGCAACGTATCGATGCCAACATTCACAAGAACAAAAACCGGACCAAAATTAGACTACTCATTTGTGCCCTAATAGTAAAACTTTGGAAACAAGATTTTTCTCATTCAATCTAACAAAGAGTAAAACCTAATTATTTTGTTCTATTATGCCCCGAGAGTGTAAATTTGCAACGTATTTTTGCCAACGTTCACAAAAACCAAAACCGACCAACATTAGACTACTCAACAGTGCCCTAACAAAGATAACTTTGGAAACAGTACTTTTTCTCATTCAATCGAACAAAGAGTAAAACCTAATTATTTTGTTCTATTATGGCCCGAGAGTGTAAATTTGCAACGTATCGATGCCAACGTTCACAAGAACCAAAACCGGGCCTAGAATAGACTACTCAGTTGTGCGCAAACAGTATAACTTTGGAAACACTACTTTTTCTCATTGAATCGAACAAAGAGTAAAACCTAATTATTTTGTTCTATTATGGCCCGAGAGTGTAAATTTGCAACGTATCGATGCCAACGTTCACAAGAACCAAAATCGGCCAAGAATAGACTACTCAGTTGTGCGAAAACAGTATAACTTTGGAAACAGTACTTTTTCTCATTCAATCGAACAAAGAGTAAAACCTAATTATTTTGTTCTCTTATGCCCCGAGAGTGTAAATTTGCAACGTATAGATGCCAACGTTCACAAGAACCAAAACCGGACCAACATTAGACTACTCATTTGTGCCCTAACAGTATAACTTTGGAAACAGAACTTTTTCTCATTCAATCGAACAAAGAGTAAAACCAAATTATTTTGTTCTATTATGCCCCGAGAGTGTAAATTTGCAACGTATCGATGCCAACATTCACAAGAACCAAAACCGGACCAAAATTAGACTACTCATTTGTGCCCTAATAGTAAAACTTTAGAAACAGTATTTTTTCTCATTCAATCGAACAAAGAGTAAAACCTAATTATTTTGTTCTCTTATGCCCCGAGAGTGTAAATTTGCAACGTATCGATGCCAACGTTCACAAGAACCAAAACCGGACCAACATTAGACTACTCGCCAGTGCCCTAACAAGATAACTTTGAAAACAAAGATTTTTCTCATTCAATCGAACAAAGAGTAAAACCTAATTATTTTGTTCTATTATGGCCCGAGAGTGTAAATTTGCAACGTATCGATGCCAACATTCACAAGAACAAAAACCGGACCAAAATTAGACTACTCATTTGTGCCCTAATAGTAAAACTTTGGAAACAGTACTTTTTCTCATTCAATCTAACAAAGAGTAAAACCTAATTATTTTGTTCTATTATGCCCCGAGAGTGTAAATTTGCAACGTATCGATGCCAACGGTCACAAGAACCAAAACCGGACCAACATTAGACTACTCAGTTGTGCCCTAACAGTATAACTTTGGAAACAGTACTTTTTCTCATTCAATCGAACAAAGAGTAAAACCTAATTATTTTGTTCTATTATGCCCCGAGAGTGTAAATTTGCAACGTATAGATGCCAACGTTCACAAGAACCAAAACCGGACCAACATTATACTACTCATTTGTGCCCTAACTTTACAACTTTGAAACGAGTACTTTTTCTCATGCAACCGAACAAAGAGTAAAACCGAATTATTTTGTTCTATTATGCCCCGAGAGTGTAAATTTGCAACGTATAGATGCCAACGTTCACAAGAACCAAAACCGTACCAACATTAGACTACTCATTCTGCCCTAACAGTATAACTTTGGAAACAGTACTTTTTCTCATTCAATCGAACAAAGAGTAAAACCAAATTATTTTGTTCTCTTATGCCCCTAGAGTGTAAATTTGCAACGTATACGTTGCAAACTTTCTCACGAACCAAAACCGACCAAAATTAGACTACTCATTTGTCCCCTAATAGTAAAACTTTAGAAACAGTACTTTTTCTCATTCAATCGAACAAAGAGTAAAACCTAATTATTTTGTTCTCTTATGCCCCGAGAGTGTAAATTTGCAACGTATCGATGCCAACGTTCACAAGAACCAAAACCGGACCAACATTAGACTACTCAGTTGTGCCCTAACAGTATAACTTTGAAAACAGTACTTTTTCTCATCCAATCGAACAAAGAGTAAAACCTAATTATTTTGTTCTATTATGGCCCGAGAGTGTAAATTTGCAACGTATTGATGCCAACATTCACAAGAACAAAAACCGGACCAAAATTGGACTACTCATTTGTGCCCTAATAGTAAAACTTTGGAAACAGTACTTTTTCTCATTCAATCTAACAAAGAGTAAAACCTAATTATTCTGTTCTCTTATGCCCCGAGAGTGTAAATTTGCAACGTATCGATGCCAACGTTCACAAGAACCAAAACTGGACCAACATTAGACTACTCAGTTATGCCCTAACAATGTAACTTTGGAAATAGTACTTTTTCTCATTCAATCGAACAAACAGTAAAACCTAATTATTTTGTTCTATTATGCCCCGAGAGTGTAAATTTGCACCGTATCGTTGCCAACGTTCACAAGAACCAAAACCGGACCAACATTAGACTACTCAGTTGCGCCCTAACAGTATAACTTTGGAAACAGTACTTTTTCTCATTCAATCGAACAAAGAGTAAAACCTAATTATTTTGTTCTATTATGCCCCGAGAGTGTAAATTTGCAACGTATCCATGCCAACGTTCACAAGAACCAAAATCGGCACAACAATAGACTACTCTTGTGCGAAACAAGATAACTTTGAAACGAGTACTTTTTCTCATGCAACCGAACAAAGAGTAAAACCTAATTATTTTGTTCTATTATGCCCCGAGAGTGTAAATTTGCAACGTATAGATGCCAACGTTCACAAGAACCAAAACCGGACCAACATTATACTACTCATTTGTGCCCTAACTTTACAACTTTGAAAAGAGTACTTTTTCTCATGCAACCTAACAAAGAGTAAAACCTAATTATTTTGTTCTATTATGCCCCGAGAGTGTAAATTTGCAACGTATAGATGCCAACGTTCACAAGAACCAAAACCGGACCAACATTAGACTACTCATTTGTGCCCTAACAGTATAACTTTGGAAACAGTACTTTTTCTCATTCAATCGAACAAAGAGTAAAACCAAATTATTTTGTTCTCTTATGCCCCGGGAGTGTAAATTTGCAACGTATCGATGCCAACATTCACAAGAACAAAAACCAGACCAAAATTAGACTACTCATTTGTGCCCTAATAGTAAAACTTTGGAAACAGTACTTTTTCTCATTCAATCTAACAAAGAGTAAAACCTAATTATTCTTTTCTCTTATGCCCCGAGAGTGTAAATTTGCAACGTATCGATGCCAACGTTCACAAGAACCAAAACCGGACCAACATTAGACTACTCAGTTGTGCCCTAACAGTATAACTTTGGAAACAGTACTTTTTCTCATTCAATCGAACAAAGAGTAAAACCTAATTATTTTGTTCTATTATGGCCCGAGAGTGTAAATTTGCAACGTATCGATGCCAACGTTCACAAGAACCAAAACCGGCCTAGAATAGACTACTCAGTTGTGCGCAAACAGTGTAACTTTGGAAACACTACTTTTTCTCATTGAATCGAACAAAGAGTAAAACCTAATTATTTTGTTCTATTATGGCCCGAGAGTGTAAATTTGCAACGTATCGATGCCAACGTTCACAAGAACCAAAATCGGGCCAAGAATAGACTACTCGCCTTGCGAAAAACAAGATAACTTTGGAAACAAGATTTTTCTCATGCAACCGAACAAAGAGTAAAACCTAATTATTTTGTTCTCTTATGCCCCGAGAGTGTAAATTTGCAACGTATAGATGCCAACGTTCACAAGAACCAAAACCGGACCAACATTATACTACTCATTTGTGCCCTAACTTTACAACTTTGAAACGAGTACTTTTTCTCATGCAACCGAACAAAGAGTAAAACCGAATTATTTTGTTCTATTATGCCCCGAGAGTGTAAATTTGCAACGTATAGATGCCAACGTTCACAAGAACCAAAACCGGACCAACATTAGACTACTCATTTCTGCCCTAACAGTATAACTTTGGAAACAGTACTTTTTCTCATTCAATCGAACAAAGAGTAAAACTAAATTATTTTGTTCTCTTATGCCCCGAGTGTGTAAATTTGCAACTTATCGTTGCCAACATTCACAAGAACAAAAACCGACCAAAATTAGACTACTCATTTGTGCCCTAATAGTAAAACTTTAGAAAGATTTTTTCTCATTCAATCGAACAAAGAGTAAAACCTAATTATTTTGTTCTCTTATGCCCCGAGAGTGTAAATTTGCAACGTATCGATGCCAACGTTCACAAGAACCAAAACCAGACCAACATTAGACTACTCAGTTGTGCCCTAACAGTATAACTTTGAAAACAGTACTTTTTCTCATCCAATCGAACAAATAGTAAAACCTAATTATTTTGTTCTATTATGGCCCGAGAGTGTAAATTTGCAACGTATCGATGCCAACATTCACAAGAACAAAAACAGGACCAAAATTAGACTACTCATTTGTGCCCTAATAGTAAAACTTTGGAAACAGTACTTTTTCTCATTCAATCTAACAAAGAGTAAAACCTAATTATTCTTTTCTCTTATGCCCCGAGAGTGTAAATTTGCAACGTATCGATGCCAACGTTCACAAGAACCAAAACCGGACCAACATTAGACTACTCAGTTGCGCCCTAACAGTGTAACTTTGGAAACAGTACTTTTTCTCATTCAATCGAACAAAGAGTAAAACCTAATTATTTTGTTCTATTATGGCCCGAGAGTGTAAATTTGCAACGTATCGATGCCAACGTTCACAAGAACCAAAACCGGGCCTAGAATAGACTACTCAGTTGTGCGAAAACAGTATAACTTTGGAAACAGTACTTTTTCTCATTAAATCGAACAAAGAGTAAACCTAATTATTTTGTTCTATTATGGCCCGAGAGTGTAAATTTGCAACGTATCGTTGCCAACGTTCACAAGAACCAAAACCGGCCCTAGAATAGACTACTCATTTATGCCCTAACAGTATAACTTTGGAAACAGTACTTTTTCTCATTCAATCGAACAAAGAGTAAAACCTAATTATTTTGTTCTATTATGCCCCGAGAGTGTAAATTTGCAACGTATAGATGCCAACGTTCACAAGAACCAAAACCGGACCAACATTATACTACTCATTTGTGCCCTAACTTTACAACTTTGAAACGAGTACTTTTTCTCATGCAACCGAACAAAGAGTAAAACCAAATTATTTTGTTCTATTATGCCCCGAGAGTGTAAATTTGCAACGTATAGATGCCAACATTCACAAGAACCAAAACCGGACCAACATTAGACTACTCATTTGTGCCCTAACAGTATAACTTTGGAAAACAGTACTTTTTCTCATTCAATCGAACAAAGAGTAAAACCAAATTATTTTGTTCTCTTATGCCCCGGGAGTGTAAATTTGCAACGTAACGTTGCCAACATTCACAAGAACCAAAACCGGACCAAAATTAGACTACTCATTTGTGCACTACTAGTAAAACTTTAGAAACAATATTTTTTCTCATTCAATCGAACAAAGAGTAAAACCTAATTATTTTGTTCTCTTATGCCCCGAGAGTGTAAATTTGCAACGTATCGATGCCAACGTTCACAAGAACCAAAACCGGACCAACATTAGACTACTCAGTTGTGCCCTAACAGTGTAACTTTGGAAACAGTACTTTTTCTCATTCAATCGAACAAAGAGTAAAACCTAATTATTTTGTTCTATTATGCCCCGAGAGTGTAAATTTGCAACGTATAGATGCCAACGTTCACAAGAACCAAAACCGGACCAACATTATACTACTCATTTGTGCCCTAACTTTACAACTTTGAAACGAGTACTTTTTCTCATGCAACCGAACAAAGAGTAAAACCGAATTATTTTGTTCTATTATGCCCCGAGAGTGTAAATTTGCAACGTATAGATGCCAACGTTCACAAGAACCAAAACCGGACCAACATTAGACTACTCATTTCGCCCTAACAAGATAACTTTGGAAACAAGATTTTTCTCATTCAATCGAACAAAGAGTAAAACCAAATTATTTTGTTCTCTTATGCCCCTAGAGTGTAAATTTGCAACGTATCGTTGCCAACATTCACAAGAACCAAAACCGGACCAAAATTAGACTACTCATTTGTGCCCTAATAGTAAACTTTAGAAACAGTATTTTTTCTCATTCAATCGAACAAAGAGTAAAACCTAATTATTTTGTTCTCTTATGCCCCGAGAGTGTAAATTTGCAACGTATCGATGCCAACGTTCACAAGAACCAAAACCGGGCCGAAATTAGACTACTCAGTTGTGCCCTAACAAAGATAACTTTGAAAACAAGATTTTTCTCATGCAACCGAACAAAGAGTAAAACCTAATTATTTTGTTCTATTATGCCCCGAGAGTGTAAATTTGCAACGTATTGATGCCAACGTTCCCAAGAACCAAAACCGGACCCACATTAGACTACTCATTTGTGCCCTAATAGTAAAACTTTGGAAACAGTACTTTTTCTCATTCAATCTAACAAAGAGTAAAACCTAATTATTCTGTTCTCTTATGCCCCGAGAGTGTAAATTTGCAACGTATCGATGCCAACGTTCACAAGAACCAAAACCGGACCAACATTAGACTACTCAGTTGTGCCCTAACAGTATAACTTTGGAAACAGTACTTTTTCTCATCCAATCGAACAAAGAGTAAAACCTAATTATTTTGTTCTATTATGGCCCGAGAGTGTAAATTTGCAACGTATCGATGCCAACGTTCACAAGAACCAAAACCGGGCCTAGAATAGACTACTCAGTGCGCAAACAGTATAACTTTGGAAACAGTACTTTTTCTCATTCAATCGAACAAAGAGTAAAACCTAATTATTTTGTTCTATTATGGCCCGAGAGTGTAAATTTGCAACGTATCGATGCCAACGTTCACAAGAACCAAAACCGGGCCAATAATAGACTACTCAGTTGTGCGAAAACAGTATAACTTTGGAAACAGTACTTTTTCTCATTCAATCGAACAAAGAGTAAAACCTAATTATTTTGTTCTATTATGCCCCGAGAGTGTAAATTTGCAACGTATAGATGCCAACGTTCACAAGAACCAAAACCGACCAACATTATACTACTCATTTGTGCCCTAACTTTACAACTTTGAAAAGAGTACTTTTTCTCATGCAACCTAACAAAGAGTAAAACCTAATTATTTTGTTCTATTATGCCCCGAGAGTGTAAATTTGCAACGTATAGATGCCAACGTTCACAAGAACCAAAACCGGACCAACATTAGACTACACATTTGTGCCCTAACAGTATAACTTTGGAAACAGTACTTTTTCTCATTCAATCGAACAAAGAGTAAAACCAAATTATTTTGTTCTCTTATGCCCCGGGAGTGTAAATTTGCAACGTATCGATGCCAACATTCACAAGAACAAAACCAGACCAAAATTAGACTACTCATTTGTGCCCTAATAGTAAAACTTTGGAAACAGTACTTTTTCTCATTCAATCTAACAAAGAGTAAAACCTAATTATTCTGTTCTCTTATGCCCCGAGAGTGTAAATTTGCAACGTATCGATGCCAACGTTCACAAGAACCAAAACCCGACCAACATTAGACTACTCAGTTGTGCCCTAACAGTATAACTTTGGAAACAGTACTTTTTCTCATTCAATCGAACAAAGAGTAAAACCTAATTATTTTGTTCTATTATGTCCCGAGAGTGTAAATTTGCAACGTATAGATTCCAATGTTCACAAGAACCAAAACCGGCCTAGAATAGACTACTCGCCAGCGCAAACAAGATAACTTTGGAAACACTACTTTTTCTCATTGAATCGAACAAAGAGTAAAACCTAATTATTTTGTTCTATTATGGCCCGAGAGTGTAAATTTGCAACGTATCGATGCCAACGTTCACAAGAACCAAAATCAGGCCAAGAATAGACTACTCGCCTTTGCGAAACAAAGATAACTTTGGAAACAGTATTTTTTCTCATTCAATCGAACAAAGAGTAAAACCTAATTATTTTGTTCTCTTATGCCCCGAGAGTGTAAATTTGCAACGTATAGATGCCAACGTTCACAAGAACCAAAACCGGACCAACATTATACTACTCATTTGTGCCCTAACTTTACAACTTTGAAACGAGTACTTTTTCTCATGCAACCGAACAAAGAGTAAAACCGAATTATTTTGTTCTATTATGCCCCGAGAGTGTAAATTTGCAACGTATAGATGCCAACGTTCACAAGAACCAAAACCGGACCAACATTAGACTACTCATTTCTGCCCTAACAGTATAACTTTGGAAACAGTACTTTTTCTCATTCAATCGAACAAAGAGTAAAACCAAATTATTTTGTTCTATTATGCCCCGAGAGTGTAAATTTGCAACGTATCGATGCCAACGTTCACAAGAACCAAAACCGGACCAAAATTAGACTACTCATTTGTGCCCTAATAGTAAAACTTTAGAAACAGTATTTTTTCTCATTCAATCGAACAAAGAGTAAAACCTAATTATTTTGTTCTCTTATGCCCCGAGAGTGTAAATTTGCAACGTATCGATGCCAACGTTCACAAGAACCAAAACCGGACCAACATTAGACTACTCAGTTGTGCCCTAACAGTATAACTTTGAAAACAGTACTTTTTCTCATCCAATCGAACAAATAGTAAAACCTAATTATTTTGTTCTATTATGTCCCGAGAGTGTAAATTTGCAACGTATCGATGCCAACATTCACAAGAACAAAAACCGGACCAAAATTAGACTACTCATTTGTGCCCTAATAGTAAAACTTTGGAAACAAGATTTTTCTCATTCAATCGAACAAAGAGTAAAACCTAATTATTTTGTTCTATTATGCCCCGAGAGTGTAAATTTGCAACGTATCGATGCCAACGATCACAAGAACCAAAACCGGACCAACATTAGACTACTCAGTTGTGCCCTAACAGTATAACTTTGGAAACAGTACTTTTTCTCATTCAATCGAACAAAGAGTAAAACCTAATTATTTTGTTCTATTACGCCCCGAGAGTGTAAATTTGCAACGTATCGATGCCAACGTTCACAAGAACCAAAACCGGCCTAGAATAGACTACTGTGCGCAAACAAAGATAACTTTGGAAACACTACTTTTTCTCATTGAATCGAACAAAGAGTAAAACCTAATTATTTTGTTCTATTATGGCCCGAGAGTGTAAATTTGCAACGTCTCGATGCCAACGTTCACAAGAACCAAAATCGGGCCAAGAATAGACTACTCAGTTGTGCGAAAACAAAGATAACTTTGGAAACAAGATTTTTCTCATTCAATCGAACAAAGAGTAAAACCTAATTATTTTGTTCTATTATGCCCCGAGAGTGTAAATTTGCAACGTATAGATGCCAACGTTCACAAGAACCAAAACCGGACCAACATTATACTACTCATTTGTGCCCTAACTTTACAACTTTGAAACGAGTACTTTTTCTCATGCAACCGAACAAAGAGTAAAACCGAATTATTTTGTTCTATTATGCCCCGAGAGTGTAAATTTGCAACGTATAGATGCCAACATTCACAAGAACCAAAACCGGACCAACATTAGACTACTCATTTGTGCCCTAACAGTATAACTTTGGAAACAGTACTTTTTCTCATTCAATCGAACAAAGAGTAAAACCAAATTATTTTGTTCTCTTATGCCCCGGGAGTGTAAATTTGCAACGTATCGTTGCCAACATTCACAAGAACCAAAACCGGACCAAAATTAGACTACTCATTTGTGCACTACTAGTAAAACTTTAGAAACAATATTTTTTCTCATTCAATCGAACAAAGAGTAAAACCTAATTATTTTGTTCTCTTATGCCCCGAGAGTGTAAATTTGCAACGTATCGATGCCAACGTTCACAAGAACCAAAACCGGACCAACATTAGACTACTCGCATTGTGCCCTAACAAGATAACTTTGAAAACAAAGATTTTTTCTCATGCAATCGAACAAAGAGTAAAACCTAATTATTTTGTTCTATTATGCCCCGAGAGTGTAAATTTGCAACGTATCGATGCCAACGTTCACAAGAACCAAAACCGGACCAAAATTAGACTACTCATTTGTGCCCTAACAGTAAAACTTTGGAAACAGTACTTTTTCTCATTCAATCGAACAAAGAGTAAAACCTAATTATTTTGTTCTATTATGCCCCGAGAGTGTAAATTTGCAACGTATCGATGCCAACGTTTACAAGAACCAAAACCGGACCAACATTAGACTACTCAGTTGTGCCCTAACAGTATAACTTTGGAAACAGTACTTTTTCTCATTCAATCGAACAAAGAGTATAACATAATTCTTTTGTTCTATTCTGCCCACAGAGCGTAAATTTCCAGCGTATCGATGCCAACGTTCACAAGATCCAAAAGCGGGCCTAGAATAGACTACTCAGTTGTGCGCAAACAGTATAACTTTGGAAACACTACTTTTTCTCATTGAATCGAACAAAGAGTAAAACCTAATTATTTTGTTCTATTATGGCCCGAGAGTGTAAATTTGCAACGTATCGATGCCAACGTTCACAAGAACCAAAATCGGGCCAAGAATAGACTACTCAGTTGTGCGAAAACAGTATAACTTTGGAAACAGTACTTTTTCTCATTCAATCGAACAAAGAGTAAAACCTAATTATTTTGTTCTATTATGCCCCGAGAGTGTAAATTTGCAACGTATAGATGCCAACGATCACAAGAACCAAAACCGGACCAACATTAGACTACTCAGTTGTGCCCTAACAGTATAACTTTGGAAACAGTACTTTTTCTCATTCAATCGAACAAAGAGTAAAACCTAATTATATTCTTCTATTATGCCCCGAGAGTGTAAATTTGCAACGTATAGATGCCAACGTTCACAAGAACCAAAACCGGACCAACATTAGACTACTCATTTGTGCCCTAACAGTATAACTTTGGAAACAGTACTTTTTCTCATTCAATCGAACAAAGAGTAAATCCAAATTATTTTGTTCTCTTATGCCCCGGGAGTGTAAATTTGCAACGTATCGTTGCCAACATTCACAAGAACCAAAAGCAGGACCAAAATTAGACTACTCATTTGTGCCCTAATAGTAAAACTTTAGAAAAGTATTTTTCTCATTCAATCGAACAAAGATTAAAACTAATTATTTTGTTCTCTTATGCCCAGTGTAAATTTGCAACGTATCGATGCCAACGTTCACAAGAACCAAAAGCCAGGACCAACATTAGACTACTCGGTTGTGCCCTAACGGTATAACTTTGGAAACGGTACTTTTTCTCGTCCAATCGAACAAAGAGTAAAACCTAATTATTTTGTTCTATTATGGCCCGAGTGTGTAAATTTGCAACGTATCGATGCCAACGTTCACAAGAACCAAAACCGGGCCTAGAATAGACTACTCAGTTGTGCGCAAACAGTATAACTTTGGAAACAGTACTTTTTCTCATTCAATAGAACAAAGATTAAAACTAATCATTTTGTTCTATGATGGCCCGAGAGTGCAAATTTGCAACGTATCGATGCCAACGTTCACAAGAACCAAAACCGGGCCAAGAATAGAGTACTCAGTTGTGCAAACGGTATAACTTTGGAAGCACTACTTTTTCTCATTCAATCGAACAGAGAGTAAAACCTAATTATTTTGTTCTCTTATGCCCCGGGAGTGTAAATTTGCAACGTATCGATGCCAACATTCACAAGAACCAAAACCGGACCAAAATTAGACTACTCATTTGTCCCCTAATAGTAAAACTTTAGAAACAGTACTTTTTCTCATTCAATCGAACAAAAAGTAAAACCTAATTATTTTGTTCTCTTATGCCCCGAGAGTGTAAATTTGCAACGTATCGATGCCAACGTTCACAAGAACCAAAACCGGACCAACATTAGACTACTCGGTTGTGCCATAACGGTATAACTTTGGAAACGATGCTTTTCTCATTCAATCGAACAAAGAGTAAAACCTAATTATTTTGTTCTCTTATGCCAGAGTGTAAATTTGCAACGTATCGATGCCAACGTTCACAAGAACCAAAACCGGACCAACATTAGACTACTCGGTTGTGCCCTAACAGTATAACTTTGGAAACAGTACTTTTTCTCATTCAATCGAACAAAGAGTAAAACCTAATTATTTTGTTCTATTATGGCCCGAGAGTGTAAATTTGCAACGTATCGATGCCAACGTTCACAAGAACCAAAATCGGGCAAAGAATAGACTACTCAGTTGTGCGAAAACAGTATAGTTTTGAAAACAGTACTTTCTCTCATTCAATCGAACAAAGAGTAAAACCTAATTATTTTGTTCTATTATGCCCCGAGAGTGTAAATTTGCAACGTATAGATGCCAACGTTCACAAGAACCAAAAGCGGACCAACATTATACTACTCATTTGTGCCCTAACTTTACAACTTTGAAACGAGTACTTTTTCTCATGCAATCGAACAAAGAGTAAAACCTAATTATTTTGTTCTATTATGCCCCGAGAGTGTAAATTTGCAACATATCGATGCCAACGTTCACAAGAACCAAAACCGGACCAACATTAGACAACTCAGTTGTGCCCTAACAGTATAACTTTGGAAACAATACTTTTTCTCATGCAATCGAACATAGAGTAAAAACCTAATTATTTTGTTCTATTATGCCCCGAGAGTGTAAATTTGCAACGTTTAGATGCCAACGTTCACAAGAACCAAAACCGGACCAACATTATACTACTCATTTGTGCCCTAACTTTACAACTTTGAAACGAGTACTTTTTCTCATGCAACCGAACAAAGAGTAAAACCTAATTATTTTGTTCTATTATGCCCCGAGAGTGTAAATTTGCAACGTATAGATGCCAACGTTCAGAAGAACCAAAACCGGACCAACATTAGACTACTCATTTGTGCCCTAACTGTATAACTTTGGAAACAGTACTTTTTCTCATTCAATCGAACAAAGAGTAAAACCTAATTATTTTGTTCTATTATGCCCCGAGAGTGTAAATTTGCAACGTATCGTTGCCAACATTCATAAGAACCAAAAGCGGACCAAAATTAGACTACTCATTTGTGCCCTAACAGTAAAACTTTGGAAACAGTACTTTTTCTCATTCAATCGAACAAAGAGTAAAACCGAATTGTTTTGTTCTCTTATGGCCCGGGAGGGTAAAATTGCAATGTATCGATGCCAACGTTCACAAGAACCAAAACCGGACCAACATTAGACTACTCAGTTGTGCCCTAACAGTATAACTTTGGAAACAGTACTTTTTCTCATCCAATCGAACAAAGAGTAAAACCTAATTATTTTGTTCTATTATGGCGAGAGTGTAAATTTGCAACGTATCGATGCCAACGTTCACAAGAACCAAAGCGGGCCTAGAATAGACTACTCGGTTGTGCGCAAACGGTATAACCTTGGAAACACTACTTTTTCTCCACCAATCGAACAAATAGTAAAACCCAAATATTTTGCTCTATTATGCCCGAGAGTGTAAATTTGCAACGTATCGATGCCAACGTTCACAAGAACCAAAACCAGGACCAACATTAGACTACTCGGTTGTGCCCTAACGGTATAACTTTGAAAACATTACTTTTTCTCATTCAATCGAACAAAGAGTAAAACCTAATTATTTTGTTCTATTATGCCCCGAGAGTGTAAATTTGCAACGTATCGATGCCATCGTTCACAAGAACCAAAACCGGACCAACATTAGACTACTCATTTGTGCCCTAACAGTATAACTTTGGAAACAGTACTTTTTCTCATTCAATCGAACAAAGAGTAAAACCAAATTATTTTGTTCTATTATGCCCCGAGAGTGTAAATTTGCAACGTATCGATGCCAACATTCACAAGAACCAAAACCGGACCAAAATTAGACTACTCAATTGTGCCCTAACAGTATAACTTTGGAAACAGTACTTTTTCTCATTCAATAGAACAAAGAGTAAAACCTAATTATTTTGTTCTATTATGGCACGAGAGTGTAAATTTGCAACGTATCGATGCCAACGTTCACAAGAACCAAACCGGGCCTAGAATAGACTACTCAGTTGTGCGCAAACAGTATAACTTTGGAAACACTTCTTTTTCTCATTCGGTCGAACAAAGAGTAAAACCTAATTAAGTTGTTCTAATATGGCCCGAGAGTGTAAATTTGCAACGTATCGATGCCAACGTTCACAAGAACCAAAAGCGGGCCAAGAATAGACTACTCAGTTGTGCGAAAACACTATAATTTTGGAAACAGTACTTTTTCTCATTCAATCGAACAAAGAGTAAAACCTAATTATTTTGTTCTATTATGCCCCGAGAGTGTAAATTTGCAACGTATAGATGCCAACGTTCACAAGAACCAAAACCGGACCAACATTATACTACTCATTTGTGCCCTAACTTTACAACTTTGAAAAGAGTACTTTTTCTCATGCAACCAAACAAAGAGTAAAACCTAATTATTTTGTTCTATTATGCCCCGAGAGTGTAAATTTGCAACGTATAGATGCCAACGTTCACAAGAACCAAAACCGGACCAACATTAGACTACTCATTTGTGCCATAACAGTATAACTTTGGAAACAGTACTTTTTCTCATTCAATCGAACAAAGAGTAAAACCAAATTATTTTGTTCTCTTATGCCCCGGGAGTGTAAATTTGCAACGTATCGATGCCAACATTCACAAGAACAAAAACCGGACCAAAATTAGACTACTCATTTGTGCCCTAACAGTAAAACTTTGGAAACAGTACTTTTTCTCATTCAATCTAACAAAGAGTAAAACCTAATTATTTTGTTCTATTATGCCCCGAGAGTGTAAATTTGCAACGTATCGATGCCAACGTTCACAAAAACCAAAACCGGACCAACATTAGACTACTCGGTTGTGCCCCTAACGGTATAACTTTGGAAACGATTACTTTTTCTCATTCAATCGAACAAAGAGTAAAACCTAATTATTTTGTTCTATTATGGCGAGAGTGTAAATTTGCTGCGTATCGATGCCAACGTTGACAAGAACCAAGACAGGACAAAAAATAGACTACTCAGTTGTGCGCAAACAGTATAACTTTGGAAACACTACTTTTTCTCATTGAATCGAACAAAGAGTAAAACCTAATTATTTTGTTCTATTATGGCCCGAGAGTGTAAATTTGCAACGTATCGATGCCAACGTTCACAAGAACCAAAATCGGGCCAAGAATAGACTACTCAGTTGTGCGAAAATAGTATAACTTTGGAAACAGTACTTTTTCTCATTCAATCGAACAAAGAGTGAAACCTAATTATTTTGTTCTATTATGCCCCGAGAGTGTAAATTTGCAACGTATAGATGGCAACGTTCACAAGAACCAAAACCGGACCAACATTATACTACTCATTTGTGCCCTAACTTTACAACTTTGAAACGAGTACTTTTTCTCATGCAACCGAACAAAGAGTAAAACCGAATTATTTTGTTCTATTATGCCCCGAGAGTGTAAATTTGCAACGTATAGATGCCAACGTTCACAAGAACCAAAACCGGACCAACATTAGACTACTCATTTGTGCCCTAACAGTATAACTTTGGAAACAGAACTTTTTCTCATTCAATCGAACAAAGAGTAAAACCAAATTATTTTGTTCTCTTATGCCCCGGGAGTGTAAATTTGCAACGTATCGTTGCCAACATTCACAAGAACCAAAACCGGACCAAAATTAGACTACTCATTTGTGCCCTAATAGTAAAACTTTGGAAACAGTACTTTTTCTCATTCAATCGAACAAAGAGTAAAACCTAATTATTTTGTTCTGTTATGCCCCGAGAGTGTAAATTTGCAACGTATAGATGCCAACGTTCACAAGAACCAAAACCGGACCAACATTATACTACTCATTTGTGCCCTAACTTTACAACTTTGAAACTAGTACTTTTTCTCATGCAACCGAACAAGGAGTAAAACCAAATTATTTTGTTCTATTATGCCCCGAGAGTGTAAATTTGCAACGTATAGATGCCAACGTTCACAAGAACCAAAACCGGACCAACATTAGACTACTCATTTGTGCCCTAACAGTATAACTTTGGAAACAGTACTTTTTCTCATTCAATCGAACAAAGAGTAAAACCAAATTATTTTGTTCTCTTATGCCCCGGGAGTGTAAATTTGCAACGTATCGTTGCCAACATTCACAAGAACCAAAACCGGACCAAAATTAGACTACTCATTTGTGCCCTAATAGTAAAACTTTAGAAACAGTATTTTTTCTCATTCAATCGAACAAAGAGTAAAACCTAATTATTTTGGTCTATTATGGCGCGAGAGTGTAAATTTGCAACGTATCGATGCGAACATTCACAAGAACAAAAACCGGACCAAAATTAGACTACTCATTTGTGCCCTAATAGTAAATCTTTGGAAACAGTACTTTTTCTCATTCAATCTAACAAAGAGTAAAACCTAATTATTACATTCTCTTATGCCCGAGAGTGTAAATTTGCAACGTATCGATGCCAACGTTCACAAGAACCAAAAGCAGGACCAACATTAGACTACTCGGTTGTGCCCTAACGGTATAACTTTGGAAACGAGTACTTTTCTCATTCAATCGAACAAAGAGTAAAACCTAATTATTTTGTTCTATTATGGCGAGAGTGTAAATTTGCAACGTATCGATGCCAACGTTCACAAGAACCAAAGCGGGCCTAGAATAGACTACTCAGTTGTGCGCAAACAGAATAACTTTGGAAACACTACTTTTTCTCATTGAATCGAACAAAGAGTAAAACCTAATTATTTTGTTCTATTATGGTTATGGAGTGTAAATTTGCAACGTATCGATGCCAACGTTCACAAGAACCAAAATCGGGCCAAGAATAGACTACTCAGTTGTGCGAAAACAGTATAACTTTGGAAACAGTACTTTTTCTCATTCAATCGAACAAAGAGTAAAACCTAATTATTTTGTTCTATTATGCCCCGAGTGTAAATTTGCAACGTATAGATGCCAACGTTCACAAGAACCAAAGCAGGACCAACATTATACTACTCATTTGTGCCACTAACTTTACAACTTTGAAGCGAGTACTTTTTCTCATTCAATCGAACAAAGAGTAAAACCTAATTATTTTGTTCTATTATGCCCCGAGAGTGTAAATTTGCAACGTATAGATGCCAACGTTCACAAGAACCAAAACCGGACCAACATTAGACTACTCATTTGTGCCCTAACAGTATAACTTTGGAAACAGTACTTTTTCTCATTCAATCGAACAAAGAGTAAAACCAAATTATTTTGTTCTCTTATGGCCAGAGTGTAAATTTGCAACGTATCGATGCCAACGCTCACAAGAACCAAAACCGGACCACAATTAGACTACTCATTAGTGCCCTAACAGTATAACTTTGGAAACAGTACTTTTTCTCATTCAATCGAACAAAGATTAAAACCTAAACATTTTGTTCTATTATGCCCCGAGAGTGTAAATTTGAAACGTATCGATGCCAACGTTCACAAGAACCAAAACCGGACCAACATTAGACTACTCAGTTGTGCCCTAACAGTATAACTTTGGAAACAGTACTTTTTCTCATCCAATCGAACAAAGAGTAAAACCTAATTATTTTGTTCTATTATGGCCCGAGAGTGTAAATTTGCAACGTATCGATGCCAACGTTCACAAGAACCAAAATCGGGCCAAGAATAGACTACTCAGTTGTGCGAAAACAGTATAACTTTGGAAACAGTACTTTTTCTCATTCAATCGAACAAAGAGTAAAACCTAATTATTTTGTTCTATTATGCCCCGAGAGTGTAAATTTGCAACGTTTAGATGGCAACGTTCACAAGAACCAAAACCGGACCAACATTATACTACTCATTTGTGCCACAACTTTACAACCCTGAAACGAGTACTTTTTCTCATGCAACCGAACAAAGAGTAAAACCGAATTATTTTGTTCTATTATGCCCCGAGAGTGTAAATTTGCAACGTATAGATGCCAACGTTCACAAGAACCAAAACCGGACCAACATTAGACTACTCATTTGTGCCCTAACAGTAAAACTTTGGAAACAGTACTTTTTCTCATTCAATCGAACAAAGAGTAAAACCGAATTGTTTTGTTCTCTTATGCCCCGACAGTGTAAATTTGCAACGTATCGATGCCAACGTTCACAAGAACCAAAACCGGACCAACATTAGACTACTCAGTTATGCCCTAACAGTGTAACTTTGGAAATAGTACTTTTTCTCATTCAATCGAACAAAGAGTAAAACCTAATTATTTTGTTCTATTATGCCCCGAGAGTGTAAATTTGCAACGTATAGATGCCAACGTTCACAAGAACCAAAACCGGACCAACATTATACTACTCATTTGTGCACTAACTTTACAACTTTGAAAATAGTACTTTTTCTCATTCAATCGAACAAAGAGTAAAACCTAATTATTTTGTTCTATTATGCCCCGAGAGTGTAAATTTGCAACGTATAGATGCCAACGTTCACAAGAACCAAGCCGGACCAACATTAGACTACTCATTTGTGTCCTAACAGTATAACTTTGGAAACAGTACTTTTTCTCATTCAATCGAACAAAGAGTAAAACCAAATTATTTTGTTCTATTATGCCACGAGAGTGTAAATTTGCAACGTATCGTTGCCAACATTCACAAGAACCAAAACCGGACCAACATTAGACTACTCAGTTGTGCCCTAACAGTATAACTTTGGAAACAGTACTTTTTCTCATTCAATCGAACAAAGAGTAAAACCAAATTATTTTGTTCTATTATGCCCCGAGAGTGTAAATTTGCAACGTATCGATGCCAACATTCACAAGAACCAAAACCGGACCAAAATTAGACTACTCATTTGTGCCCTAACATTAAAACTTTGGAAACAGTACTTTTTCTCATTCAATCGAACATAGAGTAAAACCTAATTATTTTGTTCTCTTATGCCCCGAGAGTGTAAATTTGCAACGTATCGATGCCAACGTTCACAAGAACCAAAACAGGACCAACATTAGACTACTCAGTTGTGCCCTAACAGTATAACTTTGGAAACAGTACTTTTTCTCATTCAATCGAACAAAGAGTAAAACCTAATTATATTGTTCTATTATGGCGAGAGTGTAAATTTGCAACGTATCGATGCCAACGTTCACAAGAACCAAAAGCAAGGGCCTAGAATAGACTACTCGGTTGTGCGCAAACGAATAACTTTGGAAACACTACTTTTCTCATTCAATCGAATAAAGAGTAAAACCTAATTATTTTGTTCTATTATGGCCCCAGAGTTTAAATTTGCAACGTATCGATGCCCACGTTCACAAGAACCAAAATCGGGCCAAGAATAGACTACTCAGTTGTGCGAAAACAGTATAATTTTGGAAACAGTACTTTTTCTCATTCAATCGAACAAAGAGAAAACCCAAATTATTTTGTTCTCTTATGCCCCAGGAGTGTAAATTTGCAACGTATAGATGCCACCGTTCACAAAACCAAAGCCGGACCAACATTATACTACTCATTTGTGCCCTAACTTTACAACTTTGAAACGAGTACTTTTCTCGTACAAGAGAACAAAGAGTAAAACCTAATTATTTTGTTCTATTAAGCCACGAGAGTTTTAATTTGCAACGTATAGATGCCAACGTTCACAAGAACCAAAAGCCAGGACCAACATTAGACTACTCGTTTGTGCCTAACGATTATAACTTTGGAAACGATGCTTTCTCGTTGATCGAACAAAGAGTAAAACCAAATTATTTTGTTCTCTTATGCCCCGGGAGTGTAAATTTGCAACGTATCGATGCCAACATTCACAAGAACAAAAACCGGACCAAAATTAGACTACTCATTTGTGCCCTAATAGTAAAACTTTGGAAACAGTACTTTTTCTCATTCAATCGAACAAAGAGTAAAACCAAATTATTTTGTTCTCTTATGCCCCGAGAGTGTAAATTTGCAACGTATCGATGCCAACGTTCACAAGAACCAAAACCGGACCAACATTAGACTACTCAGTTGTGCCCTAACAGTATAACTTTGGAAACAGTACTTTTTCTCATTCAATCGAACAAAGATTAAAACTAATTATTTTGTTCTCTTATGCCCCGAGAGTGTAAATTTGCAACGTATCGATGCCAACGTTCACAAGAACCAAAACCGGACCAACATTAGACTACTCTGTTGTGCCCTAACAGTATAACTTTGGAAACAGTACTTTTTCTCATTCAATCGAACAAAGAGTAAAACCTAATTATTTTGTTCTATTATGGCCCGAGAGTGTAAATTTGCAACGTATCGATGCCAACGTTCACAAGAACCAAAACCGGGAATAGAATAGACTACTCAGTTGTGCGCAAACAGTATAACTTTGGAAACACTACTTTTTCTCATTCAATCGAACAGAGAGTAAAACCTACTTATTTTGTTCTATTATGGCCCGAGCGAGTAAATTTGCAACGTATCCATGCCAACGTTCACAAGAACCAAAACCGGGCCTAGAATAGACTACTCGATTAATGTGCGCAAACGGTATAACTTTGGAAGCACTACTTTTTCTCATTCAATCGAGAGAGTAAAACCTAATTATTTTGTTCTCTTATGCCCAGTGTAAATTTGCAACGTATCGATGCCAACATTCACAAGAACCAAAACCGGACCAAAATTAGACTACTCATTTGTCCCCTAATAGTAAAACTTTAGAAACAGTACTTTTTCTCATTCAATCGAACAAAAAGTAAAACCTAATTATTTTGTTCTCCTATGCCCCGAGAGTGTAAATTTGCAACGTATCGATGCCAACGTTCACAAGAACCAAAACCGGACCAACATTAGACTACTCAGTTGTGCCCTAACGGTATAACTTTGGAAACAGTACTTTTTCTCATTCAATCGAACAAAGAGTAAAACCCAATTATTTTGTTCTCTTATGCCCGAGAGTGTAAATTTGCAACGTATCGATGCCAACGTTCACAAGAACCAAAACCGGACCAACATTAGACTACTCAGTTGTGCCCTAACAGTATAACTTTGGAAACAGTACTTTTTCTCATTCAATCGAACAAAGAGTAAAACCTAATTATTTTGTTCTATTATGGCCCGAGAGTGTAAATTTGCAACGTATCGATGCCAACGTTCACAAGAACCAAAATCGGGCCTAGAATAGACTACTCAGTTGTGCGCAAACAGTATAACTTTGGAAACACTACTTTTTCTCATTCAATCGAACGAGAGTAAAACCTAATTATTTTGTTCTATTATGGCCCGAGAGTGTAAATTTGCAACGTATCGATGCCAACGTTCACAAGAACCAAAATCGGGCAAAGAATAGACTACTCAGTTGTGCGAAAACAGTATAGTTTTGAAAACAGTACTTTCTCTCATTCAATCGAACAAAGAGTAAAACCTAATTATTTTGTTCTATTATGCCCCGAGAGTGTAAATTTGCAACGTATAGTTGCCAACGTTCACAAGAACCAAAACCGGACCAACATTATACTACTCATTTGTGCCCTAACTTTACAACTTTGAAACGAGTGCTTTTTCTCATGCAACCGAACAAAGAGTAAAACCTAATTATTTTGTTCTATTATGCCCCGAGAGTGTAAATTTGCAACATATCGATGCCAACGTTCACAAGAACCAAAACCGGACCAACATTAGACAACTCAGTTGTGCCCTAACAGTATAACTTTGGAAACAGTACTTTTTCTCATGCAATCGAACATAGAGTAAAACCTAATTATTTTGTTCTATTATGCCCCGAGAGTGTAAATTTGCAACGTTTAGATGCCAACGTTCACAAGAACCAAAACCGGACCAACATTATACTACTCATTTGTGCCCTAGCTTTACAACTTTGAAACGAGTACTTTTTCTCATGCAACCGAACAAAGAGTAAAACCTAATTATTTTGTTCTATTATGCCCCGAGAGTGTAAATTTGCAACGTATAGATGCCAACGTTCACAAGAACCAAAACCGGACCAACATTATACTACTCATTTGTGCCCTAACATTACAACTATGAAGCAGTACTTTTCTCATGCAACCGAACAAAGAGTAAAACCTAATTATTTTGTTCTATTATGCCCCGAGAGTGTAAATTTGCAACGTATCGATGCCAACGTTCACAAGAACCAAAACCGGACCCAGAATAGACTACTAAGTTGTGCGCAAACAGTATAACTTTGGAAACAGTACTTTTTCTCATTCAATCGAACAAAGAGTAAAAACCTAATTATTTTGTTCTATTATGCCCCGAGAGTGTAAATTTGCAACATATCGATGCCAACGTTCACAAGAACCAAAACCGGACCAACATTAGACTACTCAGTTGTGCACTAACAGTATAACTTTGGAAACAGTACTTTTTCTCATGCAATCGAACATAGAGTAAAACCAAATTATTTTGTTCTATTATGCCCCGAGAGTGTAAATTTGCAACGTATCGGTGCCAACCTTCAGAAGAACCAAAACCGGACCAACATTATACGACTCATTTTTGCGCAAACAGTATAACTTTGGAAAAACTACTTTTTCTCATTCAATCGAACAAAGATTAAAACCTAAGCATTTTGTTCTATTATGCCCCGAGAGTGTAAATTTGAAACGTATCGATGCCAACGTTCACAATAACCAAAACCGGACCAACATTAGACTACTCGGTTATGCCCTAACGGTTTAACTTTGAAAACTTTACTTTTCTCATTCAATCGAACAAAGAGTAAAACCTAATTATTTTGTTCTATTATGCCCCGAGAGTGTAAATTTGCAACGTATCGATGCCATCGTTCACAAGAACCAAAACCGGACCAACATTAGACTACTCATTTGTGCCCTAACAGTATAACTTTGGAAACAGTACTTTTTCTTATTCAATCGAACAAAGAGTAAAACCTAATTATTTTGTTCTCTTATGCCCCGGGAGTGTAAATTTGCAACGTATCGATGCCAACATTCACAAGAACCAAAATTAGACTACTCATTTGTGCCCTAATAGTAAAACTTTAGAAACAGTTCTTTTTCTCATTCAATCGGACAAAGAGTAAAACCTAATTATTTTGTTCTCTTATGCCCAGAGAGTGTAAATTTGCAACGTATCGATGCCAACGTTCACAAGAACCAAAACCGGGCCTAGAATAGACTACTCAGTTGTGCGCAAACAGTATAACTTTGGAAACACTACTTTTTCTCATTGAATCGAACAAAGAGTAAAACCTAATTATTTTGTTCTATTATGGCCCGAGAGTGTAAATTTGCAACGTATCGATGCCAACGTTCACAAGAACCAAAATCGGGCCAAGAATAGACTACTCAGTTGTGCGAAAACAGTATAACTTTGGAAACAGTACTTTTTCTCATTCAATCGAACAAAGAGTAAAACCTAATTATTTTGTTCTATTATGCCCCGAGAGTGTAAATTTGCAACGTATAGATGCCAACGTTCACAAGAACCAAAACCGGACCAACATTATACTACTCATTTGTGCCCTAACTTTACAACTTTGAAACGAGTACTTTTTCTCATGCAACCGAACAAAGAGTAAAATCTAATTATTTTGTTCTATTATGCCCCGAGAGTGTAAATTTGCAACGTATAGATGCCAACGTTCACAAGAACCAAAACCGGACCAACATTAGACTACTCAGTTGTGCCCTAACAGTATAACTTTGGAAACAGTATTTTTTCTCATTTAATCGAACAAAGAGTAAAACCTAATTATTTTATTCTATTATGCCCCGAGACTGTAAATTTGCAACGTATCGTTGCCAACATTCACAAGAACCAAAACCGGACCAAAATTAGACTACTCATTTGTGCCCTAATAGTAAAACTTTAGAAACAGTATTTTTTCTCATTCAATCGAACAAAGATTAAAACTAATTATTTTGTTCTCTTATGCCCCGAGAGTGTAAATTTGCAACGTATCGATGCCAACGTTCACAAGAACCAAAACCGGACCAACATTAGACTACTCAGTTGTGCCCTAACAGTATAACTTTGGAAACAGTACTTTTTCTCATTCAATCGAACAAAGAGTAAAACCTAATTATTTTGTTCTATTATGGCCCGAGAGTGTAAATTTGCAACGTATCGTTGCCAACGTTCACAAGAACGAAAACCGGCCCTAGAATAGACTACTCAGTTGTGCGCAAACAGTATAACTTTGGAAACACTACTTTTTCTCATTCAATCGAACAGAGAGTAAAACCTAATTATTTTGTTCTATTATGGCCCGAGAGTGTAAATTTGCAACGTATCGATGCCAACGTTCACAAGAACCAAAACCGGGCCTAGAATAGACTACTCAGTTGTGCGCAAACAGTATAACTTTGGAAACACTACTTTTTCTCATTCAATCGAACAAAGAGTAAAACCTAATTATTTTGTTCTATTATGCCCCGAGAGTGTAAATTTGCAACGTATCGATGCCAACGTTCACAAGAACCAAAACCGGACCAAAATTAAACTACTCATTTGTGCCCTAACAGTAAAACTTTGGAAACAGTACTTTTTCTCATTCAATCGAACAAAAAGTAAAACCTAATTATTTTGTTCTCTTATGCCCCAAGAGTGTAAATTTGCAACGTATCGATGCCAACGTTCACAAGAACCAAAACCGGACCAACATTAGACTACTCAGTTGTGCCCTAACAGTATAACTTTGGAAACAGTACTTTTTCTCATTCAATCGAACAAAGAGTAAAACCTAATTATTTTGTTCTCTTATGCCCCGAGAGTGTAAATTTGCAACGTATCGATGCCAACGTTCACAAGAACCAAAACCGGACCAACATTAGACTACTCAGTTGTGCCCTAACAGTGTAACTTTGGAAAAGTACTTTTTCTCATTCAATCGAACAAAGAGTAAAACCTAATTATTTTGTTCTATTATGGCCCGAGAGTGTAAATTTGCAACGTATCGATGCCAACGTTCACAAGAACCAAAATCGGGCCTAGAATAGACTACTCAGTTGTGCGCAAACAGTATAACTTTGGAAACACTACTTTTTCTCATTCAATCGAACAAAGAGTAAAACCTAATTATTTTGTTCTATTATGGCCCGAGAGTGTAAATTTGCAACGTATCGATGCCAACGTTCACAAGAACCAAAATCGGGCAAAGAATAGACTACTCAGTTGTGCGAAAACAGTATAGTTTTGAAAACAGTACTTTCTCTCATTCAATCGAACAAAGAGTAAAACCTAATTATTTTGTTCTATTATGCCCCGAGGGTGTAAATTTGCAACGTATAGATGCCAACGTTCACAAGAACCAAAACCGGACCAACATTATACTACTCATTTGTGCCCTAACTTTACAACTTTGAAACGAGTACTTTTTCTCATGCAACCGAACAAAGAGTAAAACCTAATTATTTTGTTCTATTATGCCCCGAGAGTGTAAATTTGCAACATATCGATGCCAACGTTCACAAGAACCAAAACCGGACCAACATTAGACAACTCAGTTGTGCCCTAACAGTATAACTTTGGAAACAGTACTTTTTCTCATTCAATCGAACAAAGAGTAAAACCTAATTATTTTGTTCTATTATGGCCCGAGAGTGTAAATTTGCAACGTATCGATGCCAACGTTCACAAGAACCAAAACCGGACCAACATTATACTACTCATTTGTGCCCTAGCTTTACAACTTTGAAACGAGTACTTTTTCTCATGCAACCGAACAAAGAGTAAAACCTAATTATTTTGTTCTATTATGCCCCGAGAGTGTAAATTTGCAACGTATAGATGCCAACGTTCACAAGAACCAAAACCGGACCAACATTATACTGCTCATTTGTGCCCTAACTTTACAACTATGAAACGAGTACTTTTTCTCATGCAACCGAACAAAGAGTAAAACCTAATTATTTTGTTCTATTATGCCCCGAGAGTGTAAATTTGCAACGTATCGATGCCAACGTTCACAAGAACCAAAACCGGACCAACATTAGACTACTCAGTTGTGCCCTAACTGTATAACTTTGGAAACAGTACTTTTTCTCATTCAATCGAACAAAGAGTAAAAACCTAATTATTTTGTTCTATTATGCCCCGAGAGTGTAAATTTGCAACGTATCGACGCCAACGTTCACAAGAACCAAAACCGAACCAATAATAGACTACTCAGTTGTGCGCAAACAGTATAACTTTGGAAACAGTACTTTTTCTCATGCAATCGAACATAGAGTAAAACCAAATTATTTTGTTCTATTATGCCCCGAGAGTGTAAATTTGCAACGTATCGGTGCCAACCTTCAGAAGAACCAAAACCGGACCAACATTATACGACTCATTTTTGCGCAAACAGTATAACTTTGGAAAAACTACTTTTTCTCATTCAATCGAACAAAGATTAAAACCTAAGCATTTTGTTCTATTATGCCCCGAGAGTGTAAATTTGAAACGTATCGATGCCAACGTTCACAATAACCAAAACCGGACCAACATTAGACTACTCAGTTGTGCCCTAACAGTTTAACTTTGGTAACAGTACTTTTTCTCATTCAATCGAACAAAGAGTAAAACCTAATTATTTTGTTCTATTATGCCCCGAGAGTGTAAATTTGCAACGTATCGATGCCATCGTTCACAAGAACCAAAACCGGACCAACATTAGACTACTCATTTGTGCCCTAACAGTATAACTTTGGAAACAGTACTTTTTCTTATTCAATCGAACAAAGAGTAAAACCTAATTATTTTGTTCTCTTATGCCCCGGGAGTGTAAATTTGCAACGTATCGATGCCAACATTCACAAGAACCAAAATTAGACTACTCATTTGTGCCCTAATAGTAAAACTTTAGAAACAGTTCTTTTTCTCATTCAATCGGACAAAGAGTAAAACCTTATTATTTTGTTCTCTTATGCCCCGAGAGTGTAAATTTGCAACGTATCGATGCCAACGTTCATAAGAACCAAAACCGGGCCTAGAATAGACTACTCAGTTGTGCGCAAACAGTATAACTTTGGAAACACTACTTTTTCTCATTCAATCGAACAAAGAGTAAAACCTAATTATTTTGTTCTATTATGGCCCGAGAGTGTAAATTTGCAACGTATCGATGCCAACGTTCACAAGAACCAAAATCGGGCCAAGAATAGACTACTCAGTTGTGCGAAAACAGTATAACTTTGGAAACAGTACTTTTTCTCATTCAATCGAACAAAGAGTAAAACCTAATTATTTTGTTCTATTATGCCCCGAGAGTGTAAATTTGCAACGTATAGATGCCAACGTTCACAAGAACCAAAACCGGACCAACATTATACTACTCATTTGTGCCCTAACTTTACAACTTTGAAACGAGTACATTTTCTCATGCAACCGAACAAAGAGTAAAATCTAATTATTTTGTTCTATTATGCCCCGAGAGTGTAAATTTGCAACGTATAGATGCCAACGTTCACAAGAACCAAAACCGGACCAACATTAGACTACTCATTTGTGCCCTAACAGTATAACTTTGGAAACAGAACTTTTTCTCATTCAATCGAACAAAGAGTAAAACCAAATTATTTTGTTCTCTTATGCCCCGAGAGTGTAAATTTGCAACGTATCGTTGCCAACATTCACAAGAACCAAAACCGGACCAAAATTAGACTACTCATTTGTGCCCTAATAGTAAAACTTTAGAAACAGTATTTTTTCTCATTCAATCGAACAAAGATTAAAACTAATTATTTTGTTCTCTTATGTCCCGAGAGTGTAAATTTGAAAAGTATCGATGCCAACGTTCACAAGAACCAAAACCGGACCAACATTAGACTACTCAGTTGTGCCCTAACAGTATAACTTTGGAAACAGTACTTTTTCTCATCCAATCGAACAAAGAGTAAAACCTAAATATTTTGTTCTATTATGGCCCGAGAGTGTAAATTTGCAACGTATCGATGCCAACGTTCACAAGAACCAAAACCGGGCCCAGAATAGACTACTCAGTTGTGCGCAAACAGTATAACTTTGGAAACACTACTTTTTCTCATTCAATCGAACAACGAGTAAAACCTAATTATTTTGTTCTATTATGGCCCGAGAGTGTAAATTTGCAACGTATCGATGCCAACGTTCACGAGAACCAAAACCGGGCCTAGAATAGACTACTCAGTTGTGCGCAAACAGTATAACTTTGGAAGCACTACTTTTTCTCATTCAATCGAACAGAGAGTAAAACCTAATTATTTTGTTCTCTTATGACCCGAGAGTGTAAATTTGCAACGTATCGATGCCAACGTTCACAAGAACCAAAACCGGACCAAAATTAGACTACTCAGTTGTGCCCTAATAGTATAACTTTAGAAACAGTACTTTTTCTCATTCAATCGAACAAAAAGTAAAACCTAATTATTTTGTTCTCTTATGCCCCAAGAGTGTAAATTTGCAACGTATCGATGCCAACGTTCACAAGAACCAAAACCGGACCAACATTAGATTACTCAGTTGTGCCCTAACAGTATAACTTTGGAAACAGTACTTTTTCTCATTCAATCGAACAAAAAGTAAAACCTAATTATTTTGTTCTCTTATGCCCCAAGAGTGTAAATTTGCAACGTATCGATGCCAACGTTCACAAGAACCAAAACCGGACCAACATTAGACTACTCAGTTGTGCCCTAACAGTATAACTTTGGAAACAGTACTTTTTCTCATTCAATCGAACAAAGAGTAAAACCTAATTATTTTGTTCTATTATGGCCCGAGAGTGTAAATTTGCAACGTATCGATGCCAACGTTCACAAGAACCAAAATCGGGCCTAGAATAGACTACTCAGTTGTGCGCAAACAGTATAACTTTGGAAACACTACTTTTTCTCATTCAATCGAACGAGAGTAAAACCTAATTATTTTGTTCTATTATGGCCCGAGAGTGTAAATTTGCAACGTATCGATGCCAACGTTCACAAGAACCAAAATCGGGCAAAGAATAGACTACTCAGTTGTGCGAAAACAGTATAGTTTTGAAAACAGTACTTTCTCTCATTCAATCGAACAAAGAGTAAAACCTAATTATTTTGTTCTATTATGCCCCGAGAGTGTAAATTTGCAACGTATAGAAGCCAACGTTCACAAGAACCAAAACCGGACCAACATTATACTACTCATTTGTGCCCTAACTTTACAACTTTGAAACGAGTACTTTTCCTCATGCAACCGAACGAAGAGTAAAACCTAATTATTTTGTTCTATTATGCCCCGAGAGTGTAAATTTGCAACATATCGATGCCAACGTTCACAAGAACCAAAACCGGACCAACATTAGACAACTCGGTTGTGCCCTAACGAGTATAACTTTGGAAACGTGTACTTTTTCTCATGCAATCGAACATAGAGTAAAACCTAATTATTTTGTTCTATTATGCCCCGAGAGTGTAAATTTGCAACGTTTAGATGCCAACGTTCACAAGAACCAAAACCGGACCAACATTATACTACTCATTTGTGCCCTAGCTTTACAACTTTGAAACGAGTACTTTTTCTCATGCAACCGAACAAAGAGTAAAACCTAATTATTTTGTTCTATTATGCCCCGAGAGTGTAAATTTGCAACGTATAGATGCCAACGTTCACAAGAACCAAAACCGGACTAACATTATACTACTCATTTGTGCCCTAAATTTACAACTATGAAACGAGTACTTTTTCTCATGCATCCGAACAAAGATTAAAACCTAATTATTTTGTTCTATTATGCCCCGAGAGTGTAAATTTGCAACGTATCGATGCCAACGTTCACAAGAACCAAAACCGGACCAACATTAGACTACTCAGTTGTGCCCAAACTGTATAACTTTGGAAACAGTACTTTTTCTCATTCAATCGAACAAAGAGTAAAAACCTAATTATTTTGTTCTATTATGCCCCGAGAGTGTAAATTTGCAACATATCGATGCCAACGTTCACAAGAACCAAAACCGGACCAACATTAGACTACTCAGTTGTGCCCTAACAGTATAACTTTGGAAACTGTACTTTTTCTCATGCAATCGAACATAGAGTAAAACCTAATTATTTTGTTCTATTATGCCCCGAGAGTGTAAATTTGCAACGTATCGATGCCAACCTTCAGAAGAACCAAAACCGGACCAACATTATACGACTCATTTTTGCGCGAACAGTATAACTTTGGAAAAACTACTTTTTCTCATTCAATCGAACAAAGATTAAAACCTAAGCATTTTGTTCTATTATGCCCCGAGAGTGTAAATTTGAAACGTATCGATGCCAACGTTCACAATAACCAAAACCGGACCAACATTAGACTACTCAGTTGTGCCCTAACAGTTTAACTTTGGTAACAGTACTTTTCTCATTCAATCGAACAAAGAGTAAAACCTAATTATTTTGTTCTATTATGCCCCGAGAGTGTAAATTTGCAACGTATCGATGCCAACGTTCACAAGAACCAAAACCGGACCAACATTAGACTACTCATTTGTGCCCTAACAGTATAACTTTGGAAACAGTACTTTTTCTTATTCAATCGAACAAAGAGTAAAACCTAATTATTTTGTTCTCTTATGCCCCGGGAGTGTAAATTTGCAACGTATCGATGCCAACATTCACAAGAACCAAAATTAGACTACTCATTTGTGCCCTAATAGTAAAACTTTAGAAACAGTTCTTTTTCTCATTCAATCGGACAAAGAGTAAAACCTAATTATTTTGTTCTATTATGCCCCGAGAGTGTAAATTTGCAACGTATCGATGCCAACGTTCACAAGAACCAAAACCGGGCCTAGAATAGACTACTCAGTTGTGCGCAAACAGTATAACTTTGGAAACACTAATTTTTCTCATTGAATCGAACAAAGAGTAAAACCTAATTATTTTGTTCTATTATGGCCCGAGAGTGTAAATTTGCAACGTATCGATGCCAACGTTCACAAGAACCAAAATCGGGCCAAGAATAGACTACTCAGTTGTGCGAAAACAGTATAACTTTGGAAACAGTACTTTTTCTCATTCAATCGAACAAAGAGTAAAACCTAATTATTTTGTTCTATTATGCCCCGAGAGTGTAAATTTGCAACGTATAGATGCCAACGTTCACAAGAACCAAAACCGGACCAACATTATACTACTCATTTGTGCCCTAACTTTACAACTTTGAAAACAGTACTTTTTCTCATTCAATCGAACAAAGAGTAAAACCTAATTATTTTGTTCTATTATGCCCCGAGAGTGTAAATTTGCAACGTATAGATGCCAACGTTCACAAGAACCAAAACCGGACCAAAATTAGACTACTCATTTGTGCCCTAATAGTAAAACTTTAGAAACAGTATTTTTTCTCATTCAATCGAACAAAGATTAAAACTAATTATTTTGTTCTCTTATGCCCCGAGAGTGTAAATTTGCAACGTATCGATGCCAACGTTCACAAGAACCAAAACCGGACCAACATTAGACTACTCAGTTGTGCCCTAACAGTATAACTTTGGAAACAGTACTTTTTCTCATCCAATCGAACAAAGAGTAAAACCTAATTATTTTGTTCTATTATGCTTCGAGAGTGTAAATTTGCAACGTATCGATGCCAACGTTCACAAGAACCAAAACCGGGCCTAGAATAGACTACTCAGTTGTGCGCAAACAGTATAACTTTGGAAACACTACTTTTTCTCATTCAATCGAACAGAGAGTAAAACCTAATTATTTTGTTCTATTATGGCCCGAGAGTGTAAATTTGCAACGTATCGATGCCAACGTTCACAAGAACCAAAACCGGACCAACATTAGACTACTCATTTGTGCGCAAACAGTATAACTTTGGAAGCACTACTTTTTCTCATTCAATCGAACAGAGAGTAAAACCTAATTATTTTGTTCTCTTATGCCCCGGGAGTGTAAATTTGCAACGTATCGTTGCCAACATTCACAAGAACCAAAACCGGACCAAAATTAGACTACTCATTTGTGCCCTAATAGTAAAACTTTAGAAACAGTATTTTTTCTCATTCAATCGAACAAAGATTAAAACTAATTATTTTGTTCTCTTATGCCCCGAGAGTGTAAATTTGCAACGTATCGATGCCAACGTTCACAAGAACCAAAACCGGACCAACATTAGACTACTCAGTTGTGCCCTAACAGTATAACTTTGGAAACAGTACTTTTTCTCATCCAATCGAACAAAGAGTAAAACCTAAATATTTTGTTCTATTATGGTCCGAGAGTGTAAATTTGCAACGTATCGATGCCAACGTTCACAAGAACCAAAACCGGGCCTAGAATAGACTACTCAGTTGTGCGCAAACAGTATAACTTTGGAAACACTACTTTTTCTCATTCAATCGAACAAAGAGTAAAACCTAATTATTTTGTTCTATTATGGCCCGAGAGTGTAAATTTGCAACGTATCGATGCCAACGTTCACAAGAACCAAAACCGGGCCTAGAATAGACTAGTTGTGCGCAAACGGTATAACTTTGGAAGCACTACTTTTTCTCATTCAATCGAACCAAGAGTAAACCCTAATTATTTTGTTCTCTTATGGGCGGAGAGTATAAATTTGCAACGTATCGATGCCAACGTTCACAAGAACCAAAACCGGACCAACATTAGACTACTCAGTTGTGCCCTAACAGTATAACTTTGGAAACAGTACTTTTTCTCATTCAATCGAACAAAGAGTAAAACCTAATTATTTTGTTCTCTTATGCCCCGAGAGTGTAAATTTGCAACGTATCGATGCCAACGTTCACAAGAACCAAAACCGGACCAACATTAGACTACTCAGTTGTGCCCTAACAGTATAACTTTGGAAACAGTACTTTTTCTCATTCAATCGAACAAAGAGTAAAACCTAATTATTTTGTTCTCTTATGCCCCGAGAGTGTAAATTTGCAACGTATCGATGCCAACGTTCACAAGAACCAAAACCGGACCAACATTAGACTACTCAGTTGTGCCCTAACAGTATAACTTTGGAAACAGTACTTTTTCTCATTCAATCGAACAAAGAGTAAAACCTAATTATTTTGTTCTATTATGGCCCGAGAGTGTAAATTTGCAACGTATCGATGCCAACGTTCACAAGAACCAAAATCGGGCCTAGAATAGACTACTCAGTTGTGCGCAAACAGTATAACTTTGGAAACACTACTTTTTCTCATTCAATCGAACAGAGAGTAAAACCTAATTATTTTGTTCTATTATGGCCCGAGAGTGTAAATTTGCAACGTATCGATGCCAACGTTCACAAGAACCAAAATCGGGCAAAGAATAGACTACTCAGTTGTGCGAAAACAGTATAGTTTTGAAAACAGTACTTTCTCTCATTCAATCGAACAAAGAGTAAAACCTAATTATTTTGTTCTATTATGCCCCGAGAGTGTAAATTTGCAACGTATAGATGCCAACGTTCACAAGAACCAAAACCGGACCAACATTATACTATTCATTTGTGCCCTAACTTTACAACTTTGAAACGAGTACTTTTTCTCATGCAACCGAATAAAGAGTAAAACCTAATTATTTTGTTCTATTATGCCCCGAGAGTGTAAATTTGCAACATATCGATGCCAACGTTCACAAGAACCAAAACCGGACCAACATTAGACAACTCAGTTGTGCCCTAACAGTATAACTTTGGAAACAGTACTTTTTCTCATGCAATCGAACATAGAGTAAAACCTAATTATTTTGTTCTATTATGCCCCGAGAGTGTAAATTTGCAACGTTTAGATGCCAACGTTCACAAGAACCAAAACCGGACCAACATTATACTACTCATTTGTGCCCTAGCTTTACAACTTTGAAAAGAGTACTTTTTCTCATGCAACCGAACAAAGAGTAAAACCTAATTATTTTGTTCTATTATGCCCCGAGAGTGTAAATTTGCAACCTATAGATGCCAACGTTCACAAGAACCAAAACCGGACTAACATTATACTACTCATTTGTGCCCTAAATTTACAACTATGAAACGAGTACTTTTTCTCATGCATCCGAACAAAGATTAAAACCTAATTATTTTGTTCTATTATGCCCCGAGAGTGTAAATTTGCAACGTATCGATGCCAACGTTCACAAGAACCAAAACCGGACCAACATTAGACTACTCAGTTGTGCCCTAACTGTATAACTTTGGAAACAGTACTTTTTCTCATTCAATCGAACAAAGAGTAAAAACCTAATTATTTTGTTCTATTATGCCCCGAGAGTGTAAATTTGCAACATATCGATGCCAACGTTCACAAGAACCAAAACCGGACCAACATTAGACTACTCAGTTGTGCCCTAACAGTATAACTTTGGAAACAGTACTTTTTCTCATGCAATCGAACAAAGAGTAAAACCAAATTATTTTGTTCTATTATGCCCCGAGAGTGTAAATTTGCAACGTATCGGTGCCAACCTTCAGAAGAACCAAAACCGGACAAACATTATACGACTCATTTTTGCGCAAACAGTATAACTTTGGAAAAACTACTTTTTCTCATTCAATCGAACAAAGATTAAAACCTAAGCATTTTGTTCTATTATGCCCCGAGAGTGTAAATTTGAAACGTATCGATGCCAACGTTCACAATAACCAAAACCGGACCAACATTAGACTACTCAGTTGTGCCCTAACAGTTTAACTTTGGTAACAGTATTTTTTCTCATTCAATCGAACAAAGAGTAAAACCTAATTATTTTGTTCTATTATGCCCCGAGAGTGTAAATTTGCAACGTATCGATGCCATCGTTCACAAGAACCAAAACCGGACCAACATTAGACTACTCATTTGTGCCATAACAGTATAACTTTGGAAACAGTACATTTTCTTATTCAACCGAACAAAGAGTAAAACCTAATTATTTTGTTCTCTTATGCCCCGGGAGTGTAAATTTGCAACGTATCGATGCCAACATTCACAAGAACAAAAATTAGACTACTCATTTGTGCCCTAATTGTAAAACTTTAGAAAAAGTTTTTTCTCATTCAATCGAACAAAGAGTAAAACCTAATCATTTTGTTCTATTATGGCGCGAGAGTATAAATTTGCAAAGTATCGATGCCAACGTTCACAAGAACCTAAACCGGGCCTAGAATAGACTACTCAGTTGTGCGCAAACAGTATAACTTTGGAAACACTACTTTTTCTCATTCAATCGAACAGAGAGTAAAACCTAATTATTTTGTTCTATTATGGCCCGAGAGTGTAAATTTGCAACGTATCGATGCCAACGTTCACAAGAACCAAAACCGGGCCTAGAATAGACTACTCAGTTGTGCGCAAACAGTATAACTTTGGAAACACTACTTTTTCTCATTCAATCGAACGAAGAGTAAAACCTAATTATTTTGTTCTCTTATGCCCCGGGAGTGTAAATTTGCAACGTATCGGTGCCAACATTCACAAGAACCAAAACCGGACCAAAATTAGACTACTCATTTGTCCCCTAATAGTAAAACTTTAGAAATAATACTTTTTCTCATTCAATCGAACAAAGAGTAAAACCTAATTATTTTGTTCTCTTATGCCCCGAGAGTGTAAATTTGCAACGTATCGATGCCAACGTTCACAAGAACCAAAACCGGACCAAAATTAGACTACTCAGTTGTGCCCTAACTGTAAAACTTTGGAAACAGTACTTTTTCTCATTCAATCGAACAAGGAGTAAAACCTAATTATTTTGTTCTCTTATGCCCCGAGAGTGTAAATTTGCAACGTATCGATGCCAACGTTCACAAGAACCAAAACCGGACCAACATTAGACTACTCAGTTGTGCCCTAACAGTATAACTTTGGAAACAGTACTTTTTCTCATTCAATCGAACAAAGAGTAAAACCTAATTATTTTGTTCTATTATGGCCCCAGAGTTTAAATTTGCAACGTATCGATGCCCACGTTCACAAGAACCAAAATCGGGCCTAGAATAGACTACTCAGTTGTGCGCAAACATTATAACTTTGGAAACACTACTTTTTCTCATTCAATCGAACAAAGAGTAAAACCTAATTATTTTGTTCTATTATGGCCCGAGAGTGTAAATTTGCAACGTATCGATGCCAACGTTCACAAGAACCAAAATCGGGCAAAGAATAGACTACTCAGTTGTGCGAAAACAGTATAATTTTGGAAACAGTACTTTTTCTCATTCAATCGAACAAAGAGTAAAACCAAATTATTTTGTTCTATTATGCCCCGAGAGTGTAAATTTGCAACGTATCGATGCCAACGTTCACAAGAACCAAAACCGGACCAACATTAAACTACTCATTTGTGCCCTAACTTTACAACTTTGAAACGAGTACTTTTTCTCATGCAACCGAACAAAGAGTAAAATCTAATTATTTTGTTCTATTATGCCCCGAGAGTGTAAATTTGCAACGTATCGATGCCAACGTTCACAAGAACCAAAACCGGACCAACATTAGACTACTCATTTGTGCCCTAACAGTATAACTTTGGAAACAGTACTTTTTCTCATTCAATCGAACAAAGAGTAAAACCAAATTATTTTGTTCTCTTATGCCCCGGGAGTGTAAATTTGCAACGTATCGTTGCCAACATTCACAAGAACCAAAACCGGACCAAAATTAGACTACTCATTTGTGCCCTAATAGTAAAACTTTAGAAACAGTATTTTTTCTCATTCAATCGAACAAAGATTAAAACTAATTATTTTGTTCTCTTATGCCCCGAGAGTGTAAATTTGCAACGTATCGATGCCAACGTTCACAAGAACCAAAACCGGACCAACATTAGACTACTCAGTTGTGCCCTAACAGTATAACTTTGGAAACAGTACTTTTTCTCATCCAATCGAACAAAGAGTAAAACCTAATTATTTTGTTCTATTATGGCCCGAGAGTGTAAATTTGCAACGTATCGATGCCAACGTTCACAAGAACCAAAGCAAGACCCCGAGAATAGACTACTCAGTTGTGCCCTAACAGTATAACTTTGGAAACAGTACTTTTTCTCATTCAATCGAACAAAGAGTAAAACCTAATTATTTTGTTCTATTATGGCCCGAGAGTGTAAATTTGCAACGTATCGATGCCAACGTTCACAAGAACCAAAACCGGGCCTAGAATAGACTACTCATTTGTGCGCAAACAGTATAACTTTGGAAACACTACTTTTTCTCATTCAATCGAACAAAGAGTAAAACCTAATTATTTTGTTCTCTTATGCCCCGGGAGTGTAAATTTGCAACGTATCGATGCCAACATTCACAAGAACCAAAACCGGACCAAAATTAGACTACTCATTTGTCCCCTAATAGTAAAACTTTAGAAACAGTACTTTTTCTCTTTCAATCGAACAAAAAGTAAAACATAATTATTTTGTTCTCTTATGCCCCAAGAGTGTAAATTTGCAACGTATCGATGCCAACGTTCACAAGAACCAAAACCGGACCAACATTAGACTACTCAGTTGTGCCCTAACAGTATAACTTTGGAAACAGTACTTTTTCTCATTCAATCGAACAAAGAGTAAAACCTAATTATTTTGTTCTCTTATGCCCCGAGAGTGTAAATTTGCAACGTATCGATGCCAACGTTCACAAGAACCAAAACCGGACCAAAATTAGACTACTCAGTTGTGCCCTAACAGTATAACTTTGGAAACAGTACTTTTTCTCATTCAATCGAACAAAGAGTAAAACCTAATTATTTTGTTCTATTATGGCCCGAGAGTGTAAATTTGCAACGTATCGATGCCAACGTTCACAAGAACCAAAATCGGGCCTAGAATAGACTACTCAGTTGTGCGCAAACAGTATAACTTTGGAAACAGTACTTTTTCTCATTCAATCGAACAAAGAGTAAAACCTAATTATTTTGTTCTATTATGGCCCGAGAGTGTAAATTTGCAACGTATCGATGCCAACGTTCACAAGAACCAAAATCGGGCAAAGAATAGACTACTCAGTTGTGCGAAAACAGTATAGTTTTGAAAACAGTACTTTCTCTCATTCAATCGAACAAAGAGTAAAACCTAATTATTTTGTTCTATTATGCCCCGAGGGTGTAAATTTGCAACGTATAGATGCCAACGTTCACAAGAACCAAAACCGGACCAACATTATACTACTCATTTGTGCCCTAACTTTACAACTTTGAAACGAGTACTTTTTCTCATGCAACCGAACAAAGAGTAAAACCTAATTATTTTGTTCTATTATGCCCGAGAGTGTAAATTTGCAACATATCGATGCCAACGTTCACAAGAACCAAAACCGACCAACATTAGACAACTCGGTTGTGCCCCTAACGAGTATAACTTTGGAAACAATACTTTTTCTCATGCAATCGAACATAGAGTAAAAACCTAATTATTTTGTTCTATTATGCCCCGAGAGTGTAAATTTGCAACGTTTAGATGCCAACGTTCACAAGAACCAAATCCGGACCAACATTATACTACTCATTTGTGCCCTAGCTTTACAACTTTGAAACGAGTACTTTTTCTCATGCAACCGAACAAAGAGTAAAACCTAATTATTTTGTTCTATTATGCCCCGAGAGTGTAAATTTGCAACGTATAGATGCCAACGTTCACAAGAACCAAAACCGGACTAACATTATACTACTCATTTGTGCCCTAAATTTACAACTATGAAACGAGTACTTTTTCTCATGCATCCGAACAAAGATTAAAACCTAATTATTTTGTTCTATTATGCCCCGAGAGTGTAAATTTGCAACGTATCGATGCCAACGTTCACAAGAACCAAAACCGGACCAACATTAGACTACTCAGTTGTGCCCTAACTCTATAACTTTGGAAACAGTACTTTTTCTCATTCAATCGAACAAAGAGTAAAAACCTAATTATTTTGTTCTATTATGCCCCGAGAGTGTAAATTTGCAACATATCGATGCCAACGTTCACAAGAACCAAAACCGGACCAACATTAGACTACTCAGTTGTGCACTAACGGTATAACTTTGGAAACGATTACTTTTTCTCATGCAATCGAACATAGAGTAAAACCAAATTATTTTGTTCTATTATGCCCCGAGAGTGTAAATTTGCAACGTATCGATGCCAACGTTCACAAGAACCAAAACCGGACCAACATTATACTACTCATTTGTGCGCAAACTGTATAACTTTGGAAACACTACTTTTTCTCATTCAATCGAACAAAGATTAAAACCTAAACATTTTGTTCTATTATGCCCCGAGAGTGTAAATTTGAAACGTATCGATGCCAACATTCACAAGAACCAAAACCGGACCAATATTAGACTACTCAGTTGTGCCCTAACAGTTTAACTTTGGTAACGTACTTTTTCTCATTCAATCGAACAAAGAGTAAAACCTAATTATTTTGTTCTATTATGCCCCGAGAGTGTAAATTTGCAACGTATCGATGCCATCGTTCACAAGAACCAAACCGGACCAACATTAGACTACTCATTTGTGCCCTAACAGTATAACTTTGGAAACAGTACATTTTCTTATTCAACCGAACAAAGAGTAAAACCTAATTATTTTGTTCTCTTATGCCCAGTGTAAATTTGCAACGTATCGATGCCAACATTCACAAGAACCAAAATTAGACTACTCATTTGTGCCCTAATAGTAAAACTTTAGAAACAGTTCTTTTTCTCATTCAATCGGACAAAGAGTAAAACCTTATTATTTTGTTCTCTTATGCCCCGAGAGTGTAAATTTGCAACGTATCGATGCCAACGTTCACAAGAACCAAAACCGGGCCTAGAATAGACTACTCAGTTGTGCGCAAACAGTATAACTTTGGAAACACTACTTTTTCTCATTGAATCGAACAAAGAGTAAAACCTAATTATTTTGTTCTATTATGGCCCGAGAGTGTAAATTTGCAACGTATCGATGCCAACGTTCACAAGAACCAAAATCGGGCCAAGAATAGACTACTCAGTTGTGCGAAAACAGTATAACTTTGGAAACAGTACTTTTTCTCATTCAATCGAACAAAGAGTAAAACCTAATTATTTTGTTCAATTATGCCCTGAGAGTGTAAATTTGCAACGTATAGATGCCAACGTTCACAAGAACCAAAACCGGACCAACATTATACTACTCATTTGTGCCCTAACTTTACAACTTTGAAACGAGTACTTTTTCTCATGCAAGCTAACAAAGAGTAAAATCTAATTATTTTGTTCTATTATGCCCCGAGAGTGTAAATTTGCAACGTATAGATGCCAACGTTCACAAGAACCAAAACCGGACCAACATTAGACTACTCATTTGTGCCCTAACAGTATAACTTTGGAAACAGTACTTTTTCTCATTCAATCGAACAAAGAGTAAAACCAAATTATTTTGTTCTCTTATGCCCGGAGTGTAAATTTGCAACGTATCGTTGCCAACATTCACAAGAACCAAAACCGGACCAAAATTAGACTACTCATTTGTGCCCTAATAGTAAAACTTGAGAAACGGTATTTTTCTCATTCAATCGAACAAAGATTAAAACTAATTATTTTGTTCTCTTATGCCCGAGAGTGTAAATTTGCAACGTAGCGATGCCAACGTTCACAAGAACCAAAACCGGACCAACATTAGACTACTCAGTTGTGCCCTAACAGTATAACTTTGGAAACAGTACTTTTTCTCAGTCAATCGAACAAAGAGTAAAACCTAATTATATTGTTCTATTATGGCCCGAGAGTGTAAATTTGCAACGTATCGATGCCAACGTTCACAAGAACCAAAACCGGGCCCAGAATAGACTACTCAGTTGTGCGCAAACAGTATAACTTTGGAAACACTACTTTTTTTCATTCAATCGAACAAAGAGTAAAACCTAATTATTTGGTTCTATTATGGCCCGAGAGTGTAAATTTGCAACGTATCGATGCCAACGTTCACGAGAACCAAAACCGGGCCTAGAATAGACTACTCGATTGTGCGCAAAACGGTATAACTTTGGAAGCACTACTTTTTCTCATTCAATCGAACGAGAGAGTAAAACCTAATTATTTTGATCTATTTTGCCCCGAAAGTGTAAATTTGCAACGTATCGATGCCAACATTCACAAGAACCAAAACCGGACCAAAATTAGACTACTCATTTGTCCCCTAATAGTAAAACTTTAGAAACAGTACTTTTTCTCATTCAATCGAACAAAAAGTAAAACCTAATTATTTTGTTCTCTTATGCCCCAAGAGTGTAAATTTGCAACGTATCGATGCCAACGTTCACAAGAACCAAAACCGGACCAACATTAGACTACTCAGTTGTGCCCTAACAGTATAACTTTGGAAACAGTACTTTTTCTCATTCAACCGAACAAAGAGTAAAACCTAATTATTTTGTTCTATTATGCCCCGAGAGTGTAAATTTGCAACGTATCGATGCCAACGTTCACAAGAACCAAAACCGGACCAACATTAGACTACTCGGTTATGTGCCCCTAACGGTATAACTTTGGAAACGATGCTTTTCTCATTCAATCGAACAAAGAGTAAAACCTAATTATTTTGTTCTATTATGGCCCGAGAGTGTAAATTTGCAACGTATCGATGCCAACGTTCACAAGAACCAAAATCGGGCCTAGAATAGACTACTCAGTTGTGCCCTAACAGTATAACTTTGAAAACAGTACTTTTTCTCATTCAATCGAACAAAGAGTAAAACCTAATTATTTTGTTCTATTATGCCCCGAGAGTGTAAATTTGCAACGTATCGATGCCAACGTTCACAAGAACCAAAATCGGGCAAAGAATAGACTACTCAGTTGTGCGAAAACAGTATAGTTTTGAAAACAGTACTTTCTCTCATTCAATCGAACAAAGAGTAAAACCTAATTATTTTGTTCTATTATGCCCCGAGAGTGTAAATTTGCAACGTATAGAAGCCAACGTTCACAAGAACCAAAACCGGACCAACATTATACTACTCATTTGTGCCCTAACTTTACAACTTTGAAACGAGTACTTTTCCTCATGCAACCTAACAAAGAGTAAAACCTAATTATTTTGTTCTATTATGCCCCGAGAGTGTAAATTTGCAACATATCGATGCCAACGTTCACAAGAACCAAAACCGGACCAACATTAGACAACTCAGTTGTGCCCTAACAGTATAACTTTGGAAACAATACTTTTCTCATGCAATCGAACATAGAGGAAAAACCTAATTATTTTGTTCTATTATGCCCCGAGAGTGTAAATTTGCAACGTTTAGATGCCAACGTTCACAAGAACCAAAACCGGACCAACATTATACTACTCATTTGTGCCCTAGCTTTACAACTTTGAAACGAGTACTTTTTCTCATGCAACCGAACAAAGAGTAAAACCTAATTATTTTGTTCTATTATGCCCCGAGAGTGTAAATTTGCAACGTATAGATGCCAACGTTCACAAGAACCAAAACCGGACTAACATTATACTACTCATTTGTGCCCTAAATTTACAACTATGAAACGAGTACTTTTTCTCATGCATCCGAACAAAGATTAAAACCTAATTATTTTGTTCTATTATGCCCCGAGAGTGTAAATTTGCAACGTATCGATGCCAACGTTCACAAGAACCAAAACCGGACCAACATTAGACTACTCAGTTGTGCCCTAACTGTATAACTTTGGAAACAGTACTTTTTCTCATTCAATCGAACAAAGAGTAAAAACCTAATTATTTTGTTCTATTATGCCCCGAGAGTGTAAATTTGCAACATATCGATGCCAACGTTCACAAGAACCAAAACCGGACCAACATTAGACTACTCAGTTGTGCCCTAACAGTATAACTTTGGAAACAGTACTTTTTCTCATGCAATCGAACATAGAGTAAAACCAAATTATTTTGTTCTATTATGCCCCGAGAGTGTAAATTTGCAACGTATCGATGCCAACCTTCAGAAGAACCAAAACCGGACCAACATTATACGACTCATTTTTGCGCAAACAGTATAACTTTGGAAAAACTACTTTTTCTCATTCAATCGAACAAAGATTAAAACCTAAGCATTTTGTTCTATTATGCCCCGAGAGTGTAAATTTGAAACGTATCGATGCCAACGTTCACAATAACCAAAACCGGACCAACATTAGACTACTCAGTTGTGCCCTAACAGTTTAACTTTGGTAACAGTACTTTTTCTCATTCAATCGAACAAAGAGTAAAACCTAATTATTTTGTTCTATTATGCCCCGAGAGTGTAAATTTGCAACGTATCGATGCCATCGTTCACAAGAACCAAAACCGGACCAACATTAGACTACTCAGTTGTGCCCTAACAGTATAACTTTGGAAACAGTACTTTTTCTTATTCAATCGAACAAAGAGTAAAACCTAATTATTTTGTTCTCTTATGCCCCGGGAGTGTAAATTTGCAACGTATCGATGCCAACATTCACAAGAACCAAAATTAGACTACTCATTTGTGCCCTAATAGTAAAACTTTAGAAACAGTTCTTTTTCTCATTCAATCGGACAAAGAGTAAAACCTAATTATTTTGTTCTCTTATGCCCCGAGAGTGTAAATTTGCAACGTATCGATGCCAACGTTCACAAGAACCAAAACCGGGCCTAGAATAGACTACTCAGTTGTGCGCAAACAGTATAACTTTGGAAACACTACTTTTTCTCATTGAATCGAACAAAGAGTAAAACCTAATTATTTTGTTCTATTTTGGCCCGAGAGTGTAAATTTGCAACGTATCGATGCCAACGTTCACAAGAACCAAAATCGGGCCAAGAATAGACTACTCAGTTGTGCGAAAACAGTATAACTTTGGAAACAGTACTTTTTCTCATTCAATCGAACAAAGAGTAAAACCTAATTATTTTGTTCTATTATGCCCCGAGAGTGTAAATTTGCAACGTATAGATGCCAACGTTCACAAGAACCAAAACCGGACCAACATTATACTACTCATTTGTGCCCTAACTTTACAACTTTGAAACGAGTACTTTTTCTCATGCAACCGAACAAAGAGTAAAATCTAATTATTTTGTTCTATTATGCCCCGAGAGTGTAAATTTGCAACGTATAGATGCCAACGTTCACAAGAACCAAAACCGGACCAAAATTAGACTACTCATTTGTGCCCTAACAGTAAAACTTTGGAAACAGTACTTTTTCTCATTCAATCGAACAAAGAGTAAAACTAATTATTTTTTTCTCTTATGCCCGAGAGTGTAAATTTGCAACGTATCGATGCCAACGTTCACAAGAACCAAAACCGGACCAACATTAGACTACTCAGTTGTGCCCTAACAGTATAACTTTGGAAACAGTACTTTTTCTCATCCAATCGAACAAAGAGTAAAACCTAAATATTTTGTTCTATTATGGTCCGAGAGTGTAAATTTGCAACGTATCGAAGCCAACGTTCACAAGAACCAAAACCGGGCCTAGAATAGACTACTCAGTTGTGCGCAAACAGTATAACTTTGGAAACACTACTTTTTCTCATTCAATCGAACAAAGAGTAAAACCTAATTATTTTGTTCTATTATGGCCCGAGAGTGTAAATTTGCAACGTATCGATGCCAACGTTCACAAGAACCAAAACCGGGCCTAGAATAGACTACTCAGTTGTGCGCAAACAGTATAACTTTGGAAACACTACTTTTTCTCATTCAATCGAACAAAGAGTAAAACCTAATTATTTTGTTCTCTTATGCCCCGGGAGTGTAAATTTGCAACGTATCGTTGCCAACATTCACAAGAACCAAAACCGGACCAAAATTAGACTACTCATTTGTGCCCTAATAGTAAAACTTTAGAAACAGTATTTTTTCTCATTCAATCGAACAAAGATTAAAACTAATTATTTTGTTCTCTTATGCCCCGAGAGTGTAAATTTGCAACGTATCGATGCCAACGTTCACAAGAACCAAAACCGGACCAACATTAGACTACTCAGTTGTGCCCTAACAGTATAACTTTGGAAACAGTACTTTTTCTCATCCAATCGAACAAAGAGTAAAACCTAAATATTTTGTTCTATTATGGTCCGAGAGTGTAAATTTGCAACGTATCGATGCCAACGTTCACAAGAACCAAAACCGGGCCTAGAATAGACTACTCAGTTGTGCGCAAACAGTATAACTTTGGAAACACTACTTTTTCTCATTCAATCGAACAGAGAGTAAAACCTAATTATTTTGTTCTATTATGGCCCGAGAGTGTAAATTTGCAACGTATCGATGCCAACGTTCACAAGAACCAAAACCGGGCCTAGAATAGACTACTCAGTTGTGCGCAAACAGTATAACTTTGGAAGCACTACTTTTTCTCATTCAATCGAACAGAGAGTAAAACCTAATTATTTTGTTCTCTTATGCCCCGGGAGTGTAAATTTGCAACGTATCGATGCCAACATTCACAAGAACCAAAACCGGACCAAAATTAGACTACTCATTTGTCCCCTAATAGTAAAACTTTAGAAACAGTACTTTTTCTCATTCAATCGAACAAAAAGTAAAACCTAATTATTTTGTTCTCTTATGCCCCGAGAGTGTAAATTTGCAACGTATCGATGCCAACGTTCACAAGAACCAAAACCGGACCAACATTAGACTACTCAGTTGTGCCCTAACAGTATAACTTTGGAAACAGTACTTTTTCTCATTCAATCGAACAAAGAGTAAAACCTAATTATTTTGTTCTCTTATGCCCCGAGAGTGTAAATTTGCAACGTATCGATGCCAACGTTCACAAGAACCAAAACCGGACCAACATTAGACTACTCAGTTGTGCCCTAACAGTATAACTTTGGAAACAGTACTTTTTCTCATTCAATCGAATAAAGAGTAAAACCTAATTATTTTGTTCTATTATGGCCCCAGAGTTTAAATTTGCAACGTATCGATGCCCACGTTCACAAGAACCAAAATCGGGCCTAGAATAGACTACTCAGTTGTGCGCAAACAGTATAACTTTGGAAACACTACTTTTTCTCATTCAATCGAACAGAGAGTAAAACCTAATTATTTTGTTCTATTATGGCCCGAGAGTGTAAATTTGCAACGTATCGATGCAAACGTTCACAAGAACCAAAATCGGGCAAAGAATAGACTACTCAGTTGTGCGAAAACAGTATAGTTTTGAAAACAGTACTTTCTCTCATTCAATCGAACAAAGAGTAAAACCTAATTATTTTGTTCTATTATGCCCCGAGAGTGTAAATTTGCAACGTATAGATGCCAACGTTCACAAGAACCAAAACCGGACCAACATTATACTACTCATTTGTGCCCTAACTTTACAACTTTGAAACGAGTACTTTTTCTCATGCAACCGAATAAAGAGTAAAACCTAATTATTTTATTCTATTATGCCCCGAGAGTGTAAATTTGCAACATATCGATGCCAACGTTCACAAGAACCAAAACCGGACCAACATTAGACAACTCAGTTGTGCCCTAACAGTATAACTTTGGAAACGTACTTTTCTCATGCAATCGAACATAGAGTAAAACCTAATTATTTTGTTCTATTATGCCCCGAGAGTGTAAATTTGCAACGTTTAGATGCCAACGTTCACAAGAACCAAAACCGGACCAACATTATACTACTCATTTGTGCCCTAGCTTTACAACTTTGAAACGAGTACTTTTTCTCATGCAACCGAACAAAGAGTAAAACCTAATTATTTTGTTCTATTATGCCCCGAGAGTGTAAATTTGCAACCTATAGATGCCAACGTTCACAAGAACCAAAACCGGACTAACATTATACTACTCATTTGTGCCCTAAATTTACAACTATGAAACGAGTACTTTTTCTCATGCATCCGAACAAAGATTAAAACCTAATTATTTTGTTCTATTATGCCCCGAGAGTGTAAATTTGCAACGTATCGATGCCAACGTTCACAAGAACCAAAACCGGACCAACATTAGACTACTCAGTTGTGCCCTAACTGTATAACTTTGGAAACAGTACTTTTTCTCATTCAATCGAACAAAGAGTAAAAACCTAATTATTTTGTTCTATTATGCCCCGAGAGTGTAAATTTGCAACATATCGATGCCAACGTTCACAAGAACCAAAACCGGACCAACATTAGACTACTCATTTGTGCCCTAACTTTACAACTTTGAAACGAGTACTTTTTCTCATGCAACCGAACAAAGAGTAAAACCAAATTATTTTGTTCTATTATGCCCCGAGAGTGTAAATTTGCAACGTATCGGTGCCAACCTTCAGAAGAACCAAAACCGGACAAACATTATACGACTCATTTTTGCGCAAACAGTATAACTTTGGAAAAACTACTTTTTCTCATTCAATCGAACAAAGATTAAAACCTAAGCATTTTGTTCTATTATGCCCCGAGAGTGTAAATTTGAAACGTATCGATGCCAACGTTCACAATAACCAAAACCGGACCAACATTAGACTACTCAGTTGTGCCCTAACAGTTTAACTTTGGTAACAGTACTTTTTCTCATTCAATCGAACAAAGAGTAAAACCTAATTATTTTGTTCTATTATGCCCCGAGAGTGTAAATTTGCAACGTATCGATGCCATCGTTCACAAGAACCAAAACCGGACCAACATTAGACTACTCATTTGTGCCCTAACAGTATAACTTTGGAAACAGTACATTTTCTTATTCAACCGAACAAAGAGTAAAACCTAATTATTTTGTTCTCTTATGCCCCGGGAGTGTAAATTTGCAACGTATCTATGCCAACATTCACAAGAACAAAAATTAGACTACTCATTTGTGCCCTAATAGTAAAACTTTAGAAACAGTTTTTTTTCTCATTCAATCGAACAAAGAGTAAAACCTAATTATTTTGTTCTCTTATGCCCCGAGAGTGTAAATTTGCAAAGTATCGATGCCAACGTTCACAAGAACCTAAACCGGGCCTAGAATAGACTACTCAGTTGTGCGCAAACAGTATAACTTTGGAAACACTACTTTTTCTCATTCAATCGAAGAAAGAGTAAAACCTAATTATTTTGTTCTATTATGGCCCGAGAGTGTAAATTTGCAACGTATCGATGCCAACGTTCACAAGAACCAAAACCGGGCCTAGAATAGACTACTCAGTTGTGCGCAAACAGTATAACTTTGGAAACACTACTTTTTCTCATTCAATCGAACAGAGAGTAAAACCTAATTATTTTGTTCTCTTATGCCCCGGGAGTGTAAATTTGCAACGTATCGGTGCCAACATTCACAAGAACCAAAACCGGACCAAAATTAGACTACTCATTTGTCCCCTAATAGTAAAACTTTAGAAATAGTACTTTTTCTCATTCAATCGAACAAAGAGTAAAACCTAATTATTTTGTTCTCTTATGCCCCGAGAGTGTAAATTTGCAACGTATCGATGCCAACGTTCACAAGAACCAAAACCGGACCAACATTAGACTACTCAGTTGTGCCCTAACAGTATAACTTTGGAAACGGTACTTTTTCTCCTTCACTCGAACAAAGAGTAAAACCTAATTATTTTGTTCTATTATGCCCCGAGAGTGTAAATTTGCAACGTATCGATGCCAACGTTCACAAGAACCAAAACCGGACCAATATTAGACTACTCAGTTGTGCCCTAACAGTATAACTTTGGAAACAGTACTTTTTCTCATTCAATCGAACAAAGAGTAAAACCTAATTATTTTGTTCTATTATGGCCCGAGAGTGTAAATTTGCAACGTATCGATGCCAACGTTCACAAGAACCAAAATCGGGCCAAGAATAGACTACTCAGTTGTGCGCAAACAGTATAACTTTGGAAACACTACTTTTTCTCATTCAATCGAACAGAGAGTAAAACCTAATTATTTTGTTCTATTATGGCCCGAGAGTGTAAATTTGCAACGTATCGATGCCAACGTTCACAAGAACCAACATCGGGCAAAGAATAGACTACTCAGTTGTGCGAAAACAGTATAATTTTGAAAACAGTACTTTCTCTCATTCAATCGAACAAAGAGTAAAACCTAATTATTTTGTTCTATTATGCCCCGAGAGTGTAAATTTGCAACGTATAGATGCCAACGTTCACAAGAACCAAAACCGGACCAACATTATACTACTCATTTGTGCCCTAACTTTACAACTTTGAAACGAGTACTTTTTCTCATGCAACCGAACAAAGAGTAAAACCTAATTATTTTGTTCTATTATGCCCCGAGAGTGTAAATTTGCAACATATCGATGCCAACGTTCACAAGAAGCAAAACCGGACCAACATTAGACAACTCAGTTGGGCCCTAACAGTATAACTTTGGAAACAGTACTTTTTCTCATTCAATCGAACATAGAGTAAAACCTAATTATTTTGTTCTATTATGCCCCGAGAGTGTAAATTTGCAACGTTTAGATGCCAACGTTCACAAGAACCAAAATCGGACCAACATTATACGACTCATTTGTGCCCTAACTTTACAACTTTGAAACGAGTACTTTTTCTCATGCAACCGAACAAAGAGCAAAACCTAATTATTTTGTTCTATTATGCCCCGAGAGTGTAAATTTGCAACGTATAGATGCCAACGTTCACATGAACCAAAACCGGACCAACATTATACTACTCATTTGTGCCCTAACTTTACAACTTTGAAACGAGTACTTTTTCTCATGCAACCGAACAAAGAGTAAAACCTAATTATTTTGTTCTATTATGCCCCGAGAGTGTAAATTTGCAACATATCGATGCCAACGTTCACAAGAACCAAAACCGGACCAACATTAGACAACTCAGTTGTGCCCTAACAGTATAACTTTGGAAACAGTACTTTTTCTCTTGCAATCGAACATAGAGTAAAACCTAATTATTTTGTTCTATTATGCCCCGAGAGTGTAAATTTGCAACGTTTAGATGCCAACGTTCACAAGAACCAAAACCGGACCAACATTATACTACTCATTTGTGCCCTAGCTTTACAACTTTGAAACGAGTACTTTTTCTCATGCAACCGAACAAAGAGTAAAACCTAATTATTTTGTTCTATTATGCCCCGAGAGTGTAAATTTGCAACGTATAGATGCCAACGTTCACAAGAACCAAAACCGGACTAACATTATACTACTCATTTGTGCCCTAAATTTACAACTATGAAACGAGTACTTTTTCTCATGCATCCGAACAAAGATTAAAACCTAATTATTTTGTTCTATTATGCCCCGAGAGTGTAAATTTGCAACGTATCGATGCCAACGTTCACAAGAACCAAAACCGGACCAACATTAGACTACTCAGTTGTGCCCTAACCGTATAACTTTGGAAACAGTACTTTTTCTCATTCAATCGAACAAAGAGTAAAAACCTAATTATTTTGTTCTATTATGCCCCGAGAGTGTAAATTTGCAACATATCGATGCCAACGTTCACAAGAACCAAAACCGGACCAACATTAGACTACTCAGTTGTGCACTAACAGTATAACTTTGGAAACAGTACTTTTTCTCATTCAATCGAACAAAGAGTAAAACCTAATTATTTTGTTCTATTATGCCCCGAAAGTGTAAATTTGCAACGTATCGGTGCCAACCTTCAGAAGAACCAAAACCGGACCAACATTATACGACTCATTTTTGCGCAAACAGTATAACTTTGGAAAAACTAATTTTTCTCATTCAATCGAACAAAGATTAAAACCTAAGCATTTTGTTCTATTATGCCCCGAGAGTGTAAATTTGAAACGTATCGATGCCAACGTTCACAATAACCAAAACCGGACCAACATTAGACTACTCAGTTGTGCCCTAACAGTTTAACTTTGGTACCAGTACTTTTTCTCATTCAATCGAACAAAGAGTAAAACCTAATTATTTTGTTCTATTATGCCCCGAGAGTGTAAATTTGCAACGTATCGATGCCATCGTTCACAAGAACCAAAACCGGACCAACATTAGACTACTCATTTGTGCCCTAACAGTATAACTTTGGAAACAATACTTTTTCTTATTCAATCGAACAAAGAGTAAAACCTAATTATTTTGTTCTCTTATGCCCCGGGAGTGTAAATTTGCAACGTATCGATGCCAACATTCACAAGAACCAAAATTAGACTACTCATTTGTGCCCTAATAGTAAAACTTTAGAAACAGTTCTTTTTCTCATTCAATCGAACAAAGAGTAAAACCTAATTATTTTGTTCTCTTATGCCCCGAGAGTGTAAATTTGCAACGTATCGATGCCAACGTTCACAAGAACCTAAACCGGGCCTAGAATAGACTACTTAGTTGTGCGCAAACAGTATAACTTTGGAAACACTACTTTTTCTCATTCAATCGAACAGAGAGTAAAACCTAATTATTTTGTTCTATTATGGCCCGAGAGTGTAAATTTGCAACGTATCGATGCCAACGTTCACAAGAACCAAAACCGGGCCTAGAATAGACTACTCAGTTGTGCGCAAACAGTATAACTTTGGAAACACTACTTTTTCTCATTCAATCGAACAGAGAGTAAAACCTAATTATTTTGTTCTCTTATGCCCCGGGAGTGTAAATTTGCAACGTATCGATGCCAACATTCACAAGAACCAAAACCGGACCAAAATTAGACTACTCATTTGTGCCCTAATAGTAAAACTTTGGAAACAGTACTTTTTCTCATTCAATCGAACAAAGAGTAAAACCTAATTATTTTGTTCTCTTATGCCCCGAGAGTGTAAATTTGCAACGTATCGATGCCAACGTTCACAAGAACCAAAACCGGACCAACATTAGACTACTCAGTTGTGCCCTAACAGTATAACTTTGGAAACAGTACTTTTTCTCATTCAATCGAACAAAGAGTAAAACCTAATTATTTTGTTCTCTTATGCCCCGAGAGTGTAAATTTGCAACGTATCGATGCCAACGTTCACAAGAACCAAAACCGGACCAACATTAGACTACTCAGTTGTGCCCTAACAGTATAACTTTGGAAACAGTACTTTTTCTCATTCAATCGAACAAAGAGTAAAACCTAATTATTTTGTTCTATTATGGCCCGAGAGTGTAAATTTGCAACGTATCGATGCCAACGTTCACAAGAACCAAAATCGGGCCTAGAATAGACTACTCAGTTGTGCGCAAACAGTATAACTTTGGAAACACTACATTTTCTCATTCAATCGAACAGAGAGTAAAACCTAATTATTTTGTTCTATTATGGCCCGAGAGTGTAAATTTGCAACGTATCGATGCCAACGTTCACAAGAACCAACATCGGGCAAAGAATAGACTACTCAGTTGTGCGAAAATAGTATAATTTTGAAAACAGTACTTTCTCTCATTCAATCGAACAAAGAGTAAAACCTAATTATTTTGTTCTATTATGCCCCGAGAGTGTAAATTTGCAACGTATAGATGCCAACGTTCACAAGAACCAAAACCGGACCAACATTATACTACTCATTTGTGCCCTAACTTTACAACTTTGAAACCAGTACTTTTTCTCATGCAACCGAACAAAGAGTAAAACCTAATTATTTTGTTCTATTATGCCCCGAGAGTGTAAATTTGCAACATATCGATGCCAACGTTCACAAGAACCACAACCGGACCAACATTAGACTACTCAGTTGTGCCCTAACAGTATAACTTTGGAAACAATACTTTTTCTCATTCAATCGAACATAGAGTAAAACCTAATTATTTTGTTCTATTATGCCCCGAGAGTGTAAATTTGCAACGTTTAGATGCCAACGTTCACAAGAACCAAATCCGGACCAACATTATACGACTCATTTGTGCCCTAACTTTACAACTTTGAAACGAGTACTTTTTCTCATGCAACCGAACAAAGAGCAAAACCTAATTATTTTGTTCTATTATGCCCCGAGAGTGTAAATTTGCAACGTATAGATGCCAACGTTCACAAGAACCATAACCGGACTAACATTATACTACTCATTTGTGCCCTAAATTTACAACTTTGAAACGAGTACTTTTTCTCATGCAACCGAACAAAGATTAAAACCTAATTATTTTGTTCTATTATGCCCCGAGAGTGTAAATTTGCAACGTATCGATGCCAACGTTCACAAGTACCAAAACCGGACCAATATTAGACTACTCAATTGTGCCCAAACTGTATAACTTTGGAAACAGTACTTTTTCTCATTCAATCGAACAAAGAGTAAAAACCTAATTATTTTGTTCTATTATGCCCCGAGAGTGTAAATTTGCAACGTATCGACGCCAACGTTCACAAGAACCAAAACCGGACCAACATTAGACTACTCAGTTGTGCCCTAACAGTATAACTTTGGAAACAGTACTTTTTCTCATGCAATCGAACAAAGAGTAAAACCAAATTATTTTGTTCTATTATGCCCCGAGAGTGTAAATTTGCAACGTATCGATGCCAGCCTTCAGAAGAACCAAAACCGGACCAACATTATACTACTCATTTTTGCGCAAACAGTATAACTTTGGAAAAACTACTTTTTCTCATTCAATCGAACAAAGATTAAAACCTAAGCATTTTGTTCTATTATGCCCCGAGAGTGTAAATTTGAAACGTATCGATGCCATCGTTCACAAGAACCAAAACCGGACCAACATTAGACTACTCAGTTGTGCCCTAACAGTTTAACTTTGGTAACAGTACTTTTTCTCATTCAATCGAACAAAGAGTAAAACCTAATTATTTTGTTCTATTATGCCCCGAGAGTGTAAATTTGCAACGTATCGATGCCATCGTTCACAAGAACCAAAACCGGACCAACATTAGACTACTCATTTGTGCCCTAACAGTATAACTTTGGAAACAGTACTTTTTCTTATTCAATCGAACAAAGAGTAAAACCAAATTATTTTGTTCTCTTATGCCCCGGGAGTGTAAATTTGCAACGTATCGATGCCAACATTCACAAGAACCAAAATTAGGCTACTCATTTGTGCCCTAATAGTAAAACTTTAGAAACAGTTCTTTTTCTCATTCAATCGAACAAAGAGTAAAACCTAATTATTTTGTTCTCTTATGCCCCGAGAGTGTAAATTTGCAACGTATCGATGCCAACGTTCACAAGAACCAAAACCGGACCAACATTAGACTACTCAGTTGTGCCCTAACAGTATAACTTTGGAAACAGTACTTTTTCTCATTCAATCGAACAAAGAGTAAAACCTAATTATTTTGTTCTATTATGGCCCGAGAGTGTAAATTTGCAACGTATCGATGCCAACGTTCACAAGAACCAAAACCGGGCCTAGAATAGACTACTCAGTTGTGCGCAAACAGTATAACTTTGGAAACACTACTTTTTCTCATTCAATCGAACAGAGAGTAAAACCTAATTATTTTGTTCTATTATGGCCCGAGAGTGTAAATTTGCAACGTATCGATGCCAACGTTCACAAGAACCAAAATCGGGCCAAGAATAGACTACTCAGTTGTGCGAAAACAGTATAATTTTGAAAACAGTACTTTTTCTCATTCAATCGAACAATGGGTAAAACCTAATTATTTTGTTCTATTATGCCCCGAGAGTGTAAATTTGCAACGTATAGATGCCAACGTTCACAAGAACCAAAATCGGGCCAAGAATAGACTACTCAGTTGTGCGAAAACAGTATAATTTTGAAAACAGTACTTTTTCTCATTCAATCGAACAAAGAGTAAAACCTAATTATTTTGTTCTATTATGCCCCGAGAGTGTAAATTTGCAACGTATCGATGCCATCGTTCTCAAGAACCAAAACCGGACCAACATTAGACTACTCATTTGAGCCCTAACAGTATAACTTTGGAAACAGTACTTTTTCTTATTCAATCGAACAAAGAGTAAAACCAAATTATTTTGTTCTCTTATGCCCCGGGAGTGTAAATTTGCAACGTATCGATGCCAACATTCACAAGAACCAAAATTAGACTACTCATTTGTGCCCTAATAGTAAAACTTTAGAAACAGTATTTTTTCTCATTCAATCGAACAAAGAGTAAAACCTAATTATTTTGTTCTCTTATGCCCCGAGAGTGTAAATTTGCAACGTATCGATGCCAACGTTCACAAGAACCAAAACCGGACCAACATTAGACTACTCAGTTGTGCCCTAACAGTATAACTTTGGAAACAGTACTTTTTCTCATTCAATCGAACAAAGAGTAAAACCTAATTATTTTGTTCTATTATGGCCCGAGAGTGTAAATTTGCAACGTATCGATGCCAACGTTCACAAGAACCAAAACCGGGCCTAGAATAGACTACTCAGTTGTGCGCAAACAGTATAACTTTGGAAACACTACTTTTTCTCATTCAATCGAACAAAGAGTAAAACCTAATTATTTTGTTCAATTATGGCCCGAGAGTGTAAATTTGCAACGTATCGATGCCAACGTTCACAAGAACCAAAATCGGGCCAAGAATAGACTACTCAGTTGTGCGAAAACAGTATAATTTTGAAAACAGTACTTTTTCTCATTCAATCGAACAAAGGGTAAAACCTAATTATTTTGTTCTATTATGCCCCGAGAGTGTAAATTTGCAACGTATAGATGCCAACGTTCACAAGAACCAAAACCGGACCAACATTATACTACTCATTTGTGCCCTAACTTTACAACTTCGAAACGAGTATTTTTTCTCATGCAACCGAACAAAGAGTAAAACCTAATTATTTTGTTCTATTATGCCCAAGAGTGTAAATTTGCAACATATCGATGCCAACGTTCACAAGAACCAAAACCGGACCAACATTAGACTACTCAGTTGTGCCCTAACAGTATAACTTTGGAAACAGTACTTTTTCTCATGCAATCGAACATAGAGTAAAACCTAATTATTTTGTTCTATTATGCCCCGAGAGTGTAATTTGCAACGTATAGATGCCAACGTTCACAAGAACCAAAACCGGACCAACATTATACTACTCATTTGTGCCCTAACTTTACAACTTTGAAACGAGTACTTTTCTCATGCAACCGAACAAAGAGTAAAACCTAATTATTTTGTTCTATTATGCCCCGAGAGTGTAAATTTGCAACGTATAGATGCCAACGTTCACAAGAACCAAAACCGGACCAACATTATACTACTCATTTGTGCCCTAACTTTACAACTTTGAAACGAGTACTTTTTCTCATGCAACCGAACAAAGAGTAAAACCTAATTATTTTGTTCTATTATGCCCCGAGAGTGTAAATTTGCAACATATCGATGCCAACGTTCAGAAGAAACAAAACCGGACCAACATTAGACAACTCAGTTGTGCCCTAACAGTATAACTTTGGAAATAGTACTTTTTCTCATGCAATCGAACATAGAGTATAACAAAATTATTTTGTTCTATTATGCCCCGAGAGTGTAAATTTGCAACGTATCGATGCCAACGTTCAGAAGAACCAAAACCGGACCAACATTATACTACTCATTTATGCGCAAACAGTATGACTTTGGAAGAACTACTTTTTCTCATTCAATCGAACAAAGATTAAAACCTAAGCATTTTGTTCTATTATGCCCCGAGAGTGTAAATTTGAAACGTATCGATGCCAACGTTCACAATAACCAAAACCGGACCAACATTAGACTACTCAGTTGTGCCCTAACAGTTTAACTTTGGTAACAGTACTTTTTCTCATTCAATCGAACAAAGAGTAAAACCTAATTATTTTGTTCTATTATGCCCCGAGAGTGTAAATTTGCAACGTATCGATGCCATCGTTCACAAGAACCAAAACCGGACCAACATTAGACTACTCATTTGTGCCCTAACAGTATAACTTTGGAAACAGTACTTTTTCTCATTCAATCGAACAAAGAGTAAAACCTAATTATTTTGTTCTCTTATGCCCCGAGAGTGTAAATTTGCAACGTATCCGATGCCAACGTTCACAAGAACCAAAACCGGACCAAAATTAGACTACTCATTTGTGCCCTAACAGTATAACTTTGGAAACAGTACTTTTTCTCATTCAATCGAACAAAGTGTAAAACCTAATTATTTTGTTCTCCTATGCCCCGAGAGTGCAAATTTGCAACGTATCGATGCCAACGTTCACAAGAACCAAAACCGGACCAACATTAGACTACTCAGTTGTGCCCTAACAGTATAACATTGGAAAAATTACTTTTTCTTATTCAATCGAACAAAGTGTAAAACCTAATTATTTTGTTCTATTATGGCCCGAGAGTGTAAATTTGCAACGTATCGATGCCAACGTTCACAAGAACCAAAACCGGACCAACATTAGACTACTCAGTTGTGCCCTAACAGTATAACTTTGGAAACAGTACTTTTTCTCATTCAATCGAACAGAGAGTAAAACCTAATTATTTTGTTCTATTATGGCCCGAAAGTGTAAATTTGCAACGTATCGTTGCCAACGTTCACAAGAACCAAAATCGGGCCAAGAATAGACTACGCAGTTGTGCGAAAACAGTATAATTTTGAAAATAGTACTTTTTCTCATTCAATCGAACAAAGAGTAAAACCTAATTATTTTATTCTATTATGCCCCGAGAGTGTAAATTTGCAACGTATAGTTGCCAACGTTCACAAGAACCAAAACCGGACCAACATTATACTACTCATTTGTGCCCTAACTTTACAACTTTGAAACGAGTATTTTTTCTCATGCAACCGAACAAATAGTAAAACCTAATTATTTTGTTCTATTATGCCCCGAGAGTGTAAATTTGCAACATATCGATGCCAACGTTCACAAGAACCAAAACCGGACCAACATTAGACTACTCAGTTGTGCCCTAACAGTATAACTTTGGAAACAGTACTTTTTCTCATGCAATCGAACATAGAGTAAAACCTAATTATTTTGTTCTATTATGCCCCGAGAGTGTAAATTTGCAACGTATAGATGCCAACGTTCACAAGAACCAAAACCGGACCAACATTATACTACTCATTTGTGCCCTAACTTTACAACTTTGAAACGAGTACTTTTTCTCATGCAACCGAACAAAGAGTAAAACCTAATTATTTTATTCTATTATGCCCCGAGAGTGTAAATTTGCAACGTATAGATGCCAACGTTTACAAGAACCAAAACCGGACCAACATTATACTACTCATTTGTGCCCTAACTTTACAACTTTGAAACTAGTACTTTTTCTCATGCAACCGAACAAAGAGTAAAACCTAATTATTTTGTTCTATTATGCCCCGAGAGTGTAAATTTGCAACATATCGATGCCAACGTTCAGAAGAAACAAAACCGGACCAACATTAGACTACTCAGTTGTGCCCTAACAGTATAACTTTGGAAATAGTACTTTTTCTCATTCAATCGAACATAGAGTATAACCAAATTATTTTGATCTATTATGCCCCGAGAGTGTAAATTTGCAACGTATCGATGCCAACGTTCAGAAGAACCAAAACCGGACCAACATTATACTACTCATTTATGCGCAAACAGTATGACTTTGGAAAAACTACTTTTTCTCATTCAATCGAACAAAGATTAAAACCTAAGTATTTTGTTCTATTATGCCCCGAGAGTGTAAATTTGAAACGTATCGATGCCAACGTTCACAATAACCAAAACCGGACCAACATTAGACTACTCAGTTGTGCCCCAACAGTATAACTTTGGAAACAGTACTTTTTCTCATTCAATCGAACAAAGAGTAAAACCTAATTATTTTGTTCTATTATGCCCCGAGAGTGTAAATTTGCAACGTATCGATGCCATCGTTCAAAAGAACCAAAACCGGACCAACATTAGACTACTCATTTGTGCTCTAACAGTATAACTTTGGAAACAGTACTTTTTCTCATTCAATCGAACAAAGAGTAAAACCAAATTATTTTGTTCTCTTATGCCCCGAGAGTGTAAATTTGCAACGTATCGATGCCAACGTTCACAAGAACCAAAACCGGACCAAAATTAGACTACTCATTTGTGCCCTAACAGTAAAACTTTGGAAACAGTACTTTTTCTCATTCAATCGAACAAAGAGTAAAACCTAATTATTTTGTTCTCTTATGCCCCGAGAGTGCAAATTTGCAACGTATCGATGCCAACGTTCACAAGAACCAAAACCGGACCAACATTAGACTACTCAGTTGTGCCCTAACAGTGTAACTTTGGAAACAGTACTTTTTCTCATTCAATCGAACAAAGAGTAAAACCTAATTATTTTGTTCTATTATGGCCCGAGAGTGTAAATTTGCAACGTATCGATGCCAACGTTCACAAGAACCAAAACCGGGCCTAGAATAGACTACTCAGTTGTGCGCAAACAGTATAACTTTGGAAACACTACTTTTTCTCATTCAATCGAATAAAGAGTAAAACCTAATTATTTTGTTCTATTATGGCCCGAGAGTGTAAATTTGCAACGTATCGTTGCCAACGTTCACAAGAACCAAAATCGGGCCAAGAATAGACTACTCAGTTGTGCGAAAACAGTATAATTTTGAAAACAGTACTTTTTCTCATTCAATCGAACAAAGAGTAAAACCTAATTATTTTGTTCTATTATGCCCCGAGAGTGTAAATTTGCAACGTATAGATGCCAACGTTCACAAGAACCAAAACCGGACCAACATTATACTACTCATTTGTGCCCTAACTTTACAACTTTGAAACGAGTACTTTTTCTCATGCAACCGAACAAAGAGTAAAACCTAATTATTTTGTTCTATTATGCCCCGAGAGTGTAAATTTGCAACATATCGATGCCAACGTTCACAAGAACCAAAACCGGACCAATATTAGACTACTCAGTTGTGCCCTAACAGTATAACTTTGGAAACAGTACTTTTTCTCATGCAATCGAACATAGAGTAAAACCTAATTATTTTGTTCTATTATGCCCCGAGAGTGTAAATTTGCAACGTATAGATGCCAACGTTCACAAGAACCAAAATCGGACCAACATTATACTACTCATTTGTGCCCTAACTTTACAATTTTGAAACGAGTACTTTTTCTCATGCAACCGAACAAAGAGTAAAACCTAATTATTTTGTTCTATTATGTCCCGAGAGTGTAAATTTGCAACATATCGATGCCAACGTTCACAAGAACCAAAACCGGACCAACATTAGTCTACTCAGTTGTGCCCTAACAGTATAACTTTGGAAACAGTACTTTTTCTCATGCAATCGAACATAGAGTAAAACCTAATTATTTTGTTCTATTATGCCCCGAGAGTGTAAATTTGCAACGTATAGATGCCAACGTTCACAAGAACCAAAACCGGACCAACATTATACTACTCATTTGTGCCCAAATTTACAACTTTGAAACGAGTACTTTTTCTCATGTAACGGAACAAAGAGTAAAACCTAATTATTTTGTTCTATTATGCCCCGAGAGTGTAAATTTGCAACGTATAGATGCCAACGTTCACAAGAACCAAAACCGGACTAACATTATACTACTCATTTGTGCCCTAAATTTACAACTTTGAAACGAGTACTTTTTCTCATGCAACCGAATAAAGAGTAAAACCTAATTATTTTGTTCTATTATGCCCCGAGAGTGTAAATTTGCAACATATCGATGCCAACGTTCACAAGAACCAAAACCGGACCAACATTAGACTACTCAGTTGTGCCCTAACAGTATAACTTTGGAAACAGTACTTTTTCTCATGCAATCGAACATAGAGTAAAACCAAATTATTTTGTTCTATTATGCCCCGTGTAACAACCCACTTCCTCGTAAAGCGTGCCGAGTTTCGTCGACATGAGCGAAACCCGGAGTGGAGCGAGTTAGTATGGGTTCTAAGTGCTTTGGAACCCGTGCGTGGCAAAAGCGGGGTTTTGGAAGAGCTAAACTGCATGTCTGGAGGAATTCCTAGACTTGGAGCAGCCAAGACCGGACCTCCCAAGTGAAGTCCGGATGTCACAAGGTGCCCCAGCTGCGAAAAGCTGAAATTTGGCTAAGTCCTGAAAAATCCTGCTCTCGGGATCCGGACTTAGAATCTAAGTCCGGACTTAGCCTGCGAAATTTCAGAAAAATGGCTAAGTCCTGAAAGTTCTGCTCTCGGGATCCGGACTTAGGCCAAGGTCCGGACCTTGAGCCCGAAAACTGCCCAGTCTGGCAGAATGTAAATACTCGGGTTTGGGGGGCTTAGTTGTAAATGTTACAACATGTTATTACCCCTAACCCCTCTCCCTCACAGCACACACCCTCTTTTCATCCCTCTCACTCTCTTTTGCTCACTTTCTCTCTCTAGAAAAACCTCTCCTAGAGCTTGGAGAAGTTGGAGAAGGAGCTTGGAGGAGGTGATCTTGGTGGCTTTGGAGCTTGGGGAAGACCTAGAAGCTCTCCTACATGGTGGAGCTTGGGCCAAGGTGAGGTTTCATGGTAAACCTAGACTAGGGTTTGGGTTTTAAGCAAGGAGTTTAAAGTTTTGAGTCTTCTCTTTGGTGTAGAAGCCTAGTAGAGGCTTGAGCTCCATGAAAACCCATGAAAGCTCAAGGTCCTCTCATGGTGGATTCTTAGAGTTTCAAGTAGAGGCCCGAATGATGGTTTAAATTGTTCTAGATGAACTCTAAGAGTAACAACAAGCTCTCTTTTGCTTGTTTAAGAGATCAAAACCTAGGGTTTTGCATAGGGCTTGGATAGAGCACCAAATTTGGGGCTTTTTGCCATAGAGGTTCTAGGGTCAATTTGACCTTGTAGAAACCTAATTGGGGGTATCCCCGAACCGTGGGACAACTCCGTTTAATTAAACGAAAAGCCTATCTATGAGTTGCTATGTAAGCTAGCCTGATGTAAAATCTGATAACTGCGCAGATTGCAAAATAGGCCTCGGTTAGCTACGAGACTCGACGGGCAACCCATCCGTAATTTTAGAAGGTGGGTGGTGCATTCCAAGGACACCGAAATTCTTTCTAAGTCTATGTGTCACTTTTGAGCATTCTATATATGTTTGAGTATGTATGCATGATAGGGTAAATTATGAGTTATATTGCAATTTGTGAGTTCAAATGCATGAGATGTAATTGTATGAGATTATATGACAAAGAACAAGAACCCTATATATATGCATGTTAAAGAACAAGTAGTGTAATTGACAAGTGAATGTGACATTGGACATGTATTAGAGAATATGACAAAAATGAGTCTAGAATACTTAGACAACATGTGTGACATCAAAGAGCAAGAACAAGAACTTGTAGTGTACATAACACTAGTAGAGTCATGAGATTGACATTCGACAATAACCTTAGAGTTGAGGGTCATATGAACATAAGTTCTCCTTGAAGGCAAGGAAGCAGTTGAGATTTAGAATCCTTAAAGTTAAGGATTGATCGTACTCACCATATAGTCCTTGCTCGGGGCGGTAGCTCCCAGCGGTGCGCTCCGGAGTAGGTCACCACGGGAATGAGTTTTCCAGGGAATGAGTTTTCCTAAGGACGGTCCCAACGGGTCGATATTGAGCCTCCCCGGTATACTATGGGATTTTGAGTTTGGTTGAGTCTTGTTGAGGGCGAAACCCACGGGTTAGCCAAGAGATTGGGTATTGAACTTATGATCTTGCATGCTTTACAGTTTGAGCATTTTATCGTTACTTTCAAGCGTATTAGTTGCATTTGTTAGTTGGTTATTATCTTACCTTTCTTTCTATTACGCTTGAATTAGACCTAGTGGGAAAGTCGGCGTGGTTGGTTGCCGAACCCACTGGGACCTTTGTTGTAGTTCTCACACCCCTTTTTCCACAGAGCCGGGACCGAGTGAGCCGGCCGACGATCGCGGTAAGGGCATCGAGCCCTAGGTAGAGACCGCCCGAGTTACTTTATTTTTGCTATAGTCGCATTTCCCTTTATATCATCTTTTGTATTTGATGATTATAGTTGTCTAACTTTAATTGTAATCAAGTTTCATTTTGAGGTAAATGTGATGTAAGAAAGAAATGATGCATTAAATTGTAAAGACTTTAAAGAATTCAAGTTGTAGAGAATTATGCACGTATGTGATTGCAATTAATCATAGTACTTGTATGTTTACATTAGTTACTTTCATTTTGGCTATGTTGCTTACCCTCGTGTAAGCCTTTTGTGTATACTTCCGCATGTGTAAAAATTTTATACTCTATCTGTACTTGTTGAACCTTGGGCGGACAGGGGAAGCTCTGTCCGTTCGGCGTCTGTTTGACGCGCTCGAACCGGCCAAATGGATCGGGCTCGGGGCGTGACAGATAAAATGGTATCAGAGCGGGTATAAAGCCAAAAAGTGAAAGCTTAGGATGGACCTAGGGGCCATAGGATTGGGAAGAACCTAAGGACCTAAGGAAACGTGAGTGACGTGAACAAGTATAGCGAAAGCATGTGATTGGGTTCATGTCTTATGTCTCTAAGATGATTAGAGACTAACTTTAAGTTGCTATTTGTTTTCTATTCCTTGTGTTGTGATCGGCGGCGACGACATGATACTATGGAATGTTAATGAATGCGCTTATTTGCTTTCGCCGGATTGGGTATATCCGAGTACGTGTTTAAGTATTAACGTGAGTTGCTTCATTTCAGGAAGCAATGGCACCTCGTGGTCGACCCCGAACAAGGTCGATGCCTGAGGAACCGAGTGCGGCTCTGTGCAACCCGCGGCGGCGGCGGCGCGGGGCTTGAGGAGCAAATGGCCGCGCTTATTGGCGTAGTGCGGCAACAAGGCGAGTCCGTAAGGGCTCAAGGCGGCAGTCCGACGGCTCCGGGAGACGTTGGAGCGACGGCGGCAAGCGGCGACGGCGGGGCGAGCACCCTACACCTCCTGCTCGGACGCCGACCGTGGTGGAGGGTGCGGCGGCGGCGGATCCGATCGCGGCCGTACCGATTCTGACGATTCCGGCCGGATCGGGGACTTCAAACCCCGGTAGCGCGGCGGACGACGAGGAGCGGGAGCGCCAGTTGGCGGCGCTCATCAAATTTATGAAGTTCAAGCCACCTATCTTCGAGGGAGGAGTGGTGGAACCGGCGGTAGTGGAGTCGTGGATCGACTCCATGGAGACGCTCTTCGGGGATTTCAACACCCCGGAAAGGGACAAGGTGCACTTCGCCTCACATTGCCTAGATAAGGCGGCGAAGGCGTGGTGGAAGCGAACCAAGCGGGATAGGTCACCTGACCTACCGCCCGCGACGTGGGAGGAGTTCAGGAGGGCGGTGTTCCCAAACTACTTCCCGACTCGGTGAAGCGGAAGATGCAAGAGAAATTCCGCAAGGCGAGGCAAGGAGACCGCTCGATGGCGGTTACGAGCCGGAGTTCTCCCACATCATCGATCGTGTCCCCCGACGTTGTGCGCGACGATCGGGACCGGGCGGATTGGTTCCTACGGGGGCTTCAGCCGAGGATCTATGAGAGGATACAAATCCTCAACCTCACGACCTTTGCGGAGGTCTTTGATCGTGCTCTATCTGCGGAGCACGGTAGCGCCTACGCGCGGGAGGAGCGCGAGGCCATGGCGGAGACGAGGGATAAGGGCAAGAAGCGGGCGGCGGGCGGTGCCGGGGGCCGGCCAAATGCTAAGAAACCCCCTCGGTATCCCCGACAGCAACAGAAGGGCGGGAGACCTTTCCGTTGTGTTATTTGTGGCGACAACCATCAGCCGACGGCATGCTCGCAGCGAGAAAGGAAGTGCTACAAGTGCGGTCAGCCTGGGCACATGATTCGAGAGTGCCCTAGGTGGGGATCGTCTGCACCGACGGCGGCTTCATCCCCTTCTACACCGAGGCAGCTGATGGGGTTGCCACCCCCGATGGCGGCTGGGCGCTCATCAGCATCGCGCCAGCCGGAGGCATCGAGAGCACCGAGTGGGCGGGTTTTTGCCACTCAGGTGGAGGAGCGAGTTCCGACTCCGACGACATCGTGGCAGGTATTGTCTCTATCAATGGTACTAGAGCTCAAGCTATTTTTGATACAGGTGCATCGCATTCATTCATAAGTGCATCATTCGTTAGAGCTCATGACTTAGAGATTGTGCATGATGAGGAGGGTTGGACTATTACATCACCCGGGCAGTCTTATGGTGTCTATGACGAGTGTCCGGCGTGTCCAGTTCAGATTGGTGACTGGGTCATGCCGATCGATATGTTGGTATTAAATAAGAAGTGGGGATTTGATGTAATCTTGGGGCTTGATTGGCTTTCCAAGTATTATGCGGTTATCGACTGCGAAAGGAAGGTGATCACTTTTCGTGAGCCTAATCAAGAGGAAATGGTGTACCGGGCGTGCAAGGGTGCGCGCTTTCCGGCCACCATATCTACGGCCCGAGCGAGAAAGATGATTAATGGTGGTTGCAAAGCTTATTTGGCGACCATCGTGGACGGCCGAAGGGAGCACCCCGACCTTGAGGGCATTCGGGTAGTGTGCGAGTACCCGGATGTATTTCCGGCGGAGTTACCGGGATTGCCACCGGACCGGGAGATTGAGTTTGTCATTGACTTGATTCCCGGGGCGGCGCCAGTTTCGAAGGCTCCGTATAGGATGGCACCGGTGGAGCTAAAGGAGCTTAAAGCACAGCTGGAAGACTTACTCGATAAAGGCTTTGTGAGGCCGAGCGTGTCTCCGTGGGTAGCGACTGTGCTTTTCGTCAAGAAGAAAGATGGCACACTTCGACTCTGCGTGGATTATCGCGAGTTGAACAAGGTCACGGTGAAGAACAAGTATCCATTGCCGAGGATGAATGACTTGTTCGATCAGTTGAAAGGGTCAAAGGTGTATTCAAAGATAGACCTACAGTCGGGGTATCATCAATTGAAGATACGGCCCAAGGATGTGCACAAAACGGCGTACCGTACGCGGTATGGCCATTATGAGTTCACGGTGATGCCATTCGGGCTTACTAATGCCCCGGCAGCATTCATGGACTTAATGAATCGTGTTTTCCGTCCGCTATTGGACCGGTGCGTCGTGGTCTTCATTGACGACGTATTGGTGTATTCTCGGACCGAGGAAGAACACGAGGAGCATTTGAGGCTTGTCTTGGAAATACTCCGAAAAGAAAAATTATACGCCAAGTTGAAGAAATGTGAATTTTGGCTTTCGGAGGTTACTTTCCTAGGACACGTGATTTCGGGTGAAGGCATTGCGGTGGATCCAAAGAAAGTAGAGGCAATTAAAGATTGGCCTCGCCCGACGAGCGCAACGGAAATCCGCAGTTTTCTCGGACTTGCGGGTTATTATCGGCGGTTCGTGGAGGGGTTCTCCAAAATAACCACTCCACTAACGCGCCTTACACACAAAGGCGTCAAGTATGTTTGGAGCGAAGATTGCGATCGAAGCTTCAAGGAGCTAAAGGAAAGGTTGACGACGACCCCGGTACTTGCTCTACCGACGCCCGGGGAGACGTATGTTGTATATAGTGATGCTTCCTACATTGGACTCGGGTGTGTTTTAATGCAAAACGGGCGAGTCATAGCTTATACTTCGCGCCAATTGAAGCCTTATGAGAAGAACTACCCGGTTCATGACTTGGAGTTAGCCGCGGTGATTTTCGCGCAAAAATTATGGAGGCATTACTTGTACGGGGAACATTGTGAGATCTACACGGATCACAAGAGTTTAAAGTACTTGTTTACCCAAAAGGAGCTTAATATGCGACAACGGCGGTGGTTGGAATTACTAAAAGACTATGATGTCACGATACTATACCACCCCGGAAAGGCGAATGTCGTAGCCGACGCGCTAAGTAGGAAATCAGGAGAAAACTTAGCCTCGGAAATTACACCCCAACCATTGTTGCAAAAGGAGATGCAACGGTTTGGATTGGAAGTAGTGGCGCCGGGAGTGCCGGCTACACTTGCTACCTTAGTGGTACAACCGACCCTATTGGAGAAAATCAAAGAATTGCAAAATGCCGATGAATATCTCCAGAAGGTGCGGGGTCAAGTAGAAAGCGGTAGTGCCGATGATTTTGGCATTGGGACCGATGGCACCCTTCGGTATCGGAACCGTTGGTGTGTGCCTAAGGACAAGGATCTCCGCAAGGCGATTATGCAAGAAGCGCATCAATCTCCTTATAGTATACACCCGGGCGGCACCAAAATGTACCAAGATTTAAAGTTGCAATATTGGTGGCCGGGCATGAAGAAAGACATTGGGGACCTTGTTGCGCAATGTCTTACTTGCCAACAAGTAAAGGCGGAGCGGCGATTTCCGGCGGGAAAACTACAAAGTTTACCTATACCCGTTTGGAAATGGGAGAATATAGCTATGGACTTTGTGACCGGGTTGCCTCGATCTCAAGGTGGGCACGACGCAATTTGGGTGGTCGTGGACCGGTTGACAAAGTCGGCACATTTCCTACCGATTCATATCACTTGGTCGGGGGACAAATTGGCTCAAGTTTACATTGATGAGATTGTGAGACTTCACGGGGTTCCGGCGTCTATTGTATCGGATCGGGACCCGAGGTTCACTTCTCACTTTTGGAGGAGCCTACAATTGGCATTGGGCACACGGCTCGATTTTAGCACGGCGTTTCATCCTCAGAGTGATGGACAATCGGAGAGGACGATTCAAATACTTGAGGATATGCTTCGAGCGTGTGTACTCGATTACAAGGGCAATTGGCATGACCATCTACCAATGGCGGAATTCGCGTACAATAACAGTTATCAGGAAAGTATCGCGATGGTGCCATTTGAGGCCCTGTATGGAAGAAAGTGTCGCTCTCCAATTCATTGGAGCGACGTGGGCGAGAAAGCTGTTCTTGGCCCAGACGTGGTGCGGGAGGCGGAGGAGAAAGTTCGCCTTGCCCGCCAACGACTTGCGACGGCGCAATCTCGGCACAAGAGTTATGCCGACAAGCGAAGAAAGGACATAGAGTTCGAGGTTGGCGATCATGTATTCTTGAAAATATCGCCGACGCGAGGAGTCAAGCGGTTTGGAATGCGGGGAAAGCTAAGTCCCCGATACCTTGGACCGTTTGAGATCTTGGAGCGAGTTGGAGCGGTGGCCTACCGAGTAGCATTACCACCGAGGCTTGCGGGAGTTCATGATGTATTCCATGTATCTAACCTTCGCAAGTATGTTCATGATCCCGACCATATCCTTGCGTTTGAACCGTCGGAGATTCAAGAGGATATGACCTACGACGAGTTCCCGGCGTATATTATCGATCGGGAAGAAAGAAAACTACGGAGCCGAAGAATTCCGTATGTTAAGGTCCGTTGGAGCAACCACAACGACCGGGAGGCTACGTGGGAGCTTGAAAGCGTGATGCGGGAGTGTTACCCCCATCTATTTGACAATCTGGATTGAGGTATGAATCTAGATTATAAGTTTCGCGGACGAAACTAAAGTTAAGGGGTGGAGAATGTAACAACCCACTTCCCCAGTAAGCGTCTTAGTTTCATCGACATGAGCGAAACCCGGAGTGGAGCGAGTTAGTATGGGTTCTAAGTGCTTTGGAACCCGTGCGTGGCAAAAGCGGGGTCTTGGAAGAGCTAAACTGCAAGTCTGGAGGAATTCCCAGACTTGGAGCAGCCAAGACCGGACCTCCCAAGTGAAGTCCGGATGTCACAAGGTGCCCCAGCTGCGAAAAGCTGAAATTTGGCTAAGTCCTGAAAAATCCTGCTCTCGGGATCCGGACTTAGAATCTAAGTCCGGACTTAGCCTGCGAAATTTCAGAAAAATGGCTAAGTCCTGAAAGTTCTGCTCTCGGGATCCGGACTTAGGCCAAGGTCCGGACCTTGAGCCCGAAAACTGCCCAGTCTGGCAGAATGTAAATACTCGGGTTTGGGGGGCTTAGTTGTAAATGTTACAACATGTTATTACCCCTAACCCCTCTCCCTCACAGCACACACCCTCTTTTCATCCCTCTCACTCTCTTTTGCTCACTTTCTCTCTCTAGAAAAACCTCTCCTAGAGCTTGGAGAAGTTGGAGAAGGAGCTTGGAGGAGGTGATCTTGGTGGCTTTGGAGCTTGGGGAAGACCTAGAAGCTCTCCTACAAGGTGGAGCTTGGGCCAAGGTGAGGTTTCATGGTAAACCTAGACTAGGGTTTGGGTTTTAAGCAAGGAGTTTAAAGTTTTGAGTCTTCTCTTTGGTGTAGAAGCCTAGTAGAGGCTTGAGCTCCATGAAAACCCATGAAAGCTCAAGGTCCTCTCATGGTGGATTCTTAGAGTTTCAAGTAGAGGCCCGAATGATGGTTTAAATTGTTCTAGATGAACTCTAAGAGTAACAACAAGCTCTCTTTTGCTTGTTTAAGAGATCAAAACCTAGGGTTTTGCATAGGGCTTGGATAGAGCACCAAATTTGGGCCTTTTTGCCATAGAGGTTCTAGGGTCAAATTGACCTTGTAGAAACCTAATTGGGGGTATCCCCGAACCGTGGGACAACTCCGTTTAATTAAACGAAAAGCCTATCTATGAGTTGCTATGTAAGTTAGCCTGATGTAAAATCTGATAACTGCGCAGATTGCAAAATAGGCCTCGGTTAGCTACGAGACTCGACGGGCAACCCATCCGTAATTTTAGAAGGTGGGTGGTGCATTCCAAGGACACCGAAATTCTTTCTAAGTCTATGTGTCACTTTTGAGCATTCTATATATGTTTGAGTATGTATGCATGATAGGGTAAATTATGAGTTATATTGTAATTTGTGAGTTCAAATGCATGAGATGTAATTGTATGAGATTATATGACAAAGAACAAGAACCCTATATATATGCATGTTAAAGAACAAGTAGTGTAATTGACAAGTGAATGTGACATTGGACATGTATTAGAGAATGTGACAAAAATGAGTCTAGAATACTTAGACAACATGTGTGACATCAAAGAGCAAGAACAAGAACTTGTAGTGTACATAACTCTAGTAGAGTCATGAGATTGACATTCGACAATAACCTTAGAGTTGAGGGTCATATGAACATAAGTTCTCCTTGAAGGCAAGGAACAGATGAAGATTTAGAATCCTTAAAGTTAAGAATTGATCGTACTCACCATATAGTCCTTGCTCGGGGGTGGTAGCTCCCACTCGGCGGTGCGCTCCGGAGTTGGTCACCCGGAATGAGTTTTCCAGGGAATGAGTTTTCCCGAGGACGGTCACAACGGGTGGATTGAGCCTCCCCGGTATACTATGGGATTTTGAGTTTGGTTGAGTCTTGTTGAGGGCGAAACCCACGGGTTAGCCAAGAGATTGGGTATTGAACTTATGATCTTGCATGCTTTACAGTTTGAGCATTTTATCGTTACTTTCAAGCGTATTAGTTGCATTTGTTAGTTGGTTATTATCTTACCTTTCTTTCTATTACGCTTGAATTAGACCTAGTGGGAAAGTCGGCGTGGTTGGTTGCCGAACCCACTGGGTACTTTGTTGTAGTTCTCACACCCCTTTTTCCACAGAGCCGGGACCGAGTGAGCCGGCCGACGATCGCGGTAAGGGCATCGAGCCCTAGGTAGAGACCGCCCGAGTTACTTTATTTTTGCTATAGTCGCATTTCCCTTTATATCATCTTTTGTACTTGATGATTATAGTTGTCTAACTTTAATTGTAATCAAGTTTCATTTTGAGGTAAATGTGATGTAAGAAAGAAATGATGCATTAAATTGTAAAGACTTTAAAGAATTCAAGTTGTAGAGAATTATGCACGTATGTGATTGCAATTAATCATAGTACTTGTATGTTTACATTAGTTACTTTCATTTTGGCTATGTTGCTTACCCTCGTGTAAGCCTTTTGTGTATACTTCCGCATGTGTAAAAATTTTATACTCTATACGTACTTGTTGAGCCTTGGGCGGACAGGGGAAGCTCTGTCCGTTCGGCGTCTGTTTGACGCGCTCGAACCGGCCAAATGGATCGGGCACGGGGCGTGACACCCCGAGAGTGTAAATTTGCAACGTATCGATGCCAACGTTCAGAAGAACCAAAACCGGACCAACATTATACTACTCATTTATGCGCAAACAGTATAACTTTGGAAAAACTACTTTTTCTCATTCAATCGAACAAAGATTAAAACCTAAGCATTTTGTTCTATTATGCCCCGAGAGTGTAAATTTGAAACGTATCGATGCCAACGTTCACAATAACCAAAATCGGACCAACATTAGACTACTCAGTTGTGCCCTAACAGTTTAACTTTGGGAACAGTACTTTTTCTCATTCAATCGAACAAAGAGTCAAACCTAATTATTTTGTTCTATTATGCCCCGAGAGTGTAAATTTGCAACGTATCGATGCCATCGTTCACAAGAACCAAAACCGGACCAACATTAGACTACTCATTTGTGCCCTAACAGTATAACTTTGGAAACAGTACTTTTTCTCATTCAATCGAACAAAGAGTAAAACCAAATTATTTTGTTCTCTTATGCCCCGAGAGTGTAAATTTGCAACGTATCGATGCCAACGTTCACAAGAACCAAAACCGGACCAACATTAGACTACTCAGTTGTGCCCTAACAGTGTAACTTTGGAAACAGTACTTTTTCTTATTCAATCGAACAAAGAGTAAAACCTAATTATTTTGTTCTATTATGGCCCGAGAGTGTAAATTTGCAACGTATCGATGCCCACGTTCACAAGAACCAAAACCGGGCCTAGAATAGACTACTCAGTTGTGCGCAAACATTATAACTTTGGAAACACTACTTTTTCTCATTCAATCGAACAAAGAGTAAAACCTAATTATTTTATTCTATTATGGCCCGAGAGTGTAAATTTGCAACGTATCGATGCCAACGTTCACAAGAACCAAAATCGGGCCAAGAATAGACTACTCAGTTGTGCGAAAACAGTATAATTTTGAAAACATTACTTTTTCTCATTCAATCGAACAAAGAGTAAAACCAAATTATTTTGTTCTATTATGCCCCGAGAGTGTAAATTTGCAACGTATAGATCCCAACGTTCACAAGAACCAAAACCGAACCAACATTAGACTACTCAGTTGTGCCCTAACAGTATAACTTTGGAAACAGTACTTTTTCTCATGCAATCGAACATAGAGTAAAACCTAATTATTTTGTTCTATTATGCCCCGAGAGTGTAAATTTGCAACGTATCGATGCCAACGTTCACAAGAACCAAAACCGGACCAACATTAGACTACTCAGTTGTGCCCTAACAGTATAACTTTGGAAACAGTACTTTTTCTCATTCAATCGAACAAAGAGTAAAACCTAATTATTTTGTTCTATTATGCCCCGAGAGTGTAAATTTGCAACGTATCGATGCCATCGTTCACAAAGAACCAAAATCGGACCAACATTAGACTACTCATTTGTGCCCTAACAGTATAACTTTGGAAACAGTACTTTTTCTCATTCAATCGAACAAAGAGTAAAACCAAATTATTTTGTTCTCTTATGCCCCGAGAGTGTAAATTTGCAACTTATCCGATGCCAACGTTCACAAGAACCAAAACCGGACCAAAATTAGACTACTCATTTGTGCCCTAACAGTATAACTTTGGAAACAGTACTTTTTCTCATTCAATCGAACAAAGAGTAAAACCTAATTATTTTGTTCTATTATGCCCCGAGAGTGTAAATTTGCAACGTATAGATGCCAACGTTCACAAGAACCAAAACCGGACCAACATTATACTACTCATTTGTGCCCTAACATTACAACTTTGAAACGAGTACTTTTTCTCATGCGACAGAACAAAGAATAAAACCTAATTATTTTGTTCTATTATGCCCCGAGAGTGTAAATTTGCAACGTATCGATGCCAACATTCACAAGAACCAAAACCGGACCAACATTAGACTACTCAGTTGTGCCCTAACAGTATAACTTTGGAAACAGTACTTTTTCTTATTCAATCGAACAAAGAGTAAAACCTAATTATTTTGTTCTATTATGGCCCGAGAGTGTAAATTTGCAACGTATCGATGCCAACGTTCACAAGAACCAAAACCGGGCCTAGAATAGACTACTCAGTTGTGCGCAAACAGTATAACTTTGGAAACAGTACTTTCTCTCATTCAATCGAAAAAAGAGTAAAACCTAATTATTTTGTTCTATTATGCCCCGAGAGTGTAAATTTGCAACGTATAGATGCCAACGTTCACAAGAACCAAAACCGGACCAACATTATACTACTCAATTGTGCCCTAACTTTACAACTTTGAAACGAGTACTTTTTCTCATGCGACCGAACAAAGAATAAAACCTAATTATTTTGTTCTATTATGCCCCGAGAGTGTAAATTTGCAACATATCGATGCCAACGTTCACAAGAACCAAAACCGGACCAACATTATACTACTCATTTGTGCCCTAACTTTACAACTTTGAAACGAGTACTTTTTCTCATGCAACCGTACAAATAGTAAAACCTAATTATTTTGTTCTATTATGCCCCGAGAGTGTAAATTTGCAACGTATAGATGCCAACGTTCACAAGAACCAAAACCGGACTAACATTATACTACTCATTTGTCCCCTAAATTTACAACTTTGAAACGAGTACTTTTTCTCATGCAACCGAACAAAGAGTAAAACCTAATTATTTTGTTCTATTATGCCCCGAGAGTGTAAATTTGCAACATATCGATGCCAACGTTCACAAGAACCAAAACCGGACCAACATTAGACTACTCAGTTGTGCCCTAACAGTATAACTTTGGAAACAGTACTTTTACTCATGCAATCGAACATAGAGTAAAACCAAATTATTTTGTTCTATTATGCCCCGAGAGTGTAAATTTGCAACGTATCGATGCCAACGTTCAGAAGAACCAAAACCGGACCAACATTATACTACTCATTTATGCGCAAACAGTATAACTTTGGAAAAACTACTTTTTCTCATTCAATCGAACAAAGAGTAAAACCTAATTATTTTGTTCTATTATGCCCCGAGAGTGTAAATTTGAAACGTATCGATGCCAACGTTCACAATAACCAAAACCGAACCAACATTAGACTACTCAGTTGTGCCCTAACAGTATAACTTTGGAAACAGTACTTTTTCTTATTCAATCGAACAAAGAGTAAACCCTAATTATTTTGTTCTATTATGGCCCGAGAGTGTAAATTTGCAACGTATCGATGCCATCGTTCACAAGAACCAAAACCGGACCAACATTAGACTACTCATTTGTGCCCTAACAGTATAACTTTGGAAACAGTACTTTTTCTCATTCAATCGAACAAAGAGTAAAACCTAATTATTTTATTCTATTATGGCCCGAGAGTGTAAATTTGCAACGTATCGATGCCAACGTTCACAAGAACCAAAATCGGGCCAAGAATAGACTACTCAGTTGTGCGAAAACAGTATAATTTTGAAAACAGTACTTTTTCTCATTCAATCGAACAAAGAGTAAAACCTAATTATTTTGTTCTATTATGCCCCGAGAGTGTAAATTTGCAACGTATAGATGCCAACGTTCACAAGAACCAAAATCGGACCAACATTATACTACTCATTTGTGCCCTAACTTTACAACTTTGAAACGAGTATTTTTTCTCATGCAACCGAACAAAGAGTAAAACCTAATTATTTTGTTCTATTATGCCCAAGAGTGTAAATTTGCAACATATCGATGCCAACGTTCACAAGAACCAAAACCGGACCAACAATAGACTACTCAGTTGTGCCCTAACAGTATAACTTTGGAAACAGTACTTTTTCTCATGCAATCGAACATAGAGTAAAACCTAATTATTTTGTTCTATTATGCCCCGAGAGTGTAAATTTGCAACATATAGATGCCAACGTTCACAAGAACCAAAACCGGACCAACATTATACTACTCATTTGTGCCCTAACTTTACAACTTTGAAACGAGTACTTTTTCTCATGCAACCGAACAAAGAGTAAAACCTAATTATTTTGTTCTATTATGCCCCGAGAGTGTAAATTTGCAACGTATAGATGCCAACGTTTACAAGAACCAAAACCGGACCAACATTATACTACTCAGTTGTGCCCTAACTTTACAACTTTGAAACTAGTACTTTTTCTCATGCAACCGAACAAAGAGTAAATCCTAATTATTTTGTTCTATTATGCCCCGAGAGTGTAAATTTGCAACATATCGATGCCAACGTTCCGAAGAACCAAAACCGGACCAACATTAGACTACTCAGTTGTGCCCTAACAGTATAACTTTGGAAATAGTACTTTTTCTCATGCAATCGAACATAGAGTATAACCAAATTATTTTGTTCTATTATGCCCCGAGAGTGTAAATTTGCAACGTATCGATGCCAACGTTCAGAAGAACCAAAACCGACCAACATTATACTACTCATTTATGCGCAAACAGTATGACTTTGGAAAAACTACTTTTTCTCATTCAATCGAACAAAGATTAAAACCTAAGCATTTTGTTCTATTATGCCCCGAGAGTGTAAATTTGAAACGTATCGATGCCAACGTTCACAATAACCAAAACCGGACCAACATTAGACTACTCAGTTGTGCCCCAACAATTTAACTTTGGTAACAGTACTTTTTCTCATTCAATCGAACTGTTGAGGCATAAAATATATATATATATATACATACATATATATATATACATACATATATATATATATATACATACAAATATATATATATGTATATATATACATATATATATATATATATATATACATATATATATATATATATACATATATATATATATATATGCATACATATATATACATACATATATATACATACATATATATATATATACATACGTATATATAAACAAAAATAAATAAATATAGAGAGAGAATGGGGTGGTCCATGCACTAGGTGCATGGACAAAATAGAATCTAAATTCCCATTACCTCCTCCACAACTTCCCACTTCCCCTCATTACACACACGATCCCCACTACCCCCATTACAACTTCCCACCTTCTACATGATCAAAAAGAGAAGAGAAAACCAACCCATAAATACCCACTTGAAACCCACTTGAGAAACATTTTTTTTTTACTGAGAAACCTTCCACCAAACAAACCAAAAAAAAAATCCCACTTCCCCAGTTCAAAAAAAAAGGTAATGAAAATAATTTGTTCTTCTCCTTCATAGATGCACCATCAAAGCTCTCTCTCTCTCTCGAGTAAAAAAATAGAGAGAGAGCAACAAAGCTCTCTCTCTTTCTCTCTCTCTTTCTCTTTTCTCTCTCTCTCTCTCTGTTGGTGATCCGAAGCCACCGCCGCGCGCGCGCGACCCCCGTCACCCCCGCCGCGCCGTGCCGAGCGACCCGTCGCCGCGCCGCGCCCTTGGTCTCCGCCCTCGGCCACCCACTCCGCTCGACGGCACGCCCCGCGCGGCCTGGGTTACCCGCGCGCACCGAGCGACTCCGCCGCCGCGCGTGCCGGCGACTCCGCCGCCCGCGCCGGATCCGTCGATGCCGCGTCATCATCCGCGCCGCGCCGGACTCCACCGCCCGCGCCGCGTCGGACCTCGGCCGCCCTCGGCCACCCGCCGCACTCCGCCGGCGACTCCGCTCTCGCTCGGCCTCCCTCGAGCCGCGCGCCTCCCTCGGCCATCCGCGCGGCACCTCGGCGCGCATCGTCTCCGACTCCGCCAGCGAGCGACCCGTCTCGCTCGGCCTCCCTCGAGCCGCGCGCCTCCCTCGGCCGTCCGCGCGGCACCTCGGCGCGCATCATCTCCTCCTCCGCCGGCGAGCGACCGTCTCGCTCGGCCTCCCCCTCGGCCGCGCGCCGCCCTCGATCACCCTCGTCGGCTGCCGCGCCGTGCCGCCCTCGGCCGCGCCGTGCCGGGAGCCACGTTGCCCGCGTCGCGCCCTCGCTTTGCACGCACCCCTCGCTGCGCGCGCTCCCGCCTCGGCGCGCGCGCCGGAGCGCGCCAGCCGGCTGCGCGCGCCCTCGCCTCGGCGCGCGCTCGGGCGCGCCCTCGCTGCGCGTTCCCTCGGCTGCGCGTGCCCTCGGCCTCGCGACTTGCGCGCGCGCCTCGACCCTCGACCCTCGGCGCGCGCCGCGCCGCCTCGAGCCCGCGCGTGCCCTCGGCCTCGCGACTGCGCGCGCGCCTCGGCCTCAGCCCTCGGACACGCCGCCGCGCCCTCGGATGCGCCACCCGCGCAGGAGCCTTGAAGCCCGCGCCACCTTGAAGCTTAGCCGAGCCGTGAAGCTCGCCGCCCTTGGCGAGCTACGGACCCCGGCCGCCTTAAAGCCCTCGGCCAAGATGCGGAGCCGCCGCCGCTGCGGAGCCCGTCGCCGCTTTGAAGCCGGCGTCGATTGAGCTCCCCGCGGATTCGTTCGAAGCGCGTCGCCATCGACCAATGTCGCCCTCGTCGATGCCGCCGTGCGCGACGGCACCAAGCCGTTCAAAGCCATCTTGCGCCCAAGGCCCTCCTCGACACGCGCGCCCTCGGCTGCGTCGCCGGCGCGCGCCCTCGGCCGATCCGACGACGATGAAGCCGCTCGACGACGGCGGGCGTGGTGCCCGCCACTCGCTTGGCTCCGTCCGACGGCAGCGAAGCCGCTCGACGACGGCGAGCGTGGTGCTTCGCCACCCGCTCGGCTCCGATCCGACGAGCGAAACCGCTCACGACGACGGCGGGCGTGGTGCTTCGCCACCCGCTCGGCTCCGTCCGGCAACGACGAAACCGCTCGACGACGGCGGGCGTGGTGCTTCGCCACCGCTCGGCTCCGCCTTGACGAACCAGCCAAGATCGGGCGTGGTGCTTCGCCACCCGCCCCAGTCTTCTCCAATGATGACGACACATCCTGCCCACCACCTGCTCGACGGAAAGCCCAAGAGAGATGTCGACGGCGAGATTGAAAAAGAGGGAGCGGTGCTCCTCTCTAAAAATCATGCCGTCAAGGTGCACGCCACCTGCTCGACGGAAAGCCCAAGAGAGATGTCGACGGTGAGATTGAAAGAGAGGGAGCGGTGCTCCTCTCTAAAAATCATGCCGTCAAGGTGCACGCCACCTGCTCGACGGAAAGCCCAAGAGAGACGTCGACGGCGAGATTGAAAGAGAGGGAGCGGTGCTCCTCTCTAAAAATCATGCCGTCGATGTGCACGCCACCTGCTCGACGGAATGCCCAAAAGAGACATTGACGGCGAGGCTAAAAGAGAGGGAGCGGTGCTCCTCTCTAAAGCCCATGGCGTCGACATGCACGCCCACCATTTGTTCGACGGCGAAATTGAGAGAGAGAGCGGTGCTCTCCTCTTAAACGAACGCCAACCGCTCGACGGCGAAATTGAGAGAAAGAGCGATGCTCGCCTCTCAAATCTTCTTAAATGAAGTCAAACAAAGACCGCCTGCCAATTGCTCGGCGGCAAATCATAAAGAGAGCGATGCTCTCATTTACCTACCAATCATTCGACGGAATGCTTCGTCGTCGACGTGCTAATTCAACCGCCATATGTTTGACGGAATGCCGATATGAACATCGACGGTGCTCTTTGCAAAAACATCACCAAAAAGAGAGAGAATTCTCAAATCAAAGAGAGAGAGAGAGATGGCTATATTAAATCCATTTAAATTGAATGTTGAAATTTTGACTCGTTCAAATTAAAATATCATTACATTTGATGCAAATTAAGTTGAATAAGATCGAATGCACTTGGTTTTGAATCAAAATTCTCAATTTCGATTATTTCAAAATCTCATTTGAATTAACTCATATTTTAAATCTCAAGGGCTTGAATTAGACCCGAACTCACTTAATCTATTTCATAAACCCCATAACCCATATCATCAACCCATAAACCTATAAACCCATTAACCTATATATCCAAATCCATTAACCCATTAACCCAAATACCCAATAACCCAATATCCATTTAACCCAATAACCCATATATTCAAACCCATTTAACCCATAAACCCATTGACCTATACCCATTTAACCCAAAATCAACTTAACCCAATACCCATTTTCCCAAAGAGGCCCAAGCCCAAAGCCCACTTTGAAATTAAACCCATCAAAATAAACCTGTACACCCGGTTCATGAACCATGAACCATAAATCTGTACACCCGGTCCATGAACCATGAACCATAAACCTGTACACCCGGTCCATGAACCATGAACCATAAACCTGTACACCCGGTCCATGAACCATGAACCATAAACCTGTACACCCGGTTCATGAACCATGAACCATAAATCTGTACACCCGGTCCATGAACCATGAACCATAAACCCATACACCCGGTCCATGAACCATGAACCATGAACCCATACACCAAGTCAATGAATCACGAACCATAAACCCATACACCGAGTTCACGAACTATGAACCAAAACCATGGACCAACCCATACACCGAGTCCACAAACTATGAACCAAAATCATAAACCATAAACCATAAACCTATACCTATGTTCATGAACCATAAACCCATGAACCTAAGTTCATAAACCATAAACTTATGAACCTATGTTCATGAACCATAAACTTATGAACCTATGTTCATAAACCATAAACCTATGAACCCATGAGCCTAAATTCATGAACCATGCAAATCTCACATATCCAATACCCTAAACTAAACCCAATCCCAATTTCGACCGAAACGTCGTTAAACTAAACCTAAATCCTAACCTCGACCGAAACGTCGCTAAACGAAACCCAAATACAACCCCGACCGAAATGTCGTTAAACTAATCCAAAACCCAATTTCGACCGTAATGTCGTTAAACTAAACCTAAACCCAATTTCGACTGAAATGTCGTTAAACTAAACCCAATTTCGACCGAAACGTCGCTAAACTAAACCTAAACCCAATTTCGACCGAAACGTCGTTAAACTAAATCCAAATCCAACTTCGACCGAAACGTCGTTAAACTAAACCCAAGTCCAGAACCTCCGACCGAAACGTCGTTAAACTAAACCCAATTTCGACCGAAACGTCGTTAAACTAAACCCAATTTCGACCGAGACGTCGTTAAACTAAACCCAAATTCAACTTCGACCGAAACGTCGCTAAACTAAACCAAAAACTCAATCGACCGAAACGTCGTTAAACTAAATCCAAGTCCAAAACTCAATCGACCGAGACGTCGTTAAACTAAACCCAAATTCAACTTCGACCGAAACGTCGCTAAACTAAACCAAAAACTCAATCGACCGAAACGTCGTTAAACTAAATCCAAGTCCAAAACTCAATCGACCGAGACGTCGTTAAACTACACCCAAATTCAACCCCGACTGAAACGTCGTTAAACTAAACCCAAACCAATCGACCGAAACGTCGTTAAACTAAACCTAAACCAAAACCCAATTTCGACCGAAATGTCGTTAAACTAAACCCGAATCTCAACTGACCGAAATGTCATTAAACTAAACCCAAACCCATTTTTCACAAATCATCTGATCCTCTAGCATATAAAACTAGAGCCAAATCACAACCATATTTGATCAAATTCTAATTATGTGTTTAGAATTGATCAAACCATGTAATCAAATTAAACTTGTTGGACTTTAATACATTTGCTCGGAGTTCAAACAAACGAAGTTAAATTAGATTCCAATACATATACTTGGAGTTTAATTTAAATTTGACTAATCCTAATACATATAATTAGGATTTAGTTGAATCAAAATCAAATGTGATTAAGCTCTAATACATAAACTTAGAGCCTAATTATATGAGACTCTAAAAATATAAAATTAGAGTCTAATTCAAATATTTGAGCTAGTCCTAACACATACATTTGGGATTAAAGCTCAAATCAAACTCTATTGGACTTTATCATATACAGTTAAAGTTCAATAAACCAAATCAAACTCTAATACATATAATTAGAGTTTAATTTGAATCGATTCGATTAAATCCCAATACATATACAGGGAATTTAATCAATCTTTCATCTTAGGGTGAACAGTGTTGAGCTCCAAAACATATAGAGTCCAACAAAATTAATTTGACCATCTTAGAACATATAACTAAGATGAAATTAAACATTTTCTTTTATGCTCTGTTCATGTACACTGAGGGTATGCCCTTGGTTAAAGCTATGTAATTGAGCAATAAATTATAAATTTTCTTTTTGTCCAATTTCAGTTCATCTTCAGCATTTCAGCGGTCTCTTAATCGAAGGTACCCTAACAATTTATGGGGGTAATTAACAATAGACGCTTGCGTTTATTGGAAGCCATGGATCCACAATACCTGATAATCATATATACATATACTTAATCTGAATCATGAATACTACCCCACGGGAAATTCAAGATAAATGTCACCGTGCGAGGTACGTCATTCGTGGTGGCAGACAAAATGGCACGCCCGGTAGGACATGGCTTCTCCTTCCATCTTTGAGACCGATTATATGCTAATAGAATTGGACGATAGATATTTAACCTATATTCATTATTTCCTTACAGAAGAAATGGCACCAAAGAACACTGCTCTTTGGTTCGATCTTGATCAACGCTGGTCCGGTTTACCTACCAGCATCCGTCCTCACCATTGGAGCCGCTGGAGCTGCAATCCAGTTCGGCACCATCCCTGAGGAGGCTAGGGCTGCGGCTATGGCCCCCTTCAATGCTATCACCAGCACCAACAACGACAATGCTCTGGCTCCCTGCAAGAGCAATGCTGTGATTCCCCGCCTTCCTTCTCGTGGGAGGCGCCCGAACGTCATCATCCCCAACCCTCCTCGCGTTCCAGTGAAGGAGAGGATGACCTCCAACTTTCCTCGCGTTCCATTGAAGGAGAGGATGACCTCCAACTTTCCTCGCGTCCCCGTGAAGGAGAGGATGATTCCCAACCCTCCTCGTGTTCCCGTGAAGGAGAGGATAACTTCCCTTAGCACTTCAAAGAAAATGGAGTTGCAGGGTAGGTTGGTGTTCCTAAACAGAAATGAAGGAACATCGTCGCTTGACATGGCTCTTAAGACGTCAGTCTTCAATAGATTGACGTTCCCCAAGGATACTCTATCGCCCATGACGAAAGCATTCAAGAGAAATCTCCGCCGTACTTTGAAACGGCAAGAGTCGAACAAGGAAATAAAGTTTCGACAAACCCCACGTGCTAGGTTTGTCGCTGGACCTGACGTTTTGGTCCACAACCGCTACGCACCTCTGAGGTTTGTGAGAAAGAACTCACCTACGGCCGTTCTGCGCCCAGAGTCAGAAATGGCCCATTTAAAGCCTTATGTTGGAAGTCCTCGCTTGAGAAGCAATAACAAGAACTCTGTATCCAAGCGGATATATAAAGCCTTTAAGGCTGCAAAGGGGAGGATGAACATAGAGAAAAAAATCGAGAAGCCGCAATGGCAGCGCAAGTCAACACCGTCATGGAAGCCTAAAACTATCACTCAAATCAAAGAAGGAAAATCTAAAAATTTGGAGATTCACACTGTGAGAGTAATAGGGCATACGCCCTCAGGTGAGGCTGTTGATGAAGATGAAACTATCCAACAGATTCTTACAAGAGCTGCTGCAAGAAAAGCAGCAGAAGAGAAAGCAAGAGCTAAAGAAGCAAGCTCTTCGCAAAATATTGTGAATAAAGATGATCTACCTGATGATCTATCTGATCCACGAGAGGAAGAAGAGGTTGTGTTCTTCCCGAGGGATCCAAAGGATGCTGTGATTGCATCCTTGAGGAAGAAAGTTGATGAAAAAGATAGAGATATCATAAATCTCTATAAGAAGATGGAAGAGGTCATGGATATGATGTTGGTATGCGAGAAGCAAATGGAAGATCAACGGCATCAAACCAAGACTCTAGCTCGCACGGAAGCACATGTACCCCAAGTCATTGATGAACAGGCTAAAACAACTGTTCCTACAGAGACTATTACCTCTTTGACTAAAGAAGAGATTCATGATTTGATCACTTCACAAGTTAAAGAGACGGTAGCGGGGGCAAATCCGAAGCCGAAAGGGAAAGGACACCCTTATCTATCGGAATATGACAATATACCTTTTCCAGACGGGTATCAAGTCCCTAAATTTAAAATGTTCTATGGTGTTGGCAATCCTGATCAGCATCTAGCACATTTTAAAGCCATGTGTGGAAATACCGGGAGTAATGGACCTCTACTCTTGCGACAATTTCCACAAAGCTTATCTGGTATAGCTTTTGAATGGTACTATTCCTTTGAGGATGAGTCTATTAAAATTTGGGCCGACATGGAAGAAGCTTTCAGAGCAAAATTCGCCACCGTTAGTGATAAGATTACTATCGCTGATCTAGTAGCTGCCAAACGAAGAAGAGATGAAACAATGCTAGATTACGTTACAAGGTGGCGGAACTTAAGTATAAGGTGTGAACAACCTTTAGACCAGCCTCAAGCCGTTGGTCTTGTCATGGGCAATATTGATAACTGGATGGCTCCTTTTCTATGCACATCCAGTTGTTCTACCTTCCATGAATTGATATTAAATGTCTCTAGATTGGAGAGAACTGATCCCCAAGTCTTAGTAAATACACAAAAGACAAAAAGGGATGATAACAAAAGAGTTGAGGCGAAGATGGCACAGGCCGGCGCCACGGAGCTAGACCGCCCTTACGAACATGATAGAGAAAGGTAAGAAGGCAATTACCTCTGCGAGTTGAAGCAGACCACTGTAAAACCTATGTTTGGGGGCAATAATCCAAAAGGGTTTTCTTTAGAGGAGCGAAGAAACAAAGTATACCCTTTCAAGCGGGAGAAAGTGAAGAAAATTTTTTACGATCTTTGTTAAAAATGGTCTTCAATGCCGAAACCAAAGAAGCAGATGAGGTAGGGAGAAGCGATAATCCAAAATATTGCCTATATCATAGGCTAATTAGCCATCCAATCGAAAGTGTTGGGTTTTCAAAGGCGGGTTGAAAAACAATACAAAAGCCGTGAAATCACTCTTTCACAGTCAGTATTGTTAGAGACACCAGTCGAAAAGACCAATTTGATTGGTGTGGGTTCTGAAAATATAGAAGAAAGCGAGAATGAACTTCCTCCCGAGTTTTGGAATATATTCTTATCTAAGAAAACTCGGAAGATGATGAAATATTTAAAGGAAGTTCCAGGAATAAAGTGGCGAGGCCCTTTAAACCCAGAAGTGCAATCTCAGGATAAGCCCATGTCTTCAACCAAAAAAATTAATACTTCAGCCAAGTCGATGCGCAGAATAACTCGGGCGAAGAAGAATAAGAAATTTGTTGAGCCGGCTGAACCTCAACATAAAAAGCGGCCTATCGAGGAACACATTGACTCGATGGAAGAATATAATCAAGTTGAAAGAGAGCCTCTTCTGATTCATGACTTTATTTCCAAAGCAATAGAAGAGGCTAAGAAAAAGAAAGATTCTGATAAAAAAGAACTTTCCGTCGAGGAGTGTAAAGAAGAAGGTGAGCCTTTTTGGGGAGAGACTTGCAGAGTCATCACCGCACGACGAGATGATGAAGAAATTATCTTTTCTGCTAGCCACCTTAGGGAGCAAGAAAGGAACCTCAGGGAAGTTCATGACCAATTGGCAGAGATAAAAGAAATGACACGCTGCAACTTTCACAAGGTGAATGATAAAATATTGGACATGACAACGCAACTAAATGTGATGTTCTCTATGATGATTGGAATTGAGGCTAGAGTAGAGCAGTTGATGAAGATTACTCCCCCTCCTCAACAGTCTCAGTCGCAAAATGACAGAGAACGGAAGGTCGAGTCCCTATAACTCGATCTTCAAATCGGCTTTCACAGAAACTTCTCAAAAAGATAAAGGAAAAGCCCCTCTTATAGAAACCAGAGGGGAATGCCTGAGAATGGTGCCAACAGAAGGAGTTAATTCTCAGTCTTCTAACAGCAAAAATACACCAATGTATTGCCCTTTTCATCAAATGAAAGGACATAACTTAGAAAACTGTCGCACTTTTCAATATACAAGAAGGCTAAGAAATCAGTTTTCTCAAAGGGCAAGTGTCGAGCAAAATGTCAGAAGCACAACTTTGACAATCCAGGAGAAAAATAAGCACAAGACTATTCCATACACACGGGAATCATGCCGTGTCATTACAATATCTGATGACGTGTCAGAAAGCTCTGAGCCGACCCTGGAGGCAAATCAACAGACATCCACTCCAAACTATGATACTTATGTTGATCCTTTGGAATTATATGACACTTCAACTCACCGTGATCCAATGAAAAAGTTGTATAGAATGGAGTGTCGCTTGATCAGAATGGAGGGAGAAATGAGGAGGCTCCACAATGAAGTTAGCCTTATAAAGATGAATGTGAACAGCATGGCTGGCGATATAAAAGGCATAGATATTCAAATGAGAACTATAATAGACATGCTCAAAACGGATGCTACTGAAGCATCAAAAAGATATCGGGTCGAGACATGCCGAGTCATAACTACGCAAGCTGATCCGGAGCCATCAAAGTTGACAAAAACCGAGTACAATGCAAGTTTCTATGAAGCACACATAATTGCTCAAGAGCTTAAAAGAATGTCGGCGAGAGGAAATGCAGGGCCATCTTCACTGAAAAAGAAGAAGAATCCAACCTTAAACCAGCAGTCAGAGGTTCACCAGAATAATGAAGCTCTAATTAAGAAAGGAAAAAAGAAAATTATCTCGACAGAGTTCTGTTCCTATCATAATACATGGAGGCACACTCTAGAAAATTGCCGCCAGTGGAAAAAGGTGCAGAATCAACCTATAGACAAGGTGAAGCTAAAGATCAATCAACCGACAGATCCCAAATCAAAAAATCAACGATGGAAGAAACATCTGCCGCGATTCGAAAAACAACAACCCATGACTCGAGAAGAATTTAGAAAAGTATGTTATGATGCTTTCGATGATATGAAATTACGCTGTTTTTGGTGTGGAGGGAGAGATCATACTTATGATGTATGCGTGAAATTTCGGTTACAACTCAAAGAGTCATGTCGGGTAATAACAATCTCCGAAGAGCAATCTGAAGACTCTGTAAATCAAAGAAATAGGGTTAGACAATCTGCTGATACACGTGAAGATGGTGATAGTGCGGGGGTAGCATACAATACTCTAAGCAGGGATTGCGGCGCAAGGAGAATGGAGTATCGCCTTCTTGAGATAGACAATGATTTGAGGAGAGTGCAAATTGATGTACGCACTCTAACAACAAACATAGACTGTGTTGCCATGGCAATAAACAGCATGAAAGAGCAATTAAAAGAGATACTCAACAAGTTGAATACTCTTGAAAAGACCAGAGTTGAAACATGCCAAACTATTACCTGTGGTGTCGACTCTAATACTGAGGAAAATAAAGAAGCTGAGGATTCTCTCCAGATTACACTGAAGTCTGAAAAAGTATTACCTGAAAGGCAAGGGCAGCCACAAAATAGTAAGGATAAAGAAATTCGGATAAATCAAGAGGCAGACTTCATCAAATCAAGGGAGATTATCGAAGATTGAGTATAACATACTTTCTCATCTAAGAAAAGTGCCTGCCTTGTTGAGTGTATATGATGTCCTAATGATGTCTAAAGAACTTCGGGACGTACTCATTTACGCTTTACAAAATCCCGAGTCATTTTATGCTCATTTTGCCGAGGTGAATATGAGAGAGGCGTTATACTCCAGACATATCGCCAATGTCATTTTCACCGATGAGGACATGCTGTTGGGCACTGCTCATCACAACAGGCCATTATATGTGACTGGGACAAGCGATGGAGAGAAGATTAATCGTATTTTAATCGATCCCGGATCCTCAATCAACATTTTGACTCTAAGAACTTTGAAAAGCCTAGCTCTGAATGTCAATCATTTGTCCTCAGAAAGAATTTTGATTCAAGGCTTTAATCAACATAGCCAAAAAGCTCTCGGGTCGATCATTCTTCCTATCAAATTTGGAGCATTGCGGACTGATGTAAAGTTCTATGTCATAAATGCAGATACTTCGTACAAAGCATTATTGGGACGGCCTTGGTTGCACGAGTATAATGTTGTCCCCTCTACTCTTCATCAATGTTTGAAATATATCAAGGATGGAGAAGAATTCAGAGTTGATGGTGATATACGTCCATTTGGAGTACATGAGATACGATACGAAGATGCAAGATATTTTGCAGAATCTGAAAAAGATATAAAATTGTCTCGCGAACTTAAAGAGGGTAAAGTTCAGAGCGATAAAAAATCCTCAAAGGAAAAGATAAAAATTGAGGATAATAAAGAAAATACGATTCCACACTTCGGAAGTGATTCAGAAGATTCCGATGATGAAGAACAATTGAAAAAAATGTTGGAAACATTTTCTTCTAAATTAAACATGCCCTGGGGAGAAGACTCATCAGAAGATGAAGAGGTTTTCTCGACATTCGAATCAAATATGTTCATAAGAACTCCTGAATTGATTGAGGATTCCTTAACTATTACTAGAGTTCCAGATGGACATATAAAGTCTCTTCATACGAGTAAGCCAATAAAAGTGAATGATCTAAAAACTTTCTTTGTACCTCCTCGAGTTGAGAAAGTCAGGGGAAAAGAAAAAATAAAGAAAGGGATCCTCTTTTGTAAGTCAGATGATTATAAACCCTCTGATCTTATCAAGTTCGACAACTCTGATGAGGAAATATATGAGGACGTCAACATACCAGCATATTTTTCGAAAAATCTCAAGAACATGATGAATAGCTCAGGATTTCCTACAAGAAGGTCACGGGCTAATCAAAAATTTTTTCAGAAAATGTGGAATCCACCGCAAAAAAGAGTTGTGCTTCCAAATGGGCGAACAGTACACACAAGAGGGTTAGGATATCATCAACCTGCTCAGGTGTCCTACAAAGAGAGCGTTGGAATAACAGCTTCTGAAACAAGTCAACTCAATCTCACACCTCCGATGACAGAGATAACCCATAATGATTCATCTGTCATACGACATACCTGCACTATGATTACAGTAAAGGATATGGAGCAAGACGAAGACATCGAGCCAATAAAAACAGAGCTTCTGGATTTAAAAGATGCTCCACAAGAGCTTGAGGACGGGGGGAAAGCCACCATTGATGAGCTTTTAGAAATAAATTTGGGCACTGAAGAAGATCGAAGACCCACTTATATCAGTGCACCGCTTTCAGAAAAAGATCAAGATATGTTGAAAGCATTGTTGATAGAATATAACGACTGTTTTGCTTGGACATATAAAGAAATGCCCGGTCTAGATCCGAATGTGGCTGTTCATAAACTTGCTCTTAGCCCAGATGTGGCTCCAGTTAAACAAGCTCCAAGGAGAACAAGAGTTGACTTAGAAGAACAGATCATAGCAGAAACTAAAAAGCTTATTGAAGCAGGGTTCATCAGAGAAGAAAAATACGCTGATTGGATCGCAAGCATAGTCCCAGTAAAGAAGAAAAATGGTCAAATTCGCGTGTGCGTCGACTTTCGAGATGTAAATAAAGCATGCCCAAAGGACGATTTTCCACTGCCAGTCACTGAACTAATGATCGACAACACTTCAAGTTACGAGATGTTTTCTTTCATGGATGGTTCCTCTGGATATAACCAGATAAAGATGGCACCTGAGGACGAAAAACATACTGCTTTTAGAACTCCAATTGGCATATACTGCTACAAGGTTATGCCCTTTGGTCTAAAAAATGCAGGAGCCACTTATCAAAGGGCTATGACAGTAATTTTTGATGACTTGCTCCACAAAACTATTGATTGCTATGTTGATGATTTGGTTGTCAAAACTGTAAACAAAGCAAATCATTTTGAAGACTTAAGAACAGTTTTCATCAGATTAAGAAAATATAATCTGAAAATGAACCCTCTCAAATGTGCATTTGGAGTTTATTCGGGCAAATTCTTGGGGTTTATTGTTAGACATAGAGGAATCGAAATAGACCCTGCAAAAATTAAGGCCATCATGGAATTGCCGCCTCCAAAGAATTTGAAGCAATTGCGATCCTTTCAAGGAAGATTGGCATATATTCGAAGATTTATATCAAATTTATCTGGCAGAATTAAACCCTTTTCTAAATTGGTGAAAAAGGATGCGCCTTTCATATGGGATGATGATTGTCAAGCAGCATTTGAGGACATTAAGAGATATTTATTAAGTCCCCCAGTGCTTGCTGCCCCTATTCACGGCAGGCCATTAATTTTATATACGGCAGCACTTGAAGGATCGCTGGGTGCACTTCTTGCTCAAAACAATGAAGAAGGAAAGGAAAATGCCTTATATTATCTCAGCAGGATGTTAGTGGGGGCAGAAAATTCCTACTCGCCAATCGAAAAGCACTGTCTAGCCCTTATATTTGCCGTTAAGAAATTAAGACATTATATGTTGGAACATAAAATCCACTTAATTTCGAAAGTGGACGCTTAAATTCTTAATGACAAGACCGGTTTTGGAAGATTGGCGAAATGGTTATACTCCTTGAATTTGACATCACTTATGTGCCACAGAAGGCCATCAAAGGTCAAGCACTTGCTGATTTTTTGGCTGCACACCCAATTCCAGATGACTCACCTTTGATCTGCGATTTGCCCGATGAGCACATCATGTTTACTATGGAAGATCAACCCTATTGGAAAATGTATTTCGATGGCGCGTCCTCAATTCAACCAGCTTTCAGTCCAAATATCCCTCAGATTAAGGCCGGGATAGGGTTAATCTTTGTAACACCTGAAGGAGGCATTTTGAGATACTCATTAGCCCTTTCTGAACCTCGCACAAATAACGAGGCTGAGTACGAAGCTCTTATTGCTGGTTTAGAAATTGCAATCCAGTTGAACATACAAAAATTGCATATCTATGAAGACTCCCAATTAATCATCAATCAAGTTGAAGGGGAGTTTAAAGTACATAAACCCGAGTTGGTCAAATATCAAACGAAGGTGAAATATCTGATAAAGAAAATTCCATGTATAAAAATAGAAAAAATCTCCAGGGCTATGAATGGAAAAGCCGATGCCCTGGCTAAATTGGCTAAAGAGCTTGCTGATCCTACCATGGATGAAGTCCAAATAATTATACGAAATCGAAAAATATTGTCCCCGGCTGACTTAAATCTGGAAGAAGATACAAAGGAAGCTGAAGTTGCAACCATCGATACAGAAGATGATTGGAGAGAATCTTTCATCGATTTTCTCAAATATAATAAACTGCCAGAAGAAAAGTCAAGACATGCACAAATTAAGAAAAGAGCAATGCGATATGTATTCGTTAATGATCAACTTTATCGCAGATCTTATGATCAATTATGGCTTAAATGTTTATCACCAGATGAGATTAAACAAGTCATGCATGAAGTCCATTCTGGCATTTGCGGTGCGCACCAATCAGGGCCAAAAATGCGCCTTAAAATCAAACATTTGGGGTATTATTGGCCAACCATGATACAAGATTGTATGATGTATACTAGAAAATGCCATCAATGTCAAATCCACGGTGACTTTATTCATCGGCATCCAAATCCCTTGCACCCTACAATCGCTTCATGGCCATTTGATATGTGGGGAACAGATGTGATAGGACCTATCAATCCACCATCTTCCAGGGGGCACAAGTTTATTCTCATTTGCTACAGACTATTTTTCTAGATGGGGTGAGGCAATCCCGCTAAGAGAAGTCAAAGCAGATGATGTCGTCAAATTCTTTAGAGAAAATATTCTATATCGATTTGGAGTTCCAAGACGAATTATATCTGATAATGGAACTGCCTTCAAGAGTTTCAAAGTCAGTAGATTTGCTACTCAACATAAAATTGATTGGAGATACTCTTCGATATATAATGTAAGGGCTAATGGACTGGCTGAAGCCTTTAATAAGACTTTGATAAAGCTATTAAAGAAAATTATTGGTAAAAATCAAAAGGAATGGCATGTGCGGATCATAGAAGCTCTTTGGGCCTATCGAACCACATACAGAACGCCAACTCAAGCAACACCCTACTCTTTGGTGTTTGGCACTGAGGCGGTATTACCACTAGAGGTTGAATTGCCCTCATTGCGGATCGCAGTTCAACACGAGTTAACAAATGAAGAAAATGCTCTACTAAGGCTTGACGAGCTGGATGCATTAGATGAAACTCGGCTAATTGCCCAACAAAATCTGGAACTATATCAAGCCCAGATGGCAAGAGCATATAATAAGCTCACTCGGTACCGCACCTTTAATATTGGAGAGTTGGTGCTCGTTCATCGTAGATTATAATCAATAGACACCTTTGGAAGGAAATTTGATCCAAATTGGGAAGGCCCATATGTGGTGGAAAAAGTCTATGAAGGCGGCGCTTATCAATTAATTGATGCCAAAGGTGAAAGACCAATGCCACCTATCAACGGCCGCTTCTTAAAGAAATATTATGTATAAAAAGAAAAAAAAAAAAAAAAAAAAAAAAAGTGGATGACATATTGTCTAATTTTTTAGATAATATGGGTAAAATATAAGCCACCAATGGACTTGATTGTCCACATCGGACTTCGAGGGTAAAATTGTATAAATTCCCGGCTGTGGTATAACCCCACAGGCAAAATTGGGATCCCCGCTGTGAGAAAACCTTTCGAGGTCCACAGGCAAAAGTTAGGGGAAGGTATCTGGTGAAAACCCATTTGGGCGCCAGACTACCTAAGATATATTTTGTTTATGACGGAATGCTAACTCACCTTAGGGTCGGTTACACGCGGCAATTTCGATTGCTTCTCGAGGCAAAATCAATAAAAATAATCCATATTTCCTAACCCGACCGCCATGTCGTTAAACTGAGCAACTGATGTAAAGCGACCGCCATGTCGTTAAACTGAGTATTTGATGTAATCCGACCGTCATGTCGTTAAACTGAATAACTGTGTAATTTGACCGCCATGTCGTTAAACTGAGCAATTTGATGTAATTTGACCGCCATGTCGTTAAACTGAGCAATTTGATGTAAAATGACCGCCATGTCGTTAAACTGAGCATCTTGATTTAGATCTACCGTGTTGAAAAAAAAAAAAAAAAGAAAAAAAAAAAAAAAAAAAAAAAAGAGAGTAGCGAAACGGTTACCGATCCAAGCTCAGCAAAAGAACGTGGTAAACCTTGTGATATAAGATACGAACAATACTTTTTTTTCTCTTGTACGACGTAGCAAGATAAAAAAAGTGGGGGCATTTGTTGAGGCATAAAATATATATATATATATACATACATATATATATACATACATATATATATATATATACATATATATATATATGTATATATATACATACATATATATACATACATATATATACATACATATATATATATACATACATATATATAAACAAAAATAAATAAATATAGAGAGAGAATGGGGTGGTCCATGCACTAGGTGCATGGACAAAATAGAATCTAAATTCCCATGACCTCCTCCACAACTTCCCACTTCCCTCATTACACACACGATCCCCACTACCCCCATTACAACTTCCCACCTTCTACATGATCAAAAAGAGAAGAAAACCAACCCATAAATACCCACTTGAAACCCACTTGAGAAACACTTTTTTTTTGAGAAACCTTCCACCAAACAAACAAAAAAAAAAATCCCACTTCCCAGTTCAAAAAAAAAAGGTAATGAAAATAATTTGTTCTTCTCCTTCATAGATGCACCATCAAAGCTCTCTCTCTCTCAAGTAAAAAATAGAGAGAGAGCAACAAAGCTCTCTCTCTTTCTCTCTCTCTTTCTCTTTTCTCTCTCTCTCTCTGTTGGTGATCCGAAGCCACCGCCCGCGCGCGCGAGCGACCCCGTCACCGCGCCGCGCCGTGCCAGCGACCCGTCGCCGCGCCGCGCCTTGGTCTCCGCCCTCGGCCACCCGCTCCGACGACGCCCCGCGCGGCTCCGGGTTACCGCGCGCACCGAGCGACTCCGCCGCCCGCGCGTGCGAGCGACTCCGCCGCCGCGCGGGATCCCGTCGATGCGCGTCATCATCCGCGCCGCGCCGGACTCCACCGCCGCGCCGCGTCGGACCTCGGCCGCCCTCGGCCACCCGCCGCACGGCGACTCCGATCGAGCGACCCGTCTCGCTCGGCCTCCCTCGAGCCGCGCGCCTCCCTCGGCGATCCGCGCGGCACCTCGGCGCGCATCATCTCCAACTCCGCCACCGAGCGACCCCGTCTCGCTCGGCCTCCCTCGAGCCGCGCCTCCCTCGGCCATCCGCGCGGCACCTCGGCGCGCATCATCTCCTCCTCGCGCCGGCGACCCGTCTCGCTCGGCCTCCCTCGAGCCGCGCGCCGCCCTCGATCACCCTCGTCGCGCCCGCGCCGTGCGCCCTCGGCCGCGCCGTGCGGGACGCCACCGCGTCGCGCCCTCCTGCGCGCGCCCCTCGCTGGCGCCCCTCCGCCTCGGCGCGCGCGCGGGCGCGCCCTCGGGCGCGCGCCCCTCCGCCTCGGCGCGCGTGCCGGGCGCGCCCTCGCTGCGCGTTCCCCTCGGCTGCGCGCGCCCTCGGCCTCGCGACTTGCGCGCGCGCCTCGGCCTCGACCCTCGGCGCGCGCCGGCGCGCCCATCGGCGCGCGAGCCGCGCATGCCCTCGGCCTCGCGACTGCGCGGCGCCTCGGCCTCAACCCTCGGACACCGCCGCCCGCGCCTCGGGATGCGCACCGCCGCCGCGCCGAGCCTTGAAGCCCGCGCCACCTTGAAGCTTAGCCGAGCCGTGAAGCTCGCCGCCCTTGGCCGAGCTGCGGACCCGGCCGCCTTAAAGCCCTCGGCCAAGATCCGGAGCCCGCCGCCGCTCGGAGCCCGTCGCGCTTTGAAGCCGGCGTCGATTGAGCTCCCCGCTGATTCGTTCGGCGCGTCGCCATCGACCAATGTCGCCCTCGTCGATGCCGCCGTGCGAGCGGCACCAAGCCGTTCAAAGCCATACCGCGCCCAAGGCCCTCCTCCGACACGCGCGCCCTCGGCTGCGTCGCTAGCGCGCGCCCTCGATCGGTCGACGACGACGAAGCCGCTCCGACGACGGCGGGCGTGGTGCCGCTATCCGACGACGACGGCAGCCGCTCCGACGACGGCCGAGCGTGGTGCTTCGCCACCCGCTCGGCTCCGTCCGGCAGACGAAGCGCTCGACGACGGCCGAGCGTGGTGCTTCGCCACCGCTCGGCTCCGATCCGGCAGCACGACGCGCTCACGGCGGGCGTGGTGCTTCGCCACCCGCTCGGCTCCGTCCGACGACGACGAAACCGCTCCGACGACGGCGGGCGTGGTGCTTCGCCACCCTCTCGGCTCCGCCTTGACGAACCGGCCAAGATCGGGCGTGGTGCTTCGCCACCCGCCCCGGTCTTCTCCAATGATGACGACACATCTGCCCGCACCACCTGCTCGACGGAAAGCCCAAGAGAGATGTCGACGGCGAGATTGAAAGAGAGGGAGCGGTGCTCCTCTCTAAAAATCATGCCGTCAAGGTGCACGCCACCTGCTCGACGGAAAGCCCAAGAGAGATGTCGACGGTGAGATTGAAAGAGAGGGAGCGGTGCTCCTCTCTAAAAATCATGCCGTCAAGGTGCACGCCACCTGCTCGACGGAAAGCCCAAGAGAGACGTCGACGGCGAGATTGAAAGAGAGGGAGCGGTGCTCCTCTCTAAAAATCATGCCGTCGATGTGCACGCCACCTGCTCGACGGAAGGCCCAAAAGAGACATTGACGGCGAGGCTAAAAGAGAGGGAGCGGTGCTCCTCTCTAAAGCCCATGGCGTCGACATGCACGCCCACCATTTGTTCAACGGCGAAATTGAGAGAGAGCGGTGCTCTCCTCTTAAACGAACGCCAACCGCTCGACGGCGAAATTGAGAGAAAGAGCGATGCTCGCCTCTCAAATCTTCTTAAATGAAGTCAAACAAAGACCGCCTGCCAAGTGTTCGACGGCGGATCCGAGAGAGACAGCGGTGCTCTCCTCTCAAACAAAGTTCGCTCGCTAATTGCTCGGCGGCAAATCATAAAGAGAGCGATGCTCTCATTTACCTACCAATCATTCGACGGAATGCTTCGTCGTCGACGTGCTAATTCAACCGCCATATGTTTGACGGAATGCGATATGAACATCGACGGTGCTCTTTGCAAAAACATCACCAAAAAGAGAGAGAATTCTCAAATCAAAGAGAGAGAGAGAGATGGCTATATTAAATCCATTTAAATTGAATGTTGAAATTTTGACTCGTTCAAATTAAAATATCATTACATTTGATGCAAATTAAGTTGAATAAGATCGAATGCACTTGGTTTTGAATCAAAATTCTCAATTTCGATTATTTCAAAATCTCATTTGAATTAACTCATATTTTAAATCTCAAGGGCTTGAATTAGACCCGAACTCACTTAATCTATTTCATAAACCCCATAACCCATATCATCAACCCATAAACCTATAAACCCATTAACCTATATATCCAAATCCATTAACCCATTAACCCAAATACCCAATAACCCAATATCCATTTAACCCAATAACCCATATATTCAAACCCATTTAACCCATAAACCCATTGACCTATACCCATTTAACCCAAAATCAACTTAACTCAATACCCATTTTCCCAAAGAGGCCCAAGCCCAAAGCCCACTTTGAAATTAAACCCATCAAAATAAACCTGTACACCCGGTTCATGAACCATGAACCATAAACCTGTACACCCGGTCCATGAACCATGAACCATAAACCTGTACACCCGGTCCATGAACCATGAACCATAAACCTGTACACCCGGTCCATGAACCATGAACCATAAACCTGTACACCCGGTTCATGAACCATGAACCATAAATCTGTACACCCGGTCCATGAACCACGAACCATAAACCCATACACCCGGTCCATGAACCATGAACCATGAACCCATACACCAAGTCCATGAATCACGAACCATAAACCCATACACCGAGTTCACGAACTATGAACCAAAACCATGGACCAACCCATACACCGAGTCCACAAACTATGAACCAAAATCATAAACCATAAACCATAAACCTATACCTATGTTCATGAACCATAAACCCATGAACCTAAGTTCATAAACCATAAACTTATGAACCTATGTTCATGAACCATAAACTTATGAACCTATGTTCATAAACCATAAACCTATGAACCCATGAGCCTAAATTCATGAACCATGCAAATCTCACATATCCAATACCCTAAACTAAACCCAATCCCAATTTCGACCGAAACGTCGTTAAACTAAACCTAAATCCTAACCTCGACCGAAACGTCGCTAAACTAAACCCAAATACAACCCCGACCGAAATGTCGTTAAACTAATCCAAAACCCAATTTCGACCGTAATGTCGTTAAACTAAACCTAAACCCAATTTCGACTGAAATGTCGTTAAACTAAACCCAATTTCGATCGAAACGTCGCTAAACTAAACCTAAACCCAATTTCGACCGAAACGTCGTTAAACTAAATCCAAATCCCAATAAAACGTCGTTAAACTAAACCAAGTCCGAACATAAAATGAAACGTCGTTAAACTAAACCAATTTCGCCGTTAAACTAAACCAATTTCGTAGAGACGTCGTTAAACTAAACCCAAATTCAACTTCGACCGAAACGTCGCTAAACTAAACCAAAAACTCAATCGACCGAAACGTCGTTAAACTAAATCCAAGTCCAAAACTCAATCGACCGAGACGTCGTTAAACTAAACCCAAATTCAACTTCGACCGAAACGTCGCTAAACTAAACCAAAAACTCAATCGACCGAAACGTCGTTAAACTAAATCCAAGTCCAAAACTCAATCGACCGAGACGTCGTTAAACTAAACCCAAATTCAACCCCGACTGAAACGTCGTTAAACTAAACCCAAACCAATCGACCGAAACGTCGTTAAACTAAACCTAAACCAAAACCCAATTTCGACCGAAATGTCGTTAAACTAAACCCGAATCTCAACTGACCGAAATGTCGTTAAACTAAACCCAAACCCATTTTTCACAAATCATCTGATCCTCTAGCATATAAAACTAGAGCCAAATCACAACCATATTTGATCAAATTCTAATTATGTGTTTAGAATTGATCAAACCATGTAATCAAATTAAACTTGTTGGACTTTAATACATTTGCTCGGAGTTCAAACAAACGAAGTTAAATTAGATTCCAATACATATACTTGGAGTTTAATTTAAATTTGACTAATCCTAATACATATAATTAGGATTTAGTTGAATCAAAATCAAATGTGATTAAGCTCTAATACATAAACTTAGAGCCTAATTATATGAGACTCTAAAAATATAAAATTAGAGTCTAATTCAAATATTTGAGCTAGTCCTAACACATACATTTGGGATTAAAGCTCAAATCAAACTCTATTGGACTTTATCATATACAAAGTTCAATAAACCAAATCAAACTCTAATACAAAAAAATAGGGTTTAAATTGAATCAGATTTGATTAAATCCCCATACATATTCAGGGAATTTAATCAATCTTTCCACTTAGGGTGAACAGTGTTGAGCTCCAAAACATATAGAGTCCAACAAAATTAATTTGACCATCTTAGAACATATAACTAAGATGAAATTAAACATTTTCTTTTATGCTCTGTTCATGTACACTGAGGGTATGCCCTTGGTTAAAGCTATGTAATTGAGCAATAAATTATAAATTTTCTTTTTGTCCAATTTCAGTTCATCTTCAGCATTTCAGCGGTCTCTTAATCGAAGGTACCCTAACAATTTATGGGGGTAATTAACAATAGACGCTTGCGTTTATTGGAAGCCATGGATCCACAATACCTGATAATCATATATACATATACTTAATCTGAATCATGAATACTACCCCACGGGAAATTCAAGATAAATGTCACCGTGCGAGGTACGTCATTCGTGGTGGCAGACACGAACAAAGAGTAAAACCTAATTATTTTGTTCTATTATGCCCCGAGAGTGTAAATTTGCAACGTATCTGTCACGCCCCGAGCCCGATCCATTTGGCCGGTTCGAGCGCGTCAAACAGACGCCGAACGGACAGAGCTTCCCCTGTCCGCCCAAGGCTCAACAAGTACAGATAGAGTATAAAATTTTACACATGCGGAAGCATACATAACATCTTGCACGAGGGCAAGCCATAGCCAAAGTGAAATGCTAAACTGAAACATACAAGTACTATGATTAATTGAAATCACATACATGCATAATTCTTACAACTTGAATTCTTTAAAAATCTTTACATTCAATGCATCATTTCTTTCTTACATCACATTTACCTCAAAATGAAACTTGATTACAATTAAAGTTAAACAACTATAATCATCAAATACAAAAGATGATATAAAGGGAAATGCGACTATAGCAAAATAAAATAGCTCGGCGGTCTCTACCTAGGGCGCGATGCCCTTATCATGTCCTCCGCCTCACTCGGTCCCGGCTCGTGGAAATAGTGGGGTGAGAACTACAACAAAGTTCCCGGGTTCGGCAACCAACCACGCCGACTTTCCCACTAGGTCTAATTCAAGCGTAATAGAAAGAAAGGTAAGATATTAGCCGACTAACAAAGGCAACTAAGACGCATGAAAGTAAACAATAAGATGCTCAAAGTAGAACTCATGCAAGATCATAGTTCGATACCCAATCTCTTGGCTAGCCCGGGGGTTCGCCCTCAACACGACTCAACCAAACCAAATCCCTATTGTCGGGGAGAGAAAACACTACGACCCGACGGGACCGTCCTCTGGGGAGAGAAAACACTACGACCCAGTGATGACAACTCCGGAGCACATCGCCCGAGGGGGAGCTACCGCGCCTCGAGCAAGGACTAACATGGTGAGTACGATCAATCCTTAACTTTAAGGATTCCAATTCACAACCCATCCTTGACTTCAAGGAGACTTAGGTTCATATGACTCTTAACTCTAAGATCGTTGTCATAATGTCAATCTCTCAATTGTACTAATGTCAAGTAATCTACTTGTTCATGTTCTTGTTCTTGATGCCACACTGTTGTCTAAGTATTCTAGACTCGTCATTGCCACACTTGTTCTCTAGCACATGTCCGATGTCATAATAGTACACTAGGTTCACTAGGTTCTTTGTCATGCATACATAGGGTTCTTTGTTCTTTACCAATACAATATTATACAATCATTCTCATGCATTTGAACTCACAAAAGCAAGAAACTCACAATTAACCCTACTATGCATTATGCTCAATGTATATAGTATGCTCAAACATGACACTTAGACATAAAGAGAAGTTCGATGTCTTTGGAATGCACCACCCACCTCTAAATATTCAAGATGGGTTGCCCGACAAGTTTCGTGCCCAACCGTCGCCTATTTTGAAATCTGTGCAGTTATCAGATTTTTAATCAGACTAATTTACATAGTAGCTCATACATAGGCTTTTCGTTTAATTAAACGGAGTTGTCCCACGGTTCGGGGATACCCCCAATTAGGTTTCTACAAGGTCAATTTGACCCTAGAACCTCTATGGCAAAAAGCCCCAAATTTGGTGCTCTATCCAAGCCCTATGCAAAACCCTAGGTTTTGATCTCTTAAACAAGCAAAAGAGAGCTTGTTGTTACTCTTAGAGTTCACCTAGAACAATTTAAACCATCATTAGGGCCTCTACTTGAAACCCTAAGAATCCACCATGAGAGGACCTTGAGCTTTCATGGGTTTTCATGGAGCTCAAGCCTCTACTAGGCTTCTACACCAAAGAGAAGACTCAAAACTTTAAACTCAAAACTTAAAACCCAAACCCTATCCATGAAACCTCACCTTGGCCCAAGCTCCACCTTGTAGGAGAGCTTCTAGGTCTTCCCCAAGCTCCAAAGCCACCAAGATCACCTTCTCCTTCCTCTCCTTCTTCTTCTCCTCCAAACCCTAGAGCATTTCTAGAGAGAGAAAGTGAGCAAAAGAGAGTGAGAGGGATGAAAAGAGGGTGTGTGCTGTGAGGGAGAGGGGTTAGGGCTAATAACATGTTGTAACATTTACAACTAAGCCCCCCAAACCCGAGTATTTACATTCTGCCAGACTGTGCAGTTTTCGGGCTCAAGGTCCGGACCTTGGCCTAAGTCCGGATCCCGAAAGCAGAATTTTCAGGACTTAGCCATTTTTCTGAAATTTCGCAGGCTAAGTCCAGACCTAGATTCTAAGTCCGGATCCCGAAAGCAGAATTTTCAGGACTTAGCCAAATTTCAGCTTTTCGCAACTGGGGCACCTTGTGACATCCGGACCTCACTTGGGAGGTCCGGTCTTGGCTGCTCCAAGTCTGGGAATTCCTCCAGACTTGCAGTTTAGCTTTTCCAAGACCCCGCTTTTGCCACGCACGGATTCCAAAGCACTTAGAACCCATATTAACTCGCTCCACTCCGGGTTTCGCTCATGTCGACGAAACTCGGCACGCTTTACGAGAAAGTGGGTTGTTACAGTATCGATGCCATCGTTCACAAGAACCAAAACCGGACCAACATTAGACTACTCATTTGTGCCCTAACAGTATAACTTTGGAAACAGTACTTTTTCTCATTCAATCGAACAAAGAGTAAAACCAAATTATTTTGTTCTCTTACGCCCCGAGAGTGTAAATTTGCAACTTATCCGATGCCAACGTTCACAAGAACCAAAACCGGACCAAAATTAGACTACTCATTTGTGCCCTAACAGTATAACTTTGGAAACAGTACTTTTTCTTATTCAATTGAACAAAGAGTAAAACCAAATTATTTTGTTCTCTTATGCCCCGAGAGTGTAAATTTGCAACGTATCGATGCCAACGTTCACAAGAACCAAAACCGGACCAACATTAGACTACTCAGTTGTGCCCTAACAGTATAACTTTGGAAACAGTACTTTTTCTTATTCAATCGAACAAAGAGTAAAACCTAATTATTTTGTTCTATTATGGCCCGAGAGTGTAAATTTGCAACGTATCGATGCCAACGTTCACAAGAACCAAAACCGGGCTTAGAATAGACTACTCAGTTGTGCGCAAACAGTATAACTTTTGAAACACTACTTTTTCTCATTCAATCGAACAGAGAATAAAACCTAATTATTTTGTTCTATTATGGCCCGAGAGTGTAAATTTGCAACGTATCGTTGCCAACGTTCACAAGAACCAAAATCGGGCCAAGAATAGACTACTCAGTTGTGCGAAAATAGTATAATTTTGAAAACAGTACTTTTTCTCATTCAATCGAACAAAGAGTAAAACCTAATTATTTTGTTCTATTATGCCCCGAGAGTGTAAATTTGCAACGTATAGATGCCAACGTTCAAAAGAACCAAAACCGGACCAACATTATACTACTCATTTGTGCCCTAACTTTACAACTTTGAAACGAGTACTTTTTCTCATGCAACCGAACAAAGAGTAAAACCTAATTATTTTTTTCTATTATGCCCCGAGAGTGTAAATTTGCAACATATCGATGCCAACGTTCACAAGAACCAAAACCGGACCAACATTAGACTACTCAGTTGTGCCCTAACAGTATAACTTTGGAAACAGTACTTTTTCTCATGCAATCGAACATAGAGTAAAACCTAATTATTTTGTTCTATTATGCCCCGAGAGTGTAAATTTGCAACATATAGATGCCAACGTTCACAAGAACCAAAACCGGACCAACATTATACTACTCATTTGTGCCCTAACTTTACAACTTTGAAACGAGTACTTTTTCTCATGCAACCGAACAAAGAGTAAAACCTAATTATTTTGTTCTATTATGCCCCGAGAGTGTAAATTTGCAACATATCGATGCCAACGTTCAGAAGAACCAAAACCGGACCAACATTAGACTACTCAGTTGTGCCCTAACAGTATAACTTTGGAAACAGTACTTTTTCTCATGCAATCGAACATAGAGTAAAACCTAATTATTTTGTTCTATTATGCCCCGAGAGTGTAAATTTGCAACGTATAGATGCCAACGTTCACAAGAACCAAAACCGGACCAACATTATACTACTCATTTGTGCCCTAACTTTACAACTTTGAAACGAGTACTTTTTCTCATGCAACCGAACAGAGAGTAGAACCTAATTATTTTGTTCTATTATGCCCCGAGAGTGTAAATTTGCAACGTATAGATGCCAACGTTCACAAGAACCAAAACCGGACTAACATTATACTACTCATTTGTGCCCTAAATTTACAACTTTGAAACGAGTACTTTTTCTCATGCAACCGAACAAAGAGTAAAACCTAATTATTTTCTTCTATTATGCCCCGAGAGTGTAAATTTGCAACATATCGATGCCAACGTTCACAAGAACCAAAACCGGACCAACATTAGACTACTTAGTTGTGCCCTAACAGTATAACTTTGGAAACAGTAATTTTTCTCATGCAATCGAACATAGAGTAAAACCAAATTATTTTGTTCTATTAGGCCCCGAGAGTGTAAATTTGCAACGTATCGATGCCAACGTTCACAAGAACCAAAACCGGACCAACATTATACTACTCATTTGTGCGCAAACAGTATAACTTTGGAAACACTACTTTTTCTCATTCAATCGAACAAAGATTAAAACCTAAGCATTTTGTTCTATTATGCCCCGAGAGTGTAAATTTGAAACGTATCGATGCCAACGTTCACAATAACCAAAACCGGACCAACATTAGACTACTCAGTTGTGCCCTAACAGTTTAACTTTGGTAACAGTACTTTTTCTCATTCAATCGAACAAAGAGTAAAACCTAATTATTTTGTTCTATTATGCCCCGAGAGTGTAAATTTGCAACGTATCGATGCCATCGTTCACAAGAACCAAAACCGGACCAACATTAGACTACTCATTTGTGCCCTAACAGTATAACTTTGAAAAAAGTACTTTTTCTCATTCAATCGAACAAAGAGTAAAACCAAATTATTTTGTTCTATTATGCCCCGAGAGTGTAAATATGCAACGTATCGATGCCAACGTTCACAAGAACCAAAACCGGACCAACATTAGACTACTCAGTTGTGCCCTAACAGTATAACTTTGGAAACAGTACTTTTTCTCATTCAATCGAACAAAGAGTAAAACCTAATTATTTTGTTCTATTATGGCCCGAGAGTGTAAATTTGCAACGTATCGATGCCAACGTTCACAAGAACCAAAACCGGGCCTAGAATAGACTACTCAGTTGTGCGCAAACAGTATAACTTTGGAAACACTACTTTTTCCCATTCAATCGAACAAAGAGTAAAACCTAATTATTTTATTCTATTATGGCCCGAGAGTGTAAATTTGCAACGTATCGATGCCAACGTTCACAAGAACCAAAATCGGGCCAAGAATAGTCTATTCAGTTGTGCGAAAACAGTATAATTTTGAAAACATTACTTTTTCTCATTCAATCGAACAAAGAGTAAAACCTAATTATTTTGTTCTATTATGCCCCGAGAGTGTAAATTTGCAACATATAGATGCCAACATTCACAAGAACCAAAACCGGACCAACATTAGACTACTCAGTTGTGCCCTAACAGTATAACTTTGGAAACGGTACTTTTTCTCATTCAATCGAACAAAGAGTAAAACCTAATTATTTTGTTCTATTATGCCCCGAGAGTGTAAATTTGCAACGTATAGATGCCAACGTTCTCAAGAACCAAAACCGGGCCAACATTAGACTACTCAGTTGTGCCCTAACAGTATAACTTTGGAAACAATACTTTTTCTCATTCAATCGAACAAAGAGTAAAACCTAATTATTTTGTTCTTTTATGCCCCGAGAGTGTAAATTTGCAACGTATCGATGCCATCGTTCACAAGAACCAAAACCGGACCAACATTAGACTACTCATTTGTGCCCTAACAGTATAACTTTGGAAACAGTACTTTATCTCATTCAATCGAATAAAGAGTAAAACCAAATTATTTTGTTCTCTTATGCCCCGAGAGTGTAAATTTGCAACTTTTCCGATGCCAACGTTCACAAGAACCAAAACCGGACCAAAATTAGACTACTCAGTTGTGCCCTAACAGTATAACTTTGGAAACAGTACTTTTTCTCATTCAATCGAACAAAGTGTAAAACCTAATTATTTTGTTCTCTTATGCCCCGAGAGTGTAAATTTGCAACGTATCGATGCCAACGTTCACAAGAACCAAAACCGGACCAACATTAGACTACTCAGTTGTGCCCTAACAGTATAACTTTGGAAACAGTACTTTTTCTTATTCAATCGAACAAAGAGTAAAACCTAATTATTTTATTCTATTATGGCCCGAGAGTGTAAATTTACAACGTATCGATGCCAACGTTCACAAGAACCAAAATCGGGCCAAGAATAGACTACTCAGTTGTGAGAAAACAGTATAATTTTGAAAACATTACTTTTTCTCATTCAATCGAAAAAAGAGTAAAACCAAATTATTTTGTTCTATTATGCCCCGAGAGTGTAAATTTGCAACGTATAGATGCCAACGTTCACAAGAACCAAAACCGGACCAACATTAGACTACTCAGTTGTGCCCTAACAGTATAACTTTGGAAACAGTACTTTTTCTCATGCAATCGAACATAGAGTAAAACCTAATTATTTTGTTCTATTATGCCCCGAGAGTGTAAATTTGGAACGTATAGATGCCAACGTTAACAAGAACCAAAACCGGACCAACATTATACTACTCATTTGTGCCCTAACTTTACAACTTTGAAACGAGTACTTTTTCTCATGCAACCGAACAAAGAGTAAAACCTAATTATTTTGTTCTATTATACCCCGAGAGTGTAAATTTGCAATGTATAGATGCCAACGTTCACAAGAACCAAAACCGGACTAACATTATACTACTCATTTGTGCCCTAAATTTACAACTTTGAAACGAGCACTTTTTCTCATGCATCCGAACAAAGAGTAAAACCTAATTATTTTGTTCTATTATGCCCCGAGAGTGAAAATTTGCAACATATCGATGCCAACGTTCACAAGAACCAAAACCGGACCAACATTAGACTACTTAGTTGTGCCCTAACAGTATAACATTGGAAACAGTACTTTTTCTCATGCAATCGAACATAGAGTAAAACCAAATTATTTTGTTCTATTATGCCCCGAGAGTGTAAATTTGCAACGTATTGATGCCAACGTTCAGAAGAACCAAAACCGGACCAACATTATACAGCTCATTTATGCGCAAACAGTATAACTTTGGAAAAACTACTTTTTCTCATTCAATCGAACAAAGATTAAAACCTAAGCATTTTGTTCTATTATGCCCCGAGAGTGTAAATTTGAAACGTATCGATGCCAACGTTCACAATAACCAAAACCGGACCAACATTAGACTACTCAGTTGTGCCCTAACAGTATAACTTTGGTAACAGTACTTTTTCTCATTCAATCGAACAAAGAGTAAAACCTAATTATTTTGTTCTATTATGCCCCGAGAGTGGAAATTTGCAACGTATAGATGCCAACGTTCTCAAGAACCAAAACCGGACCAACATTAGACTACTCAGTTGTGCCCTAACAGTATAACTTTGGAAACAGTACTTTTTCTCATTCAATCGAACAAAGAGTAAAACCTAATTATTTTGTTCTATTATGCCCCGAGAGTGTAAATTTGCAACGTATCGATGCCAACGTTCAAAAGAACCAAAACCGGACCAACATTAGACTACTCATTTGTGCCCTAACTTTATAACTTTGAAACGAGTACTTTTTCTCATTCAATCGAACAAAGAGTAAAACCTAATTATTTTGTTCTATTATGGCCCGAGAGTGTAAATTTGCAACGTATCGATGCCAACGTTCACAAGAACAAAAAACCGGGCCTAGAATAGACTACTCAGTTGTGCGCAAACAGTATAACTTTGGAAACACTACTTTTTCTCATTCAATCGAACAGAGAGTAAAACCTAATTATTTTATTCTATTACGGCCCGAGAGTGTAAATTTGCAACGTATCGATGCCAACGTTCACAAGAACCAAAATCGGGCCAAGAATAGACTACTCAGTTGTGCGAAAACAGTATAATTTTGAAAAGAGTACTTTTTCTCATTCAATCGAACAAAGAGTAAAACCTATTTATTTTGCTCTATTATGCCCCGAGAGTGTAAATTTGCAACGTATAGATGCCAACGTTCACAAGAACCAAAACCGGACCAACATTATACTACTCATTTGTGCCCTAACTTTACAACTTTGAAACGAGTATTTTTTCTCATGCAACCGAACAAAGAGTAAAACCTAATTATTTTGTTCTATTATGCCCCGAGTGTGTAAATTTGCAACATATCGATGCCAACGTTCACAAAAACCAAAACCGGACCAACATTAGACTACTCAGTTGTGCCCTGACAGTATAACTTTGGAAACAGTACTTTTTCTCATGCAATCGAACATAGAGTAAAACCTAATTATTTTGTTCTATTATGCCCCGAGAGTGTAAATTTGCAACGTATAGATGCCAAGGTTCACAAGAACCAAAACCGGACCAACATTATACTACTCATTTGTGCCCTAACTTTACAACTTTGAAACGAGTACTTTTTCTCATGCATTCGAACAAAGAGTAAAACCTAATTATTTTGTTCTATTACGCCCCGAGAGTGTAAATTTGCAACGTATAGATGCCAACGTTCACAAGAACCAAAACCGGACCAACATTATACTACTCATTTGTGCCCTAACTTTACAACTTTGAAACTAGTACTTTTTCTCATGCAACCGAACAAAGAGTAAAACCTAATTATTTTGTTCTATTATGCCCCGAGAGTGTAAATTTGCAACATATCGATGCCAACGTTCAGAAAAACCAAAACCGGACCAACATTACACTACTCAGTTGTGCCCTAACAGTATAACTTTGGAAATAGTACTTTTTCTCATGCAACCGAACATAGAGTAAAACAAAATTATTATGTTCTATTATGCCCCGAGAGTGTAAATTTGCAACGTATCGATGCCAACGTTCACAACAACCAAAACCGGACCAACATTATACTACTCATTTATGCGCAAACAGTATGACTTTGAAAAAACTACTTTTTCTCATTCAATCGAACAAAGATTAAAACCTAAGCATTTTGTTCTATTATACCCCGAGAGTGTAAATTTGAAACGTATCGATGCCAACGTTCATAATAACCAAAACCGGACCAACATTAGACTACTCAGTTGTGCCCTAATAGTTTAACTTTGGTAATAGTACTTTTTCTCATTCAATCGAACAAAGAGTAAAACCTAATTATTTTGTTCTATTATGCCCCGAGAGTGTATATTTGCAACGTATCGATGCCATCGTTCACAAGAACCAAAACCGGACCAACATTAGACTACTCATTTGTGCCCTAACAGTATAACTTTAGAAACAGTACTTTTTCTCATTCAATCGAACAAAGAGTAAAACCAAATTATTTTGTTCTATTATGCCCCGAGAGTGTAAATTTGCAACGTATCGATGCCAACGTTCACAAGAACCAAAACCGGACCAACATTAGACTACTCAGTTGTGCCCTAACAGTATAACTTTGGAAACAGTACTTTTTCTCATTCAATCGAACAAAGAGTAAAACCTAATTATTTTGTTCTATTATGGCCCGAGAGTGTAAATTTGCAACGTATAGATGCCAACGTTCACAAGAACCAAAACCGGACCAACATTATACTACTCATTTGTGCCCTAACTTTACAACTTTGAAACGAGTACTTTTTCTCATGCAACCGAACAAAGAGTAAAACCTAATTATTTTGTTCTATTATGCCCCGAGAGTGTAAATTTGCAACATATCGATGCCAACGTTCACAAGAACCAAAACCGGACCAACATTAGACTACTCAGTTGTGCCCTAACAGTATAACTTTGGAAACAGTACTTTTTCTTATGGAATCGAACATAGAGTAAAACCTAATTATTTTGTTCTATTATGCCCCGAGAGTGTAAATTTGCAACGTATAGATGCCAACGTTCACAAGAACCAAAACCGGACCAACATTATACTACTCATTTGTGCCCTAACTTTACAACTTTGAAACGAGTACTTTTTCTCATGCAACCGAACAAAGAGTAAAACCTAATTATTTTGTTCTATTATGCCCCGAGACTGTAAATTTGCAACGTATAGATGCCAACGTTCACAAGAACCAAAACCGGACTAACATTGTACTACTCATTTGCGCCGTAAATTTACAACTTTGAAACGAGTACTTTTTTTCATTCAACCGAACAAAGAGTAAAACCTAATTATTTTGTTCTATTATGCCCCGAGAGTGTAAATTTGCAACGTATAGATGCCAACGTTCACAAGAACCAAAACCGGACCAACATTATACTACTCATTTGTGCCCTAACTTTACAACTTTGAAACTAGTACTTTTTCTCATGCAACCGAACAAAGAGTAAAACCTAATTATTTTATTCTATTATGGCCCGAGAGTGTAAATTTGCAACGTATCGATGCCAACGTTCACAAGAACCAAAATCGGGCCAAGAATAGACTACTCAGTTGTGCGAAAACAGTATAATTTTGAAAAGAGTACTTTTTCTCATTCAATCGAACAAAGAGTAAAAACCTAATTATTTTGCTCTATTATGCCCCGAGAGTGTAAATTTGCAACGTATAGATGCCAACGTTCACAAGAACCAAAACCGGACCAACATTATACTACTCATTTGTGCCCTAACTTTACAACTTTGAAACGAGTATTTTTTCTCATGCAACCGAACAAAGAGTAAAACCTAATTATTTTGTTCTATTATGCCCCGAGAGTGTAAATTTGCAACATATCGATGCCAACGTTCACAAGAACCAAAACCGCACCAACATTAGACTACTCAATTGTGCCCTGACAGTATAACTTTGGAAACAGTACTTTTTCTCATGCAATCGAACATAGAGTAAAACCTAATTATTTTGTTCTATTATGCCCCGAGAGTGTAAATTTGCAACGTATAGATGCCAAAGTTCACAAGAACCAAAACCGGACCAACATTATACTACTCATTTGTGCCCTAACTTTACAACTTTGAAACGAGTACTTTTTCTCATGCAACCGAACAAAGAGTAAAACCTAATTATTTTGTTCTATTATGCCCGAGAGTGTAAATTTGCAACGTATAGATGCCAACGTTCACAAGAACCAAAACCGGACCAACATTATACTACTCATTTGTGCCCTAACTTTACAACTTTGAAACTAGTACTTTTTCTCATGAAACCGAACAAAGAGTAAAACCTAATTATTTTGTTCTATTATGCCCCGAGAGTGTAAATTTGCAACATATCGATGCCAACGTTCAGAAAAACCAAAACCGGACCAACATTAGACTACTCAGTTGTGCCCTAACAGTATAACTTTGGAAATTGTACTTTTTCTCATGCAACCGAACATAGAGTAAAACCAAATTATTATGTTCTATTATGCCCCGAGAGTGTAAATTTGCAACGTATCGATGCCAACGTTCACAAGAACCAAAACCGGAACAACATTATACTACTCATTTATGCGCAAACAGTATGACTTTGGAAAAACTACTTTTTCTCATTCAATCGAACAAAGATTAAAACCTAAGCATTTTGTTCTATTATGCCCCGAGAGTGTAAATTTGAAACGTATCGATGCCAACGTTCATAATAACCAAAACCAGACCAACATTAGACTACTCAGTTGTGCCCTAATAGTTTAACTTTGGTAACAGTACTTTTTCTCATTCAATCGAACAAAGAGTAAAACCTAATTATTTTGTTCTATTATGGCCCGAGAGTGTATATTTGCAACGTATCGATGCCAACGTTCACAAGAACCAAAATCGGACCAAGAATAGACTACTCATTTGTGCCCTAACAGTATAACTTTGGATACAGTACTTTTTCTCATTCAATAGAACAAAGAGTAAAACCAAATTATTTTGTTCTCTTATGCCCCGAGAGTGTAAATTTGCAACTTATCCGATGCCAACGTTCACAAGAACCAAAACCGGACCAACATTAGACTACTCAGTTGTGCCCTAACAGTATAACTTTGAAAACAGTACTTTTCTCATTCAATCGAAAAAAGAGTAAAACCTAATTATTTTGTTCTATTATGCCCCGAGAGTGTAAATTTGCAACGTATCGATGCCAACGTTCACAAGAACCAAAACCGGACCAACATTAGACTACTCAGTTGTGCCCTAACAGTATAACTTTGGAAACAGTACTTTTTCTTATTCAATCGAACAAAGAGTAAAACCTAATTATTTTGTTCTATTATGGCCCGAGAGTGTAAATTTGCAACGTATCGATGCCAACGTTCACAAGAACCAAAACCGGTCCAAGAATAGACTACTCAGTTGTGCGCAAACAGTATAACTTTGGAAACACTACTTTTTCTCATTCAATCGAACAAAGAGTAAAACCTAATTATTTTGTTCTATTATGGCCCGAGAGTGTAAATTTGCAACGTATCGATGCCAACGTTCACAAGAACCTAAATCGGGCCAAGAATAGACTACTCAGTTGTGCGAAAACAGTATAATTTTGAAAACAGTACTTTTTCTCATTCAATCGAACAAAGAGTAAAACCTAATTATTTTGTTCTATTATGCCCCGAGAGTGTAAATTTGCAACGTATAGATGCCAACGTTCACAAGAACCAAAACCGGACCAACATTATACTACTCATTTGTGCCCTAACTTTACAACTTTGAAACGAGTACTTTTTCTCATGCAACCGAACAAAGAGTAAAACCTAATTATTTTGTTCTATTATGCCCCGAGAGTGTAAATTTGCAACATATCGATGCCAACGTTCACAAGAACCAAAACCGGACCAACATTAGACTACTCATTTGTGCCCTAACAGTATAACTTTGGAAACAGTACTTTTTCTCATGCAGTCGAACATAGAGTAAAACCTAATTATTTTGTTCTATTATGCCCCGAGAGTGTAAATTTGCAACGTGTAGATGCCAACGTTCACAAGAACCAAAACCGGACCAACATTATACTACTCATTTGTGCCCTAACTTTACAACTTTGAAACGAGTACTTTTTCTCATGCAACCGAACAAAGAGTAAAACCTAATTATTTTGTTCTATTATGCCCCGAGAGTGTAAATTTGCAACGTATAGATGCCAACGTTCACAAGAACCAAAACCAGACTAACATTGTACTACTCATTTGTGCCCTAAATTTACAACTTTGAAACGAGTACTTTTTCTCATGCAACCGAACAAAGAGTAAAACCTAATTATTTTGTTCTATTATGCCCCGAGAGTGTAAATTTGCAACGTATAGATGCCAACGTTCACAAGAACCAAAACCGGACCAACATTATACTACTCATTTGTGCCCTAACTTTAATACTTTGAAACTAGTACTTTTTCTCATTCAACCGAACAAAGAGTAAAACCTAATTATTTTGTTCTATTATGCCCCGAGAGTGTAAATTTGCAACATATCGATGCCAACGTTCAGAAGAACCAAAAGCGGACCTACATTAGACTACTCAGTTGTGCCTTAACAGAATAACTTTGGAAATAGTACTTTTTCTCATGCAATCGAACATAGAGTAAAACCAAATTATTTTGTTCTATTATGCCCCGAGAGTGTAAATTTGCAACGTATCGATGCCAAAGTTCACAAGAACCAAAACCGGACCAACATTATACTACTCATTTATGCGCAAACAGTATGACTTTGGAAAAACTACTTTTTCTCATTCAATCGAACAAGGATTAAAACCTAAGCATTTTCTTCTATTATGCCCCGAGAGTGTAAATTTGAAACGTATCGATGCCAACGTTCATAATAACCAAAACCGGACCAACATTAGACTACTCAGTTGTGCCCTAACAGTTTAACTTTGGTAACAGTACTTTTTCTCATGCAGTCGAACATGGAGTAAAACCTAATTATTTTGTTCTATTATGCCCCGAGAGTGTAAATTTGCAACGTGTAGATGCCAACGTTCACAAGAACCAAAACCGGACCAACATTATACTACTCATTTGTGCCCTAACTTTACAACTTTGAAACGAGTACTTTTTCTCATGCAACCGAACAAAGAGTAAAACCTAATTATTTTGTTCTATTATGCCCGAGAGTGTAAATTTGCAACGTATAGATGCCAACGTTCACAAGAACCAAAACCAGACTAACATTGTACTACTCATTTGTGCCCTAAATTTACAACTTTGAAACGAGTACTTTTTCTCAAGCAACCGAACAAAGAGTAAAACCTAATTATTTTGTTCTATTATGCCCCGAGAGTGTAAATTTGCAACGTATAGATGCCAACGTTCACAAGAACCAAAACCGGACCAACATTATACTACTCATTTGTGCCCTAACTTTACAACTTTGAAACTAGTACTTTTTCTCATGCAACCGAACAAAGAGTAAAACCTAATTATTTTGTTCTATTATGCCCCGAGAGTGTAAATTTGCAACATATCGATGCCAACGTTCCGAAGAACCAAACCGGACCTACATTAGACTACTCAGTTGTGCCTTAACGAATAACTTTGGAAACAGTACTTTTTCTCATGCAATCGAACATAGAGTAAAACCAAATTATTTTGTTCTATTATGCCCCGAGAGTGTAAATTTGCAACGTATCGATGCCAACGTTCACAAGAACCAAAACCGGACCATCATTATACTACTCATTTATGCGCAAACAGTATGACTTTGGAAAAACTACTTTTTCTCATTCAATCGAACAAGGATTAAAACCTAAGCATTTTGTTCTATTATGCCCCGAGAGTGTAAATTTGAAACGTATCGATGCCAACGTTCATAATAACCAAAACCGGACCAACATTAGACTACTCAGTTGTGCCCTAACAGTTTAACTTTGGTAACAGTACTTTTTCTCATTCAATCGAACAAAGAGTAAAACCTAATTATTTTGTTCTATTATGCCCCGAGAGTGTATATTTGCAACGTATCGATGTCATCGTTCACAAGAACCAAAACCGGACCAACATTAGACTACTCATTTGTGCCCTAACAGTATAACTTTGGAAACAGTACTTTTTCTCATTCAATCGAACAAAGAGTAAAACCAAATTATTTTGTTCTCTTATGCCCCGAGAGTGTAAATTTGCAACTTATCCGATTCCAACGTTCACAAGAACCAAAACCGGACCAAAATTAGACTACTCATTTGTGCCCTAACAGTATAACTTTGGAAACAGTACTTTTTCTCATTCAATCGAACAAAGAGTAAAACCTAATTATTTTGTTCTCTTATGCCCCGAGAGTGTAAATTTGCAACGTATCGATGCCAACGTTCACAAGAACCAAAACCGGACCAACATTAGACTACTCAGTTGTGCCCTAACAGTATAACTTTGGAAACAGTACTTTTTCTCATTCAATCGAACAAAGAGTAAAACCTAATTATTTTGTTCTCTTATGCCCCGAGAGTGTAAATTTGCAACGTATCGATGCCAACGTTCACAAGAACCAAAATCGGGCCAAGAATAGACTACTCAGTTGTGCGAAAACAGTATAATTTTGAAAACAGTACTTTTTCTCATTCAATCGAACAAAGAGTAAAACCTAATTATTTTGTTCTATTATGCCCCGAGAGTATAAATTTGCAACGTATAGATGCCAACGTTCATAAGAACCAAAACCGGACCAACATTATACTACTCATTTGTGCCCTAACTTTACAACTTTGAAACGAGTACTTTTTGTCACGCAACCGAACAAAGAGTAAAACCTAATTATTTTGATCTATTATGCCCCGAGAGTGTAAATTTGCAACATATCGATGCCAACGTTCACAAGAACCAAAACCGGACCAACATTAGACTACTCAGTTGTGCCCTAACAGTATAACTTTGGAAACAGTACTTTTTCTCGTGCAATCGAACATAGAGTAAAACCTAATTATTTTGTTCTATTATGCCCCGAGAGTGTAAATTTGCAACGTATAGATGCCAACGTTCACAAGAACCAAAACCGGACCAACATTATACTACTCATTTGTGCCCTAACTTTACAACTTTGAAACTAGTACTTTTTCTCATGCAACCGAACAAAGAGTAAAACCTAATTATTTTGTTCTATTATGCCCCGAAGTGTAAATTTGCAACGTATCGATGCCAACGTTCACAAGAACCAAAACCGGACCAACATTAGACTACTCAGTTGTGCCCTAACAGTATAACTTTGGAAATAGTACTTTTTCTCATGCAATCGAACATAGAGTAAAACCAAATTATTTTGTTCTATTATGCCCCGAGAGTGTAAATTTGCAACGTATCGATGCCAACGTTCACAAGAACCAAAACCGGACCAACATTATACTACTCATTTATGCGCAAACAGTATGACTTTGGAAAAACTACTTTTTCTCATTCAATCGAACAAGGATCAAAACCTAAGCATTTTGTTCTATTATGCCCCGAGAGTGTAAATTTGAAACGTATCAATGCCAACGTTCATAATAACCAAAACCGGACCAACATTAGACTACTTAGTTGTGCCCTAACAGTTTAACTTTGGTAACAGTACTTTTTCTCATTCAATCGAACAAAGAGTAAAACCTAATTATTTTGTTCTATTATGCCCCGAGAGTGTATATTTGCAACGTATCGATGCCATCGTTCACAAGAACCAAAACCGGACCAACTTTAGACTACTCATTTGTGCCCTAACAGTATAACTTTGGAAACAGTACTTTTTCTCATTCAATCGAACAAAGAGTAAAACCAAATTATTTTGTTCTCTTATGCCCCGAGAGTGTAAATTTGCAACTTATCCGATTCGAACGTTCACAAGAACCAAAACCGGACCAAAATTAGACTACTCATTTGTGCCCTAACAGTATAACTTTGGAAATAGTATTTTTTCTCATTCAATCGAACAAAGAGTAAAACCTAATTATTTTGTTCTCTTATGCCCCGAGAGTGTAAATTTGCAACGTATCGATGCCAACGTTCACAAGAACCAAAACCGGACCAACATTAGACTACTCAGTTGTGCCCTAACAGTATAACTTTGGAAACAGTACTTTTTCTCATGCAATCGAACATAGAGTAAAACCAAATTATTTTGTTCTATTATGCCCCGAGAGTGTAAATTTGCAACGTATCGATGCCAACATTCAGAAGAACCAAAACCGGACCAACATTATACTACTCATTTGTGCCCTAACTTTACAACTTTGAAACGAGTACTTTTCTCATGCAACCGAACAAAGAGTAAAACCTAATTATTTTGTTCTATTATGCCCCGAGAGTGTAAATTTGCAACATATCGATGCCAACGTTCACAAGAACCAAAACCGGACCAACAATAGACTACTCAGTTGTGCCCTAACAGTATAACTTTGGAAACAGTACTTTTTCTCATGCAATCGAACATAGAATAAAACCTAATTATTTTGTTCTATTATGCCCCGAGAGTGTAAATTTGCAACGTATAGATGCCAACGTTCACAAGAACCAAAACCGCACCAACATTATACTACTCATTTGTGCCCTAACTTTACAACTTTGAAACGAGTACTTTTTCTCATGCCACCGAACAAAGAGTAAAACCTAATTATTTTGTTCTATTATGCCCCGAGAGTGTAAATTTGCAACGTATCGATGCCAACGTTCACAAGAACCAAAACCGGACAAACATTATACTACTCATTTGTGCCCTAACTTTACAACCTTGAAACGAGTACTTTTTCTCATGCAACCGAACAAAGAGTAAAACCTAATTATTTTGTTCTATTATGCCCCGAGAGTGTAAATTTGCAACATATCGATGCCAACGTTCACAAGAACCAAAACCGGACCAACATTAGACTACTCAGTTGTGCCCTAACAGTATAACTTTGGAAACAGTACTTTTTCTCATGCAATCGAACATAGAGTAAAACCAAATTATTTTGTTCTATTATGCCCCGAGAGTGTAAATTTGCAACGTATCGACGCCAACGTTCAGAAGAACCAAAACCGGACCAACATTATACTACTCATTTATGCGCAAACAGTATAACTTTGGAAAAACTACTTTTTCTCATTCAATCGAACAAAGATTAAAACCTAAGCATTTTGTTCTATTATGCCCCGAGAGTGTAAATTTGAAACGTATCGATGCCAACGTTCACAAGAACCAAAACCGGACCAAAATTAGACTACTCGGATGTGCCCACTAACGGTTTAACTTTGGTAACGTACTTTTTCTCATTCAATCGAACAAAGAGTAAAACCTAATTATTTTGTTCTATTTTGCCCCGAGAGTGTATATTTGCAACGTATCGATGCCAACGTTCACAAGAACCAAAACCGGACCAACATTAGACTACTCATTTGTGCCCTAACAGTATAACTTTGGAAACAGTACTTTTTCTCATTCAATCGAACAAAGAGTAAAACCAAATTATTTTGTTCTCTTATGCCCCGAGAGTGTAAATTTGCAACTTATCCGATTCGAACGTTCACAAGAACCAAAACCGGACCAAAATTAGACTACTCATTTGTGCCCTAACAGTATAACTTTGGAAACAGTATTTTTTCTCATTCAATCGAACAAAGAGTAAAACCTAATTATTTTGTTCTCTTATGCCCCGAGAGTGTAAATTTGCAACGTATCGATGCCAACGTTCACAAGAACCAAAAGCAGGACAAACATTAGACTACTCCGTCGTGCCCTAACAGTATAACTTTGGAAACAGTACGTTTTCTCATGCAATCGAACATAGAGTAAAACCAAATTATTTTGTTCTATTATGCCCCGAGAGTGTAAATTTGCAACGTATCGATGCCAACATTCAGAAGAACCAAAACCGGACCAACATTATACTACTCATTTGTGCCCTAACTTTACAACTTTGAAACGAGTACTTTTCCCCTTCAACCGGACAAAAAGTAAAACCTAATTATTTTGTTCTATTATGCCCCGAGAGTGTAAATTTGCAACATATCGATGCCAACGTTCACAAGAACCAAAACCGGACCAACATTAGACTACTCGGTTGTGCCCTAACAGTATAACTTTGGAAACAGTACTTTTTCTCATGCAATCGAACATAGAATAAAACCTAATTATTTTGTTCTATTATGCCCCGAGAGTGTAAATTTGCAACGTATAGATGCCAACGTTCACAAGAACCAAAACCGCACCAAAAATATACTACTCATTTGTGCCCTAACAGTATACCTTTGGAAACAGTACTTTTTCTCATTCAATCGAACAAAGAGTAAAACCTAATTATTTTGTTCTATTATGCCCCGAGAGTGTAAATTTGCAACGTATAGATGCCAACGTTCACAAGAACCAAAACCGGACCAACATTAGACTACTCATTTGTGCCCTAACTTTACAACTTTGAAACGAGTACTTTTTCTCATGCAACCGAACAAAGAGTAAAACCTAATTATTTTGTTCTATTATGCCCCGAGAGTGTAAATTTGCAACATATCGATGCCAACGTTCACAAGAACCAAAACCGGACCAACATTAGACTACTCAGTTGTGCCCTAACAGTATAACATTAGAAAAAGTACTTTTTCTCATGCAATCGAACATAGAGTAAAACCAAATTATTTTGTTCTATTATGCCCCGAGAGTGTAAATTTGCAACGTATCGACGCCAACGTTCAGAAGAACCAAAAGCCAGGACCAACATTATACTACTCGTTTATGCGCAGTATAACTTTGGTAAAAGTACTTTTTCTCATTCAATCGAAGACAGATTAAAACCTAAGCATTTTGTTCTATTATGCCCCGAGAGTGTAAATTTGAAACGTATCGATGCCAACATTCACAAGAACCAAAACCGGACCAATATTAGACTACTCAGTTGTGCCCTAACAGTTTAACTTTGGTAACCGTACTTTTTCTCATTCAACCGAACAAAGAGTAAAACCAAATTATTTTGTTCTATTATGCCCCGAGAGTGTAAATTTGCAACGTATCGATACCATCGTTCACAAGAACCAAAACCGGACCAACATTAGACTACTCATTTGTGCCCTAACAGTATAACTTTGGAAACAGTACTTTTTCTCATTCAATCGAACAAAGAGTAAAACCAAATTATTTTGTTCTCTTATGCCCCGAGAGTGTAAATTTGCAACGTATCGATGCCAACGTTCACAAGAACCAAAACCGGACCAACATTAGACTACTCAGTTGTGCCCTAACAGTATAACTTTGGAAACAGTACTTTTTCTTATTCAATCGAACAAAGAGTAAAACCTAATTATTTTGTTCTATTATGGCCCGAGAGTGTAAATTTGCAACGTATCGATGCCAACGTTCACAAGAACCAAAACCGGGCCTAGAATAGACTACTCAGTTGTGCGCAAACAGTATAACTTTGGAAACACTACTTTTTCTCATTCAATCGACAAAGAGTAAAACCTAATTATTTTGTTCTATTATGGCCCGAGAGTGTAAATTTGCAACGTATCGATGCCAACGTTCACAAGAACCAAAATCGGACCAAGAATAGACTACTAAGTTGTGCGAAAACAGTATAACTTTGGAAACAGTACTTTTTCTCATTCAATCGAACAAAGAGTAAAACCTAATTATTTTGTTCTATTATGTCCCGAGAGTGTAAATTTGCAACGTATCGATGCCAACGTTCACAAGAACCAAAACCGGACCAACATTATGCTACTCATTTGTGCCCTAACTTTACAACTTTGAAACGAGTATTTTTTCTCATGCGACCGAACAAAGAGTAAAACCTAATTATTTTGTTCTATTATGCCCGAGAGTGTAAATTTGCAACGTATAGATGCCAACGTTCACAAGAACCAAAACCGGACTAACATTGTACTACTCATTTGTGCCCTAAATTTACAACTTTGAAACGAGTACTTTTTCTCATGCAACCGAACAAAGAGTAAAACCTAATTATTTTGTTCTATTATGCCCCGAGAGTGTAAATTTGCAACGTATAGATGCCAACGTTCACAAGAACCAAAACCGGACCAACATTATACTACTCATTTGTGCCCTAACTTTACAACTTTGAAACTAGTACATTTTCTCATGCAACCGAACAAAGAGTAAAACCTAATTATTTTGTTCTATTATGCCCCGAGAGTGTAAATTTGCAACATATCGATGCCAACGTTCAGAAGAACCAAAACCGGACCTACATTAGACTACTCAGTTGTGCCTTAACAGAATAACTTTGGAAATAGTACTTTTTCTCATGCAATCGAACATAGAGTAAAACCAAATTATTTTGTTCTATTATGCCCCGAGAGTGTAAATTTGCAACGTATCGATGCCAACGTTCACAAGAACCAAAACCGGACCAACATTATACTACTCATTTGTGCCCTAACAGTATAACTTTGGAAACAGTACTTTTTCTCATTCAATCGAACAAAGAGTAAAACCAAATTATTTTGTTCTCTTATGCCCCGAGAGTGTAAATTTGCAACTTATCCGATTCCAACGTTCACAAGAACCAAAACCGGACCAAAATTAGACTCCTCATTTGTGCCCTAACAAGTATAACTTTGGAAACGTATTTTTCTCATTCAATCGAACAAAGAGTAAAACCAAATTATTTTGTTCTATTATGCCCCGAGAGTGTAAATTTGCAACGTATCGATGCCAACGTTCACAAGAACCAAAACCGGACCAACATTAGACTACTCAGTTGTGCCCTAACATTATAACTTTGGAAACAGTACTTTTTCTCATTCAATCGAACAAAGAGTAAAACCTAATTATTTTGTTCTCTTATGCCCCGAGAGTGTAAATTTGCAACGTATCGATGCCAACGTTCACAAGAACCAAAATCGGGCCAAGAATAGACTACTCAGTTGTGCGAAAACAGTATAATTTTGAAAACAGTACTTTTTCTCATTCAATCGAACAAAGAGTAAAACCTAATTATTTTGTTCTATTATGCCCCGAGAGTGTAAATTTGCAACGTATAGATGCCAACGTTCACAAGAACCAAAACCGGACCAACATTATACTACTCATTTGTGCCCTAACATTACAACTTTGAAACGAGTACTTTTTCTCACGCAACCGAACAAAGAGTAAAACCTAATTATTTTGATCTATTATGCCCCGAGAGTGTAAATTTGCAACATATCGATGCCAACGTTCACAAGAACCAAAACCGGACCAACATTAGACTACTCAGTTGTGCCCTAACTTTACAACTTTGAAACTAGTACTTTTTCTCATGCAACCGAACAAAGAGTAAAACCTAATTATTTTGTTCTATTATGCCCCGAGAGTGTAAATTTGCAACATATCGATGCCAACGTTCAGAAGAACCAAAACCGGACCAACATTAGACTACTCAGTTGTGCCTTAACAGTATAACTTTGGAAATAGTACTTTTTCTCATGCAATCGAACATAGAGTAAAACCAAATTATTTTGTTCTATTATGCCCCGAGAGTGTAAATTTGCAACGTATCGATGCCAACGTTCACAAGAACCAAAACCGGACCAACATTATACTACTCATTTATGCGCAAACAGTATGACTTTGGAAAAACTACTTTTTCTCATTCAATCGAACAAGGATCAAAACCTAAGCATTTTGTTCTATTATGCCCCGAGAGTGTAAATTTGAAACGTATCGATGCCAACGTTCATAATAACCAAAACCGGACCAACATTAGACTACTTAGTTGTGCCCTAACAGTTTAACTTTGGTAACAGTACTTTTTCTCATTCAATCGAACAAAGAGTAAAACCTAATTATTTTGTTCTATTATGCCCCGAGAGTGTATATTTGCAACGTATCGATGCCATCGTTCACAAGAACCAAAACCGGACCAACATTAGACTACTCATTTGTGCCCTAACAGTATAACTTTGGAAACAAGATTTTTTTCTCATTCAATCGAACAAAGAGTAAAACCAAATTATTTTGTTCTCTTATGCCCCGAGAGTGTAAATTTGCAACTTATCCGATTCGAACGTTCACAAGAACCAAAACCGGACCAAAATTAGACTACTCATTTGTGCCCTAACAGTATAACTTTGGAAACAGTATTTTTTCTCATTCAATCGAACAAAGAGTAAAACCTAATTATTTTGTTCTCTTATGCCCCGAGAGTGTAAATTTGCAACGTATCGATGCCAACGTTCACAAGAACCAAAACCGGACCAACATTAGACTACTCAGTTGTGCCCTAACAGTATAACTTTGGAAACAGTACTTTTTCTCATGCAATCGAACATAGAGTAAAACCAAATTATTTTGTTCTATTATGCCCCGAGAGTGTAAATTTGCAATGTATCGATGCCAACATTCAGAAGAACCAAAACCGGACAAACATTATACTACTCATTTGTGCCCTAACTTTACAACTTTGAAACGAGTACTTTTTCTCATGCAACCGAACAAAGAGTAAAACCTAATTATTTTGTTCTATTATGCCCCGAGAGTGTAAATTTGCAACATATCGATGCCAACGTTCACAAGAACCAAAACCGGACCAACATTAGACTACTCAGTTGTGCCCTAACAGTATAACTTTGGAAACAGTACTTTTTCTCATGCAATCGAACATAGAGTAAAACCTAATTATTTTGTTCTATTATGCCCCGAGAGTGTAAATTTGCAACGTATAGATGCCAACGTTCACAAGAACCAAAACTGCACCAACATTATACTACTCATTTGTGCCCTAACTTTACTACTTTGAAACGAGTACTTTTTCTCATGCCACCGAACAAAGAGTAAAACCTAATTATTTTGTTCTATTATGCCCCGAGAGTGTAAATTTGCAACGTATAGATGCCAACGTTCACAAGAACCAAAACCGGACAAACATTATACTACTCATTTGTGCCCTAAATTTACAACCTTGAAACGAGTACTTTTTCTCATGCAACCGAACAAAGAGTAAAACCTAATTATTTTGTTCTATTATGCCCCGAGAGTGTAAATTTGCAACATATCGATGCCAACGTTCACAAGAACCAAAACCGGACCAACATTAGACTACTCAGTTGTGCCCTAACAGTATAACTTTGGAAACAATATTTTTCTCATGCAATCGAACATAGAGTAAAACCAAATTATTTTGTTCTATTATGCCCCGAGAGTGTAAATTTGCAACGTATCGATGCCAACGTTCAGAAGAACCAAAACCGGACCAACATTATACTACTCATTTATGCGCAAACAGTATAACTTTGGAAAAACTACTTTTTCTCATTCAATCGAACAAAGAGTAAAACCTAATTATTTTGTTCTATTATGCCCCGAGAGTGTAAATTTGCAACGTATCGATACCATCGTTCACAAGAACCAAAACCGGACCAACATTAGACTACTCATTTGTGCCCTAACAGTATAACTTTGGAAACAGTACTTTTTCTCATTCAATCGAACAAAGAGTAAAACCAAATTATTTTGTTCTCTTATGCCCCGAGAGTGTAAATTTGCAACGTATCGATGCCAACGTTCACAAGAACCAAAACCGGACCAACATTAGACTACTCAGTTGTGCCCTAACAGTATAACTTTGGAAACAGTACTTTTTCTCATTCAATCGAACAAAGAGTAAAACCTAATTATTTTGTTCTATTATGGCCCGAGAGTGTAAATTTGCAACGTATCGATGCCAACGTTCACAAGAACCAAAACTGGGCCTAGAATAGACTACTCAGTTGTGCGCAAACAGTATAACTTTGGAAACACTACTTTTTCTCATTCAATCGACAAAGAGTAAAACCTAATTATTTTATTCTATTATGGCACGAGAGTGTAAATTTGCAACGTATCGATGCCAACGTTCACAAGAACCAAAATCGGGCCAAGAATAGACTACTCAGTTGTGCGAAAACAGTATAATTTTGAAAACGATTTTTCTCATTCAACCGAACAAAGAGTAAAACCTAATTATTTTGTTCTATTATGCCCCGAGAGTGTAAATTTGCAACGTATAGATGCCAACGTTCACAAGAACCAAAACCGGACCAACATTATGCTACTCATTTGTGCCCTAACTTTACAACTTTGAAACGAGTATTTTTTCTCATGCGACCGAACAAAGAGTAAAACCTAATTATTTTGTTCTATTATGCCCCGAGAGTGTAAATTTGCAACGTATAGATGCCAACGTTCACAAGAACCAAAACCGGACTAACATTATACTACTCATTTGTGCCCTAACTTTACAACTTTGAAACGAGTACTTTTTATCATGCAACCGAACAAAGAGTAAAACCTAATTATTTTGTTCTATTATGCCCCGAGAGTGTAAATTTGCAACATATCGATGCCAACGTTCACAAGAACCAAAACCGGACCAACATTAGACTACTCAGTTGTGCCCTAACAGTGTAACTTTGGAAACAGTACTTTTTCTCATTCAATCGAACAAAGAGTAAAACCTAATTATTTTGTTCTATTATGCCCCGAGAGTGTAAATTTGCAACGTATCGATGCCAACGTTCAGAAGAACCAAAACCGGACCAACATTATACTACTCATTTATGCGCAAACAGTATAACTTTGGAAAAACTACTTTTTCTCATTCAATCGAACAAAGATTAAAACCTAAGCATTTTGTTCTATTATGCCCCGAGAGTGTAAATTTGAAACGTATCGATGCCAACGTTCACAATAACCAAAACCGGACCAACATTAGACTACTCAGATGTGCCCTAACAGTTTAACTTTGGTAACAGTACTTTTTCTCATTCAATCGAACAAAGAGTAAAACCTAATTATTTTGTTCTATTATGACCCGAGAGTGTAAATTTGCAACGTATCGATACCATCGTTCACAAGAACCAAAACCGGACCAACATTAGACTACTCATTTGTGCCCTAACAGTATAACTTTGGAAACAGTACTTTTTCTCATTCAATCGAACAAAGAGTAAAACCTAATTATTTTGTTCTCTTATGCCCCGAGAGTGTAAATTTGCAACGTATCGATGCCAACGTTCACAAGAACCAAAACCGGACCAACATTAGACTACTCAGTTGTGCCCTAACAGTATAACTTTGGAAACAGTACTTTTTCTTATTCAATCGAACAAAGAGTAAAACCTAATTATTTTGTTATATTATGGCCCGAGAGTGTAAATTTGCAACGTATCGATGCGAACGTTCACAAGAACCAAAACCGGGCCTAGAATAGACTACTCAGTTGTGCGCAAACAGTATAACTTTGGAAACACTACTTTTTCTCATTCAATCGAACAAAGAGTAAAACCTAATTATTTTATTCTATTATGGCCCGAGAGTGTAAATTTGCAACGTATCGATGCCAACGTTCACAAGAACCAAAATCGGGCCAAGAATAGTCTACTCAGTTGTGCGAAAAGATAATTTTGAAACGAGTACTTTTTCTCATGCAATCGAACAAAGAGTAAAACCTAATTATTTTGTTCTATTATGCCCCGAGAGTGTAAATTTGCAACGTATAGATGCCAACGTTCACAAGAACCAAAACCGGACCAACATTATACTACTCATTTGTGCCCTAACTTTACAACTTTGAAACGAGTATTTTTTCTCATGCGACCGAACAAAGAGTAAAACCTAATTATTTTGTTCTATTAAGCCCCGAGAGTGTAAATTTGCAACATATCGATGCCAACGTTCACAAGAACCAAAACCGGACCAACATTAGACTACTCAGTTGTGCCCTAACAGTATAACTTTGGAAACAGTACTTTTTCTCATGCAATCGAACATAGAGTAAAACCTAATTATTTTGTTCTATTATGCCCCGAGAGTGTAAATTTGCAACGTATAGATGCCAACGTTCACAAGAACCAAAACCGGACCAACATTATACTACTCATTTGTGCCCTAACTTTACAACTTTGAAACGAGTACTTTTTCTCATGCAACCGAACAAAGAGTAAAACCTAATTATTTTGTTCTATTATGCCCCGAGAGTGTAAATTTGCAACGTATAGATGCCAACGTTCACAAGAACCAAAACCGGACCAACATTATACTACTCATTTGTGCCCTAACTTTACAACTTTGAAACTAGTACTTTTTCTCATGCAACCGAACAAAGAGTAAAACCTAATTATTTTGTTCTATTATGCCCCGAGAGTGTAAATTTGCAACATATCGATGCCAACGTTTAGAAGAACCAAAACCGGACCAACATTAGACTACTCAGTTGTGCCCTAACAGTTTAACTTTGGAAATAGTACTTTTTCTCACGCAATCGAACATAGAGTATAACCAAATTATTTTGTTCTATTATGCCCCGAGAGTGTAAATTTGCAACGCATCGATGCCAACGTTCAGAAGAACCAAAACCGGACCAACATTATACTACTCATTTATGCGCAAACAGTATGACTTTGGAAAAACTACTTTTTCTCATTCAATCGAACAAGGATTAAAACCTAAGCATTTTGTTCTATTATGCCCCGAGAGTGTAAATTTGAAACGTATCGATGCCAACGTTCACAATAACCAAAACCGGACCAACATTAGACTACTCAGTTGTGCCCCAACAATTTAACTTTGGTAACAGTACTTTTTCTCATTCAATCGAACAAAGAGTAAAACCTAATTATTTTGTTCTATTATGCCCCGAGAGTGTAAATTTGCAACGTATCGATGCCATCGTTCGCAAGAACCAAAACCGGACCAACATTAGACTACTCATTTGTGCCCTAACAGTATAACTTTGGAAACAGTACTTTTTCTCATTCAATCGAACAAAGAGTAAAACCAAATTATTTTGTTTTCTTATGCCCCGAGAGTGTAAATTTGCAACTTATCCGATGCCAACGTTCACAAGAACCAAAACCGGACCAAAATTAGACTACTCATTTGTGCCCTAACAGTATAACTTTGGAAACAGTACTTTTTCTCATTCAATCGAACAAAGAGTAAAACCTAATTATTTTGTTCTATTATGGCCCGAGAGTGTAAATTTGCAACGTATCGATGCCAACGTTCACAAGAACCAAAACCGGGCCTAGAATAGACTACTCAGTTGTGCGCAAACAGTATAAATTTGGAAACACTACTTTTTCTCATTCAATCGAACAGAGAGTAAAACCTAATTATTTTATTCTATTATGGCCTGAGAGTGTAAATTTGCAACGTATCGATGCCAACGTTCACAAGAACCAAAATCGGGCCAAGAATAGACTACTCAGTTGTGCGAAAACAGTAAAATTTTGAAAACATTACTTTTTCTCATTCAATCGAACAAAGAGTAAAACCTAATTATTTTGTTCTATTATGCCCCGAGAGTGTAAATTTGCAACGTATAGATGCTAACATTCAAAAGAACCAAAACCGGACCAACATTAGACTACTCAGTTGTGCCCTAACAGTATAACTTTGGAAATAGTACTTTTTCTCATGCAATCGAACATAGAGTAAAACCTAATTATTTTGTTCTATTATGCCCCGAGAGTGTAAATTTGCAACGTATAGATGCCAACGTTCTCAAGAACCAAAACCGGACCAACATTAGACTACTCAGTTGTGCCCTAACAGTATAACTTTGGAAACAGTACTTTTTCTCATTCAATCGAACAAAGAGTAAACCCTAATTATTTTGTTCTATTATGCCCCGAGAGTGTAAATTTGCAACGTATCGATGCCAACGTTCACAAGAACCAAAACCGGACCAACATTAGACTACTCATTTGTGCCCTAACAGTATAACTTTGGAAACAGTACTTTTTCTCATTCAATCGAACAAAGAGTAAAACCAAATTATTTTGTTCTCTTATGCCCCGAGAGTGTAAATTTGCAACTTATCCGATGCAAACGTACACAAGAACCAAAACCGGACCAAAATTAAACTACTCATTTGTGCCCTAACAGTATAACTTTGGAAACAGTACTTTTTCTCATTCAATCGAACAAAGAGTAAAACCTAATTATTTTGTTCTCTTATGCCCCGAGAGTGTAAATTTGCAACGTATCGATGCCAACGTTCACAAGAACCAAAACCGGTCCAACATTAGACTACTCAGTTGTGCCCTAACAGTATAACTTTGGAAACAGTACTTTTTCTTATTCAATCGAACAAAGAGTAAAACCTAATTATTTTGTTCTATTATGGCCCGAGAGTGTAAATTTGCAACGTACCGATGCTAACGTTCACAAGAATCAAAACCGGGCCTAGAATAGACTACTCAGTTGTGCGCAAACAGTATAACTTTGGAAACACTACTTTTTCTCATTCAATCGAACAAAGAGTAAAACCTAATTATTTTATTCTATTATGGCCCGAGAGTGTAAATTTGCAACGTATCGATGCCAACGTTCACAAGAACCAAAATCGGGCCAAGAATAGACTACTCAGTTGTGCGAAAACAGTATAATTTTGAAAACAGTACTTTTTCTCATTCAATCGAACAAAGAGTAAAACCTAATTATTTTGTTCTATTATGCCCCGAGAGTGTAAATTTGCAACGTATAGATGCCAACGTTCACAAGAACCAAAACCGGACCAACATTATACTACTCATTTGTGCCCTAACTTTACAACTTTGAAACGAGTATTTTTTCTCATGCGACCGAACAAAGAGTAAAACCTAATTATTTTGTTCTATTAAGCCCCGAGAGTGTAAATTTGCAACATATCGATGCCAACGTTCACAAGAACCAAAACCGGACCAACATTAGACTACTCAGTTGCGCCCTAACAGTATAACTTTGAAAATAGTACTTGTTCTCATGCAATCGAACAAAGAGTAAAACCTAATTATTTTGTTCTATTATGTCCCGAGAGTGTAAATTTGCAACGTATAGATGCCAACGTTCACAAGAACCAAAACCGGACCAACATTATACTACTCATTTGTGCCCTAACTTTACAACTTTGAAACGAGTACGTTTTCTCATGCAACCGAACAAAGAGTAAAACCTAATTATTTTGTTCTATTATGCCCCGAGAGTGTAAATTTGCAACGTATAGATGCCAACGTTTACAAGAACCAAAACCGGACCAACATTATACTACTCATTTGTGCCCTAACTTTACAACTTTGAAACTAGTACTTTTTCTCATGCAACCGAACAAAGAGTAAAACCTAATTATTTTGTTCTATTATGCCCCGAGAGTGTAAATTTGCAACATATCGATGCCAACGTTCAGAAGAACCAAAACCGGACCAACATTAGACTACTCAGTTGTGCCCTAACAGTTTAACTTTGGAAATAGTACTTTTTCTCACGCAATCGAACATAGAGTATAACCAAATTATTTTGTTCTATTATGCCCCGAGAGTGTAAATTTGCAACGCATCGATGCCAACGTTCAGAAGAACCAAAACCGGACCAACATTATACTACTCATTTAACAAAACAGTATGACTTTGGAAAAACTACTTTTTCTCATTCAATCGAACAAGGATTAAAACCTAAGCATTTTGTTCTATTATGCCCCGAGAGTGTAAATTTGAAACGTATCGATGCCAACGTTCACAATAACCAAAACCGGACCAACATTAGACTACTCAGTTGTGCCCCAACAATTTAACTTTGGAAACAGTACTTTTTCTCATTCAATCGAACAAAGAGTAAAACCTAATTATTTTGTTCTATTATGCCCCGAGAGTGTAAATTTGCAACGTATCGATGCCATCGTTCGCAAGAACCAAAACCGGACCAACATTAGACTACTCATTTGTGCCCTAACAGTATAACTTTGGAAACAGTACTTTTTCTCATTCAATCGAACAAAGAGTAAAACCAAATTATTTTGTTTTCTTATGCCCCGAGAGTGTAAATTTGCAACTTATCCGATGCCAACGTTCACAAGAACCAAAACCGGACCAAAATTAGACTACTCATTTGTGCCCTAACAGTATAACTTTGGAAACAGTAGTTTTTCTCATTCAATCGAACAAAGAGTAAAACCTAATTATTTTGTTCTATTATGGCCCGAGAGTGTAAATTTGCAACGTATCGATGCCAACGTTCACAAGAACCAAAACCGGGCCTAGAATAGACTACTCAGTTGTGCGCAAACAGTATAAATTTGGAAACACTACTTTTTCTCATTCAATCGAACAGAGTAAAACCTAATTATTTTATTCTATTATGGCCTGAGAGTGTAAATTTGCAACGTATCGATGCCAACGTTCACAAGAACCAAAATCGGGCCAAGAATAGACTACTCAGTTGTGCGAAAACAGTAAAATTTTGAAAACATTACTTTTTCTCATTCAATCGAACAAAGAGTAAAACCTAATTATTTTGTTCTATTATGCCCCGAGAGTGTAAATTTGCAACGTATAGATGCTAACATTCAAAAGAACCAAAACCGGACCAACATTAGACTACTCAGTTGTGCCCTAACAGTATAACTTTGGAAACAGTACTTTTTCTCATGCAATCGAACATAGAGTAAAACCTAATTATTTTGTTCTATTATGCCCCGAGAGTGTAAATTTGCAACGTATAGATGCCAACGTTCACAAGAACCAAAACCGGACCAACATTAGACTACTCAGTTGTGCCCTAACAGTATAACTTTGGAAACAGTACTTTTTCTCATTCAATCGAACAAAGAGTAAAACCTAATTATTTTGTTCTATTATGGCCCGAGAGTGTAAATTTGCAACGTATCGATGCCATCGTTCACAAGAACCAAAACCGGACCAACATTAGACTACTCATTTGTGCCCTAACAGTATAACTTTGGAAACAGTACTTTTTCTCATTCAATCGAACAAAGAGTAAAACCAAATTATTTTGTTCTCTTATGCCCCGAGAGTGTAAATTTGCAACGTATCGATGCCAACGTTCACAAGAACCAAAACCGGACCAAAATTAGACTACTCATTTGTGCCCTAACAGTATAACTTTGGAAACAGTACTTTTTCTCATTCAATCGAACAAAGAGTAAAACCTAATTATTTTGTTCTCTTATGCCCCGAGAGTGTAAATTTGCAACGTATCGATGCCAACGTTCACAAGAACCAAAACCGGACCAACATTAGACTACTCAGTGCCCTAACAGTATAACTTTGGAAACAGTACTTTTTCTTATTCAATCGAACAAAGAGTAAAACCTAATTATTTTGTTCTATTATGGCCCGAGAGTGTAAATTTGCAACGTACCGATGCTAACGTTCACAAGAATCAAAACCGGGCCTAGAATAGACTACTCAGTTGTGCGCAAACAGTATAACTTTGGAAACACTACTTTTTCTCATTCAATCGAACAGAGAGTAAAACCTAATTATTTTGTTCTATTATGGCCCGAGAGTGTAAATTTGCAACGTATCGTTGCCAACGTTCACAAGAACCAAAATCGGGCCAAGAATAGACTACTCAGTTGTGCGAAAACAGTATAATTTTGAAAACAGTACTTTTTCTCATTCAATCGAACAAAGAGTAAAACCTTATTATTTTGTTCTGTTATGCCCCGAGAGTGTAATTTGCAACGTATAGATGCCAACGTTCACAAGAACCAAAATCGGACCAACATTACACTACTCATTTGTGCCCTAACTTTACAACTTTGAAACGAGTACTTTTTCTCATGCAACCGAACAAAGAGTAAAACCTAATTATTTTGTTCTATTATGCCCCGAGAGTGTAAATTTGCAACATATCGATGCCAACGTTCACAAGAACCAAAACCGGACCAACATTAGACTACTCAGTTGTGCCCTAACAGTATAACTTTGGAAACAGTACTTTTTCTTATGCAATCGAACATAGAGTAAAACCTAATTATTTTGTTCTATTATGCCCCGAGAGTGTAAATTTGCAACGTATAGATGCCAACGTTCACAAGAACCAAAACCGGACCAACATTATACTACTCATTTGTGCCATAACTTTACAACTTTGAAACGAGTACTTTTTCTCATGCAACCGAACAAAGAGTAAAACCTAATTATTTTGTTCTATTATGCCCCGAGAGTGTAAATTTGCAACATATCGATGCCAACGTTCACAAGAACCAAAACCGGACCAACATTAGACTACTCAGTTGTGCCCTAACAGTATAACTTTGGAAACAAGATTTTTTTCTCATGCAATCGAACATAGAGTAAAACCTAATTATTTTGTTCTATTATGCCTCGAGAGTGTAAATATACAACGTATAGATGCCAACGTTCACAAGAACCAAAACCGGACCAACATTATACTACTCATTTGTGCCCTAACTTTACAACTTTGAAACGAGTACTTTTTCTCATGCAACCGAACAAAGAGTAAAACCTAATTATTTTGTTCTATTATGCCCCGAGAGTGTAAATTTGCAACGTATAGATGCCAACGTTCACAAGAACCAAAACCGGACTAACATTATACTACTCATTTGTGCCCTAAATTTACAACTTTGAAACGAGTACTTTTTCTCATTCAACCGAACAAAGAGTAAAACCTAATTATTTTGTTCTATTATGCCCCGAGAATGTAAATTTGCAACATATCGATGCCAACGTTCACAAGAACCAAAACCGGACCAACATTAGACTACTCAGTTGTGCCCTAACAGTATAACTTTGGAAACAATACTTTTTCTCATTCAATCGAACAAAGAGTAAAACCTAATTATTTTGTTCTATTATGCCCCGAGAGTGTAAATTTGCAACGTATCGATGCCATCGTTCACAAGAACCAAAACCGGACCAACATTAGACTACTCATTTGTGCCCTAACAGTATAACTTTGGAAACAGTACTTTTTCTCATTTAATCGAACAAAGAGTAAAACCAAATTATTTTGTTCTCTCATGCCCCGAGAGTGTAAATTTGCAACTTATCCGATGCCAACGTTCACAAGAACTAAAACCGGACCAAAATTAGACTACTCATTTGTGCCCTAACAGTATAACTTTGGAAACAGTATTTTTTCTCATTCAATCGAACAAAGAGTAAAACCTAATTATTTTGTTCTCTTATGCCCCGAGAGTGTAAATTTGCAACGTATCGATGCCAACGTTCACAAGAACCAAAACCGGACCAACATTAGACTACTCAGTTGTGCCCTAACAGTATAACTTTGGAAACAGTACTTTTTCTTATTCAATCGAATAAAGAGTAAAACCTAATTATTTTGTTCTATTATGGCCCGAGAGTTTAAATTTGCAACGTATCGATGCCCACGTTCACAAGAACCAAAACCGGGCCTAGAATAGACTACTCAGTTGTGCGCAAACATTATAACTTTGGAAACACTACTTTTTCTCATTCAATCGAACAAAGAGTAAAACCTAATTATTTTGTTCTATTATGGCCCGAGAGTGTAAATTTGCAACGTATCGTTGCCAACGTTCACAAGAACCAAAATCGGGCCAAGAATAGACTACTTAGTTGTGCGAAAACAGTATAATTTTGAAAACAGTACTTTTTCTCATTCAATTGAACAAAGAGTAAAACCTAATTATTTTGTTCTGTTATGCCCCGAGAGTGTAAATTTGCAACGTATAGATGCCAACGTTCACAAGAACCAAAACCGGACCAACATTACACTACTCATTTGTGCCCTAACTTTACAACTTTGAAACGAGTACTTTTTCTCATGCAACCGAACAAAGAGTAAAACCTAATTATTTTGTTCTATTATGCCCCGAGAGTGTAAATTTGCAACATATCGATGCCAACGTTCACAAGAACCAAAACCGGACCAACATTAGACTACTCAGTTGTGCCCTAACAGTATAACTTTGGAAACAGTACTTTTTCTTATGCAATCGAACATAGAGTAAAACCTAATTATTTTGTTCTATTATGCCCCGAGAGTGTAAATTTGCAACGCATAGATGCCAACGTTCACAAGAACCAAAACCGGACCAACATTATACTACTCATTTGTGCCATAACTTTACAACTTTGAAACGAGTACTTTTTCTCACGCAACCGAACAAAGAGTAAAACCTAATTATTTTGTTCTATTATGCCCCGAGAGTGTAAATTTGCAACATATCGATGCCAACGTTCACAAGAACCAAAACCGGACCAACATTAGACTACTCAGTTGTGCCCTAACAGTATAACTTTGGAAACAGTACTTTTTCTCATGCAATCGAACATAGAGTAAAACCTAATTATTTTGTTCTATTATGCCCCGAGAGTGTAAATATACAACGTATAGATGCCAACGTTCACAAGAACCAAAACCGGACCAACATTATACTACTCATTTGTGCCCTAACTTTACAACTTTGAAACGAGTACTTTTTCTCATGCAACCGAACATAGAGTAAAACCTAATTATTTTGTTCTATTATGCCCCGAGAGTGTAAATTTGCAACGTATAGATGCCAACGTTCTCAAGAACCAAAACCGGACCAACATTAGACTACTCAGTTGTGCCCTAACAGTATAACTTTGGAAACAGTACTTTTTCTCATTCAATCGAACAAAGAGTAAAACCTAATTATTTTGTTCTATTATGGCCCGAGAGTGTAAATTTGCAACGTATCGATGCCAACGTTCACAAGAACCAAAACCGGACCAACATTAGACTACTCAGTTGTGCCCTAACAGTATAACTTTGGAAACAGTACTTTTTCTCATTCAATCGAACAAAGAGTAAAACCAAATTATTTTGTTCTCTTATGCCCCGAGAGTGTAAATTTGCAACTTATACGATGCCAACGTTCACAAGAACCAAAACCGGACCAAAATTAGACTACTCATTTGTGCCCTAACAGTATAACTTTGGAAACAGTACTTTTTCTCATTCAATCGAACAAAGAGTAAAACCTAATTATTTTGTTCTCTTATGCCCCGAGAGTGTAAATTTGCAACGTATCGATGCCAACGTTCACAAGAACCAAAACCGGACCAACATTAGACTACTCAGTTGTGCCCTAACAGTATAACTTTGGAAACAGTACTTTTTCTTATTCAATCGAACAAAGAGTAAAACCTAATTATTTTGTTCTATTATGGCCCGAGAGTGTAAATTTGCAACGTATCGATGCTAACGTTCACAAGAACCAAAACCGGACCAAGAATAGACTACTCAGTTGTGCGCAAACAGTATAACTTTGGAAACACTACTTTTTCTTATTCAATCGAACAGAGAGTAAAACCTAATTATTTTGTTCTATTATGGCCCGAGAGTGTAAATTTGCAACGTATCGTTGCCAACGTTCACAAGAACCAAAATCGGGCCAAGAATAGACTACTCAGTTGTGCGAAAACAGTATAATTTTAAAAACAGTACTTTTTCTCATTCAATCGAACAAAGAGTAAAACCTAATTATTTTGTTCTGTTATGCCCCGAGAGTGTAAATTTGCAACGTATAGATGCCAACGATCACAAGAACCAAAACCGGACCAACATTACACTACTCATTTGTGCCCTAACTTTACAACTTTGAAACGAGTACTTTTTCTCATGCAACCGAACAAAGAGTAAAACCTAATTATTTTGTTCTATTATGCCCCGAGAGTGTAAATTTGCTACATATCGATGCCAACGTTCACAAGAACCAAAACCGGACCAACATTAGACTACTCAGTTGTGCCCTAACAGTATAACTTTGGAAACAGTACTTTTTCTTATGCAATCGAACATAGAGTAAAACCTAATTATTTTGTTCTATTATGCCCCGAGAGTGTAAATTTGCAACGTATAGATGCCAACGTTCACAAGAACCAAAACCGGACCAACATTATACTACTCATTTGTGCCATAACTTTACAACTTTGAAACGTGTACTTTTTCTCATGCAACCGAACAAAGAGTAAAACCTAATTATTTTGTTCTATTATGCCCCGAGAGTGTAAATTTGCAACATATCGATGCCAACGTTCACAAGAACCAAAACCGGACCAACATTAGACTACTCAGTTGTGCCCTAACAGTATAACTTTGGAAACAGTACTTTTTCTCATGCAATCGAACATAGAGTAAAACCTAATTATTTTGTTCTATTATGCCTCGAGAGTGTAAATATACAACGTATAGATGCCAACGTTCACAAGAACCAAAACCGGACCAACATTATACTACTCATTTGTGCCCTAACTTTACAACTTTGAAACGAGTACTTTTTCTCATGCAACCGAACAAAGAGTAAAACCTAATTATTTTGTTCTATTATGCCCCGAGAGTGTAAATTTGCAACGTATAGATGCCAACGTTCACAAGAACCAAAATCGGACTAACATTATACTACTCATTTGTGCCCTAAATTTACAACTTTGAAACGAGTACTTTTTCTCATTCAACCGAACAAAGAGTAAAACCTAATTATTTTGTTCTATTATGCCCCGAGAATGTAAATTTGCAACATATCGATGCCAACGTTCACAAGAACCAAAACCAGACCAACATTAGACTACTCAGTTGTGCCCTAACAGTATAACTTTGGAAACAGTACTTTTTCTCATTCAATCGAACAAAGAGTAAAACCTAATTATTTTGTTCTATTATGCCCCGAGAGTGTAAATTTGCAACGTATCGATGCCATCGTTCACAAGAACCAAAACCGGACCAACATTAGACTACTCATTTGTGCCCTAACAGTATAACTTTGGAAACAGTACTTTTTCTCATTCAATCGAACAAAGAGTAAAACCAAATTATTTTGTTCTCTTATGCCCCGAGAGTGTAAATTTGCAACCTATAGATGCCAACGTTCACAAGAACCAAAACCGGACCAAAATTAGACTACTCATTTGTGCCCTAACAGTAAAACTTCGGAAAGAGTTCTTTTTCTCATTCAATCGAACAAAGAGTAAAACCTAATTATTTTGTTCTCTTATGCCCCGAGAGTGTAAATTTGCAACGTATCGATGCCAACGTTCACAAGAACCAAAACCGGACCAACATTAGACTACTCAGTTGTGCCCTAACAGTATAACTTTGGAAACGATTTTTCTTATTCAATCGAACAAAGAGTAAAACCTAATTATTTTGTTCTATTATGGCCCGAGAGTGTAAATTTGCAACGTATCGATGCTAACGTTCACAAGAACCAAAACCGGGCATAGAATAGACTACTCAGTTGTGCGCAAACAGTATAACTTTGGAAACACTACTTTTTCTCATTCAATCGAACAGAGAGTAAAACCTAATTATTTTGTTCTATTATGGCCCGAGAGTGTAAATTTCCAACGTATCGTTGCCAACGTTCACAAGAACCAAAATCGGGCCAAGAATAGACTACTCAGTTGTGCGAAAACAGTATAATTTTAAAAACAGTACTTTTTCTCATTCAATCGAACAAAGAGTAAAACCTAATTATTTTGTTCTGTTATGCCCCGAGAGTGTAAATTTGCAACGTATAGATGCCAACGATCACAAGAACCAAAACCGGACCAACATTACACTACTCATTTGTGCCCTAACTTTACAACTTTGAAACGAGTACTTTTTCTCATGCAACCGAACAAAGAGTAAAACCTAATTATTTTGTTCTATTCTGCCCCGAGAGTGTAAATTTGCTACATATCGATGCCAACGTTCACAAGAACCAAAACCGGACCAACATTAGACTACTCAGTTGTGCCCTAACAGTATAACTTTGGAAACAGTACTTTTTCTCATGCAATCGAACATACAGTAAAACCTAATTATTTTGTTCTATTATGCCCCGAGAGTGTAAATTTGCAACGTATAGATGCCAACGTTCACAAGAACCAAAACCGGACCAACATTATACTACTCATTTGTGCCATAACTTTACAACTTTGAAACGTGTACTTTTTCTCATGCAACCGAACAAAGAGTAAAACCTAATTATTTTGTTCTATTATGCCCCGAGAGTGTAAATTTGCAACATATCGATGCCAACGTTCACAAGAACCAAAACCGGACCAACATTAGACTACTCAGTTGTGCCCTAACAGTATAACTTTGGAAACAGTACTTTTTCTCATGCAATCGAACATAGAGTAAAACCTAATTATTTTGTTCTATTATGCCTCGAGAGTGTAAATATACAACGTATAGATGCCAACGTTCACAAGAACCAAAACCGGACCAACATTATACTACTCATTTGTGCCCTAACTTTACAACTTTGAAACGAGTACTTTTTCTCATTCAACCGAACAAAGAGTAAAACCTAATTATTTTGTTCTATTATGCCCCGAGAGTGTAAATTTGCAACGTATAGATGCCAACGTTCACAAGAACCAAAATCGGACTAACATTATACTACTCATTTGTGCCCTAAATTTACAACTTTGAAACGAGTACTTTTTCTCATTCAACCGAACAAAGAGTAAAACCTAATTATTTTGTTCTATTATGCCCCGAGAATGTAAATTTGCAACATATCGATGCCAACGTTCACAAGAACCAAAACCAGACCAACATTAGACTACTCAGTTGTGCCCTAACAGTATAACTTTGTTAGCAGTATTTTTTCTCATTCAATCGAACAAAGAGTAAAACCTAATTATTTTGTTCTATTATGCCCCGAGAGTGTAAATTTGCAACGTATCGATGCCATCGTTCACAAGAACCAAAACCGGACCAACATTAGACTACTCATTTGTGCCCTAACAGTATAACTTTGGAAACAGTACTTTTTCTCATTTAATCGAACAAAGAGTAAAACCAAATTATTTTGTTCTCTCATGCCCCGAGAGTGTAAATTTGCAACGTATCCGATGCCAACGTTCACAAGAACCAAAACCGGACCAAAATTAGACTACACATTTGTGCCCTAACAGTATAACTTTGGAAACAGTACTTTTTCTCATTCAATCGAACAAAGAGTAAAACCAAATTATTTTGTTCTCTTATGCCCCGAGAGTGTAAATTTGCAACGTATCGATGCCAACGTTCACAAGAACCAAAACCGGACCAACATTAGACTACTCAGTTGTGCCCTAACAGTATAACTTTGGAAACAAGATTTTTCTTATTCAATCGAACAAAGAGTAAAACCTAATTATTTTGTTCTATTATGGCCCGAGAGTGTAAATTTGCAACGTATCGATGCTAACGTTCACAAGAACCAAAACCGGGCATAGAATAGACTACTCAGTTGTGCGCAAACAGTATAACTTTGGAAACACTACTTTTTCTTATTCAATCGAACAGAGAGTAAAACCTAATTATTTTGTTCTATTATGGCCTGAGAGTATAAATTTGCAACGTATCGTTGCCAACGTTCACAAGAACCAAAATCGGGCCAAGAATAGACTACTCAGTTGTGCGAAAACAGTATAATTTTGAAAACAAGATTTACTTTTTCTCATTCAATCGAACAAAGAGTAAAACCTAATTATTTTGTTCTGTTATGCCCCGAGAGTGTAAATTTGCAACGTATAGATGCCAACGTTCACAAGAACCAAAACCGGACCAACATTACACTACTCATTTGTGCCCTAACTTTACAACTTTGAAACGAGTACTTTTTCTCATGCAACCGAACAAAGAGTAAAACCTAATTATTTTGTTCTATTATGCCCCGAGAGTGTAAATTTGCAACATATCGATGCCAACATTCACAAGAACCAAAACCGGACCAACATTAGACTACTCAGTTGTGCCCTAACAGTATAACTTTGGAAACAGTACTTTTTCTCATTCAATCGAACATAGAGTAAAACCTAATTATTTTGTTCTATTATGCCCCGAGAGTGTAAATATACAACTTATAGATGCCAACGTTCACAAGAACCAAAACCGGACCAACATTATACTACTCATTTGTGCCATAACTTTACAACTTTGAAACGAGTACTTTTTCTCACGCAACCGAACAAAGAGTAAAACCTAATTATTTTGTTCTATTATGCCCCGAGAGTGTAAATTTGCAACATATCGATGCCAACGTTCACAAGAACCAAAACCGGACCAACATTAGACTACTCCTTGTGCCCTAACAAAGATAACTTTGGAAACAAGATTTTTCTCATTCAATCGAACAAAGAGTAAAACCTAATTATTTTGTTCTATTATGCCCCGAGAGTGTAAATTTGCAACGTATCGATGCCATCGTTCACAAGAACCAAAACCGGACCAACATTAGACTACTCATTTGTGCCCTAACAGTAACTTTGGAAACAGTACTTTTTCTCATTCAATCGAACAAAGAGTAAAACCAAATTATTTTGTTCTCTCATGCCCCGAGAGTGTAAATTTGCAACTTATCCGATGCCAACGTTCACAAGAACCAAAACCGGACCAAAATTAGACTACTCATTTGTGCCCTAACAGTATAACTTTGGAAACAGTACTTTTTCTCATTCAATCGAACAAAGAGTAAAACCTAATTATTTTGTTCTATTATGCCCCGAGAGTGTAAATTTGCAACATATCGATGCCAACATTCACAAGAACCAAAACCGGACCAACATTAGACTACTCAGTTGTGCCCTAACAGTATAACTTTGGAAACAGTACTTTTTCTCATGCAATCGAACATAGAGTAAAACCTAATTATTTTGTTCTATTATGCCCCGAGAGTGTAAATTTGCAACGTATAGATGCCAACGTTCACAAGAACCAAAACCGGACCAACATTATACTACTCATTTGTGCCCTAACTTTACAACTTTGAAACGAGTACTTTTTCTCATGCAACCGAACAAAGAGTAAAACCTAATTATTTTGTTCTATTATGCCCCGAGAGTGTAAATTTGTAACGTATAGATGCCAACGTTCATAAGAACCAAAACCGGACTAACATTATACTACTCATTTGTGCCCTAAATTTACAACTTTGAAAAGAGTACTTTTTCTCATGCAACCGAACAAAGAGTAAAACCTAATTATTTTGTTCTATTATGCCCCGAGAATGTAAATTTGCAACATATCGATGCCAACGTTCACAAGAACCAAAACCAGACCAACATTAGACTACTCAGTTGTGCCCTAACAGTATAACTTTGGAAACAGTACTTTTTCTCATTCAATCGAACAAAGAGTAAAACCTAATTATTTTGTTCTATTATGCCCCGAGAGTGTAAATTTGCAACGTATCGATGCCATCGTTCACAAGAACCAAAACCGGACCAACATTAGACTACTCATTTGTGCCCTAACAGTATAACTTTGGAAACAGTACTTTTTCTCATTCAATCGAACAAAGAGTAAAACCAAATTATTTTGTTCTCTTATGCCCCGAGAGTGTAAATTTGCAACTTATCCGATGCCAACGTTCACAAGAACCAAAACCGGACCAAAATTAGACTACTCATTTGTGCCCTAACAGTATAACTTTGGAAACAGTACTTTTTCTCATTTAATCGAACAAAGAATAAAACCTAATTATTTTGTTCTCTTATGCCCCGAGAGTGTAAATTTGCAACGTATCGATGCCAACGTTCACAAGAACCAAAACCGGACCAACGTTAGACAACTCAGTTGTGCCCTAACAGTATAACTTTGGAAACAGTACTTTTTCTTATTCAATCGAACAAAGAGTAAAACCTAATTATTTTGTTCTATTATGGCCCGAGAGTGTAAATTTGCAACGTATCGATGCCAACGTTCACAAGAACCAAAACCGGGCCTAGAATAGACTACTCAGTTGTGCGCAAACAGTATAACTTTGGAAACACTACTTTTTCTCATTCAATCGAACATAGAGTAAAACCTAATTATTTTGTTCTATTATGGCCCGAGAGTGTAAATTTGCAACGTATCGTTGCCAACGTTCACAAGAACCAAAATCGGGCCAAGAATAGACTACTCAGTTGTGCGAAAACAGTATAATTTTGAAAACAGTACTTTTTCTCATTCAATCGAACAAAGAGTAAAACCTTATTATTTTGTTCTGTTATGCCCCGAGAGTGTAAATTTGCAACGTATAGATGCCAACGTTCACAAGAACCAAAACCGGACCAACATTATACTACTCATTTGTGCCCTAACTTTACAACTTTGAAACGAGTACTTTTTCTCATGCAATCGAACAAAGAGTAAAACCTAATTATTTTGTTCTATTATGCCCCGAGAGTGTAAATTTGTAACGTATAGATGCCAACGTTCACAAGAACCAAAACCGGACCAACATTAGACTACTCATTTGTGCCCTAACAGTATAACTTTGGAAACAGTACTTTTTCTCATTCAATCGAACAAATAGTAAAACCAAATTATTTTGTTCTCTCATGCCCCGAGAGTGTAAATTTGCAACTTATCCGATGCCAACGTTCACAAGAACCAAAACCGGACCAAAATTAGACTACTCATTTGTGCCCTAACAGTATAACTTTGGAAACAGTACTTTTTCTCATTCAATCGAACAAAGAATAAAACCTAATTATTTTGTTCTATTATGCCCCGAGAGTGTAAATTTGCAACGTATCGATGCCAACGTTCACAAGAACCAAAACCGGACCAACGTTAGACTACTCAGTTGTGCCCTAACAGTATAACTTTGGAAACAGTACTTTTTCTTATTCAATCGAACAAAGAGTAAAACCTAATTATTTTGTTCTATTATGGCCCGAGAGTGTAAATTTGCAACGTATCGATGCCAACGTTCACAAGAACCAAAACCGGGCCTAGAATAGACTACTCAGTTGTGCGCAAACAGTATAACTTTGGAAGCACTACTTTTTCTCATTCAATCGAACAGAGAGTAAAACCTAATTATTTTGTTCTATTATGGCCCGAGAGTGTAAATTTGCAACGTATCGTTGCCAACGTTCACAAGAACCAAAATCGGGCCAAGAATAGACTACTCAGTTGAGCGAAAACAGTATAATTTTGAAAACAGAACTTTTTCTCATTCAATCGAACAAAGAGTAAAACCTTATTATTTTGTTCTCTTATGCCCCGAGAGTGTAAATTTGCAACGTATAGATGCCAACGTTCACAAGAACCAAAACCGGACCAACATTATACTACTCATTTGTGCCCTAACTTTACAACTTTGAAACGAGTACTTTTTCTCATGCAAGCTAACAAAGGGAAAAACCTAATTATTTTGTTCTATTATGCCCCGAGAGTGTAAATTTGCAACATATCGATGCCCACGTTCACAAGAACCAAAACCGGACCAACATTAGACTACTCAGTTGTGCCCTAACAGTATAACTTTGGAAACAGTACTTTTTCTCATGCAATCGAACATAGAGTAAAACCTAATTATTTTGTTCTATTATGCCCCGAGAGTGTAAATTTGCAACGTATAGATGCCAATGTTCACAAGAACCAAAACCGGACCAACATTATACTACTCATTTGTGCCCTAACTTTACAACTTTGAAAACAGTACTTTTTCTCATGCAATCGAACAAAGAGTAAAACCTAATTATTTTGTTCTATTATGCCCCGAGAGTGTAAATTTGCAACAAATCGATGCCAACGTTCACAAGAACCAAAACCGGACCAACATTAGACTACTCAGTTGTGCCCTAACAGTATAACTTTGGAAACAGTACTTTTTCTCATGCAATCGAACATAGAGTAAAACCTAATTATTTTGTTCTATTATGCCCCGAGAGTGTAAATTTACAACGTATAGATGCCAACGTTCACAAGAACCAAAACCGGACCAACATTATACTACTCATTTGTGCCCTAACAGTATAACTTTGGAAACAGTACTTTTTCTTATGCAAGAACAAAGAGTAAAACCTAATTATTTTGTTGTATTATGCCCAGAGTGTAAATTTGCAACATATAGATGCCAACGTTCACAAGAACCAAACCGGACTAACATTATACTACTCATTTGGTCCCAAAATTTACAACTTTTAAACCAGTACTTTTTCTCATGCAACCGAACATAGAGTAAAACCTAATTATTTTGTTCTATTATGCCCCGAGAGTGTAAATATACAACGTATAGATGCCAACGTTCACAAGAACCAAAACCGGACAAACATTAGACTACTCAGTTGTGCCCTAACAGTATAACTTTGGAAACAGTACTTTTCTTATGCAATCGAACATAGAGTAAAACCGAATTATTTGGTTCTATTACGCCCCAGAGTGTAAATTTGCAACGTATAGATGCCAACGTTCACAAGAACCAAAACCGGACCAACATTATACTACTCATTTGTGCCATAACTTTACAACTTTGAAACGAGTACTTTTTCTCATGCAACCGAACAAAGAGTAAAACCTAATTATTTTGTTCTATTATGCCCCGAGAGTGTAAATTTGCAACATATCGATGCCAACGTTCACAAGAACCAAAACCGGACCAACATTAGACTACTCAGTTGTGCCCTAACAGTATAACTTTGGAAACAGTACTTTTTCTCATGCAATCGAACATAGAGTAAAACCTAATTATTTTGTTCTATTATGCCCCGAGAGTGTAAATATACAACGTATAGATGCCAACGTTCACAAGAACCAAAACCGGACCAACATTATACTACTCATTTGTGCCCTAACTTTACAACTTTGAAACGAGTACTTTTTCTCATGCAACCGAACAAAGAGTAAAACCTAATTATTTTGTTCTATTATGCCCCGAGAGTGTAAATTTGTAACGTATAGATGCCAACGTTCACAAGAACCAAAACCGGACCAACATTATACTACTCATTTGTGCCCTAACAGTACAACTTTGGAAACAGTACTTTTTCTCATGCAACCGAACAAAGAGTAAAACCTAATTATTTTGTTCTATTATGCCCCGAGAGTGTAAATTTGCAACGTATCGATGCCAACGTTCACAAGAACCAAAACCCGACCCACATTAGACTACTCATTTGTGCCCTAACGGTATAACTTTGGAAACAGTACTTTTTCTCATTCAATCGAACAAAGAGTAAAACCAAATTATTTTGTTCTATTATGCCCCGAGAGTGTAAATTTGCAACGTATCGATGCCAACGTTCACAAGAACCAAAACCGGACCAACATTAGACTACTCATTTGTGCCCTAACAGTATAACTTTGGAAACAGTACTTTTTCTCATTCAACCGAACAAAGAGTAAAACCAAATTATTTTGTTCTCTCATGCCCCGAGAGTGTAAATTTGCAACTTATCCGTTGCCAACATTCACAAGAAGCAAAACCGGACCAAAATTAGACTACTCATTTGTGCCCTAACAGTATAACTTTGGAAACAGTACTTTTTCTCATTCAATCGAACAAAGAATAAAACCTAATTATTTTGTTCTATTATCGCCCGAGAGAGTAAATATGCAACGTATCGATGCCAACGTTCACAAGAACCAAAGCGGGACCAACGTTAGACTACTCGGTTGTGCCCCTAACGGTATAACATTGGAAACCAGTACTTTTTCTTATTCAATCGAACAAAGAGTAAAACCTAATTATTTTGTTCTATTATGGCCCGAGAGTGTAAATTTGCAACGTATCGATGCCAACGTTCACAAGAACCAAAACCGGGCCTAGAATAGACTACTCAGTTGTGCGCAAACAGTATAACTTTGGAAACACTACTTTTTCTCATTCAATCGAACAGAGAGTAAAACCTAATTATTTTGTTCTATTATGGCCCGAGAGTGTAAATTTGCAACGTATCGTTGCCAACGTTCACAAGAACCAAAATCGGGCCAAGAATAGACTACTCAGTTGTGCGAAAACAGTATAATTTTGAAAACAGTACTTTTTCTCATTCAATCGAACAAAGAGTAAAACCTTATTATTTTGTTCTGTTATGCCCCGAGAGTGTAAATTTGCAACGTATAGATGCAAACGTTCACAAGAACCAAAACCGGACCAACATTATACTACTCATTTGTGCCCTAACTTTACAACTTTGAAACGAGTACTTTTTCTCATGCAACCGAACAAAGAGTAAAACCTAATTATTTTGTTCTATTATGTCCCGAGAGTGTAAATTTGCAACATATCGATGCCAACGTTCACAAGAACCAAAACCGGACCAACATTAGTCTACTCAGTTGTGCCCTAACAGTATAACTTTGGAAACAGTACTTTTTCTCATGCAACCGAACAAAGAGTAAAACCTAATTATTTTGTTCTATTATGCCCCGAGAGTGTAAATTTGCAACGTATAGATGCCAACGTTCACAAGAACCAAAACCGGACCAACATTATACTACTCATTTGTGCCACAACTATACAACTACGAAACAGTACTTTTTCTCATTCAATCGAACAAAGAGTAAAAACCTAATTATTTTGTTCTATTATGCCCCGAGAGTGTAAATTTGCAACATATCGATGCCAACGTTCACAAGAACCAAAACCGAACCAACATTAGACTACTCAGTTGTGCCCTAACAGTATAACTTTGGAAACAGTACTTTTTCTCATGCAATCGAACATAGAGTAAAACCTAATTATTTTATTCTATTATGCCCCGAGAGTGTAAATATACAACGTATAGATGCCAACGTTCACAAGAACCAAAACTGGACCAACATTATACTACTCATTTGTGCCCTAACTTTTCAACTTTGAAACGTGTACTTTTTCTCATGCAACCGAACAAAGAGTAAAACCTAATTATTTTGTTCTATTATGCCCCGAGAGTGTAAATTTGCAACGTATAGATGCCAACGTTCACAAGAACCAAAACCGGACCAACATTATACTACTCATTTGTGCCCTAACTTTACAACTTTGAAACTAGTACTTTTTCTCATGCAACCGAACAAAGAGTAAAACCTAATTATTTTGTTCTATTATGCCCCGAGAGTGTAAATTTGCAACATATCGATGCCAACGTTCACAAGAACCAAAACCGGACCAACATTAGACTACTCAGTTGTGCCCTAACAGTATAACTTTGGAAACAGTACTTTTTCTCATTCAATCGAACAAAGAGTAAAACCTAATTATTTTGTTCTATTATGCCCCGAGAGTGTAAATTTGCAACGTACCGATGCCATCGTTCACAAGAACCAAAACCGGACCAACATTAGACTACTCATTTGTGCCCTAACAGTATAACTTTGGAGACAGTACTTTTTCTCATTCAATCGAACAAAGAGTAAAACCAAATTATTTTGTTCTCTCATGCCCCGAGAGTGTAAATTTGCAACTTATCCGATGCCAACGTTCACAAGAACCAAACCGGACCAAAATTAGACTACTCATTTGTGCCCTAACAGTATAACTTTGGAAACAGTACTTTTTCTCATTTAATCGAACAAAGAATAAAACCTAATTATTTTGTTCTATTATGCCCCGAGAGTGTAAATTTGCAACGTATCGATGCCAACGTTCACAAGAACCAAAACCGGACCAACGTTAGACTACTCAGTTGTGCCCTAACAGTATAACTTTGGAAACAGTACTTTTTCTTATTCAATCGAACAAAGAGTAAAACCTAATTATTTTGTTCTATTATGGCCCGAGAGTGTAAATTTGCAACGTATCGATGCCAACGTTCACAAGAACCAAAACCGGGCCTAGAATAGACTACTCAGTTGTGCGCAAACAGTATAACTTTGGAAACACTACTTTTTCTCATTCAATCGAACAGAGAGTAAAACCTAATTATTTTGTTCTATTATGGCCCGAGAGTGTAAATTTGCAACGTATCGTTGCCAACGTTCACAAGAACCAAAATCGGGCCAAGAATAGACTACTCAGTTGTGCGAAAACAGTATAATTTTGGAAACAGTACTTTTTCTCATTCAATCGAACAAAGAGTAAAACCTAATTATTTTGTTATGCCCCAAGAGTGTAAATTTGCAACGTATAGATGCCAACGTTCACAAGAACCAAAACCGGACCAACATTATACTACTCATTTGTGCCCTAACTTTACAACTTTGAAACGAGTACTTTTTCTCATGCAACCGAACAAAGAGTAAAACCTAATTATTTTGTTCTATTATGCCCCGAGAGTGTAAATTTGCAACATATCGATGCCCACGTTCACAAGAACCAAAACCGGACCAACATTAGACTACTCAGTTGTGCCCTAACAGTATAACTTTGGAAACAGTACTTTTTCTCATGCAATCGAACATAGAGTAAAACCTAATTATTTTGTTCTATTATGCCCCGAGAGTGTAAATTTGCAACGTATAGATGCCAATGTTCACAAGAACCAAAACCGGACCAACATTATACTACTCATTTGTGCCCTAACTTTACAACTTTGAAACGAGTACTTTTTCTCATGCAACCGAACAAAGAGTAAAACCTAATTATTTTGTTCTATTATGCCCCGAGAGTGTAAATTTGCAACATATCGATGCCAACGTTCACAAGAACAAAAACCGGACCAACATTAGACTACTCAGTTGTGCCCTAACAGTATAACTTTGGAAACAGTACTTTTTCTCATGCAATCGAACAAAGAGTAAAACCTAATTATTTTGTTCTATTATGCCCCGAGAGTGTAAATTTACAACGTATAGATGCCAACGTTCACAAGAACCAAAACCGGACCAACATTATACTACTCATTTGTGCCCTAACTTTACAACTTTGAAACGAGTACTTTTTCTCATGCAACCGAACAAAGAGTAAAACCTAATTATTTTGTTGTATTATGCCCCGAGAGTGTAAATTTGCAACGTATAGATGCCAACGTTCACAAGAACCAAAACCGGACTAACATTATACTACTCATTTGTGCCCTAAATTTGCAACTTTGAAAACAGAACTTTTTCTCATGCAACCGAACAAAGAGTAAAACCTAATTATTTTGTTCTATTATGCCCCGAGAGTGTAAATTTGCAACATATCGATGCCAACGTTCACAAGAACCAAAACCGGACCAACATTAGACTACTCAGTTGTGCCCTAACAGTATAACTTTGTAAACTGTACTTTTTCTCATGCAATCGAACATAGAGTAAAACCTAATTATTTTGTTCTATTACGCCCCGAGAGTGTAAATTTGCAATATATCGATGCCAACGTTCACAAGAACCAAAACCGGACCAACATTAGACTACTCAGTTGTGCCCTAACAGTATAACTTTGGAAACAGTACTTTTTCTCATTCAATCGAACAAAGAGTAAAACCTAATTATTTTGTTCTATTATGCCCCGAGAGTGTAAATTTGCAACGTATCGATGCCATCGTTCACAAGAACCAAAACCGGACCAACATTAGACTACTCATTTGTGCCCTAACAGTATAACTTTGGAAACAGTACTTTTTCTCATTCAATCGAACAAAGAGTAAAACCAAATTATTTTGTTCTCTTATGCCCCGAGAGTGTAAATTTGCAACTTATCCGATGCCAACGTTCACAAGAACCAAAACCGGACCAAAATTAGACTACTCATTTGTGCCCTAACAGTATAACTTTGGAAACAGTACTTTTTCTCATTCAATCGAACAAAGAGTAAAACCTAATTATTTTGTTCTATTATGGCCCGAGAGTGTAAATTTGCAACGTATCGATGCCAACGTTCACAAGAACCAAAACCGGGCCTAGAATAGACTACTCAGTTGTGCGCAAACAGTATAACTTTGGAAACACTACTTTTTCTCATGCAACAGAACAAAGAGTAAAACCTAATTATTTTGTTGTATTATGCCCCGAGAGTGTAAATTTGCAACGTATCGATGCCAACGTTCACAAGAACCAAAACCGGACCAACATTAGACTACTCAGTTGTGCCCTAACAGTATAACTTTGGAAACAGTACTTTTTCTCATGCAATCGAACATAGAGTAAAACCTAATTATTTTGTTCTATTATGCCCCGAGAGTGTAAATATACAACGTATAGATGCCAACGTTCACAAGAACCAAAACCGGACAAACATTAGACTACTCAGTTGTGCCCTAACAGTATAACTTTGGAAACAGTACTTTTTCTTATGCAATCGAACATAGAGTAAAACCTAATTATTTTGTTCTATTATGCCCCGAGAGTGTAAATTTGCAACGTATAGATGCCAACGTTCACAAGAACCAAAACCGGACCAACATTATACTACTCATTTGTGCCCTAACAGTACAACTTTGGAAACAGTACTTTTTCTCATGCAATCGAACAAAGAGTAAAACCTAATTATTTTGTTCTATTATGCCCCGAGAGTGTAAATTTGCAACATATCGATGCCAACGTTCACAAGAACCAAAACCGGACCAACATTAGACTACTCAGTTGTGCCCTAACAGTATAACTTTGGAAACAGTACTTTTTCTCATGCAATCGAACATAGAGTAAAACCTAATTATTTTGTTCTATTATGCCCCGAGAGTGTAAATATACAACGTATAGATGCCAACGTTCACAAGAACCAAAACCGGACCAACATTATACTACTCATTTGTGCCCTAACTTTACAACTTTGAAACGAGTACTTTTTCTCATGCAACCGAACAAAGAGTAAAACCTAATTATTTTGTTCTATTATGCCCTGAGAGTGTAAATTTGTAACGTATAGATTCCAACGTTCACAAGAACCAAAACCTGACTAACATTATACTACTCATTTGTGCCCTAAATTTACAACTTTGAAACGAGTACTTTTTCTCATGCAACCGAACAAAGAGTAAAACCTAATTATTTTGTTCTATTATGCCCCGAGAATGTAAATTTGCAACATATCGATGCCAACGTTCACAAGAACCAAAACCGGACCAACATTAGACTACTCAGTTGTGCCCTAACAGTATAACTTTGGAAACAGTACTTTTCTCATTCAATCGAACAAAGAGTAAAACCTAATTATTTTGTTCTATTATGCCCCGAGAGTGTAAATTTGCAACGTATCGATGCCATCGTTCACAAGAACCAAAACCGGACCAACATTAGACTACTCATTTGTGCCCTAACAGTATAACTTTGGAAACAGTACTTTTTCTCATTCAATCGAACAAAGAGTAAAACCTAATTATTTTGTTCTATTATGCCCCGAGAGTGTAAATTTGCAACTTATCCGATGCCAACATTCACAAGAACCAAAACCGGACCAAAATTAGACTACTCATTTGTGCCCTAACAGTATAACTTTGGAAACAGTACTTTTTCTCATTCAATCGAACAAAGAATAAAACCTAATTATTTTGTTCTCTTATGCCCCGAGAGTGTAAATTTGCAACGTATCGATGCCAACGTTCACAAGAACCAAAACCGGACCAACGTTAGACTACTCAGTTGTGCCCTAACAGTATAACATTGGAAACAGTACTTTTTCTTATTCAATCGAACAAAGAGTAAAACCTAATTATTTTGTTCTATTATGCCCCGAGAATGTAAATTTGCAACATATCGATGCCAACGTTCACAAGAACCAAAACCAGACCAACATTAGACTACTCAGTTGTGCCCTAACAGTATAACTTTGGAAACAGTACTTTTTCTCATTCAATCGAACAAAGAGTAAAACCAAATTATTTTGTTCTCTCATGCCCCGAGAGTGTAAATTTGCAACTTATCCGATGCCAACGTTCACAAGAACCAAAACCGGACCAAAATTAGACTACTCATTTGTGCCCTAACAGTATAACTTTGGAAACAGTACTTTTTCTCATTTAATCGAACAAAGAATAAAACCTAATTATTTTGTTCTCTTATGCCCCGAGAGTGTAAATTTGCAACGTATCGATGCCAACGTTCACAAGAACCAAAACCGGACCAACATTAGACAACTCAGTTGTGCCCTAACAGTATAACTTTGGAAACAGTACTTTCTTTCATTCAATCGAACAAAGAGTAAAACCTAATTATTTTGTTCTATTATGCCCCGAGAGTGTAAATTTGCAACGTATCGATGCCAACGTTCACAAGAACCAAAACCGGGCCTAGAATAGACTACTCAGTTGTGCGCAAACAGTATAACTTTGGAAACACTACTTTTTCTCATTCAATCGAACAGAGAGTAAAACCTAATTATTTTGTTCTATTATGGCCCGAGAGTGTAAATTTGCAACGTATCGTTGCCAACGTTCACAAGAACCAAAATCGGGCCAAGAATAGACTACTCAGTTGTGCGAAAACAGTATAATTTTGAAAACAGTACTTTTTCTCATTCAATCGAACAAAGAGTAAAACCTTATTATTTTGTTCTGTTATGCCCCGAGAGTGTAAATTTGCAACGTATAGATGCCAACGTTCACAAGAACCAAAACCGGACCAACATTATACTACTCATTTGTGCCCTAACTTTACAACTTTGAAACGAGTACTTTTTCTCATGCAACCGAACAAAGAGTAAAACCTAATTATTTTGTTCTATTATGCCCCGAGAGTGTAAATTTGTAACGTATAGATGCCAACGTTCACAAGAACCAAAACCGGACCAACATTAGACTACTCATTTGTGCCCTAACAGTATAACTTTGGAAACAGTACTTTTTCTCATTCAATCGAACAAATAGTAAAACCAAATTATTTTGTTCTCTCATGCCCCGAGAGTGTAAATTTGCAACTTATCCGATGCCAACGTTCACAAGAACCAAAACCGGACCAAAATTAGACTACTCATTTGTGCCCTAACAGTATAACTTTGGAAACAGTACTTTTTCTCATTCAATCGAACAAAGAGTAAAACCTAATTATTTTGTTCTCTTATGCCCCGAGAGTGTAAATTTGCAACGTATCGATGCCAACGTTCACAAGAACCAAAACCGGACCAACGTTAGACTACTCAGTTGTGCCCTAACAGTATAACATTGGAAACAGTACTTTTTCTTATTCAATCGAACAAAGAGTAAAACCTAATTATTTTGTTCTATTATGGCCCGAGAGTGTAAATTTGCAACGTATCGATGCCAACGTTCACAAGAACCAAAACCGGGCCTAGAATAGACTACTCAGTTGTGCGCAAACAGTATAACTTTGGAAACACTACTTTTTCTCATTCAATCGAACAGAGAGTAAAACCTAATTATTTTGTTCTATTATGGCCCGAGAGTGTAAATTTGCAACGTATCGTTGCCAACGTTCACAAGAACCAAAATCGGGCCAAGAATAGACTACTCAGTTGAGCGAAAACAGTATAATTTTGAAAACAGAACTTTTTCTCATTCAATCGAACAAAGAGTAAAACCTTATTATTTTGTTCTCTTATGCCCCGAGAGTGTAAATTTGCAACGTATAGATGCCAACGTTCACAAGAACCAAAACCGGACCAACATTATACTACTCATTTGTGCCCTAACTTTACAACTTTGAAACGAGTACTTTTTCTCATGCAACCGAACAAAGAGTAAAACCTAATTATTTTGTTCTATTATGCCCCGAGAGTGTAAATTTGCAACATATCGATGCCCACGTTCACAAGAACCAAAACCGGACCAACATTAGACTACTCAGTTGTGCCCTAACAGTATAACTTTGGAAACAGTACTTTTTCTCATGCAATCGAACATAGAGTAAAACCTAATTATTTTGTTCTATTATGTCCCGAGAGTGTAAATTTGCAACGTATAGATGCCAATGTTCACAAGAACCAAAACCGGACCAACATTATACTACTCATTTGTGCCCTAACTTTACAACTTTGAAACGAGTACTTTTTCTCATGCAACCGAACAAAGAGTAAAACCTAATTATTTTGTTCTATTATGCCCCGAGAGTGTAAATTTGCAACAAATCGATGCCAACGTTCACAAGAACCAAAACCGGACCAACATTAGACTACTCAGTTGTGCCCTAACAGTATAACTTTGGAAACAGTACTTTTTCTCATGCAATCGAACATAGAGTAAAACCTAATTATTTTGTTCTATTATGCCCCGAGAGTGTAAATTTACAACGTATATATGCCAACGTTCACAAGAACCAAAACCGGACCAACATTATACTACTCATTTGTGCCCTAACTTTACAACTTTGAAACGAGTACTTTTTCTCATGCAACCGAACAAAGAGTAAAACCTAATTATTTTGTTGTATTATGCCCCGAGAGTGTAAATTTGCAACATATAGATGCCAACGTTCACAAGAACCAAAACCGGACTAACATTATACTACTCATTTGTGCCCAAAATTTACAACTTTGAAACGAGTACTTTTTCTCATGCAACCGAACATATAGTAAAACCTAATTATTTTGTTCTATTATGCCCCGAGAGTGTAAATATACAACGTATAGATGTCAACGTTCACAAGAACCAAAACCGGACCAACATTAGACTACTCAGTTGTGCCCTAACAGTATAACTTTGGAAACAGTACTTTTTCTTATGCAATCGAACATAGAGTAAAACCTAATTATTTTGTTCTATTATGCCCCGAGAGTGTAAATTTGCAACGTATAGATGCCAACGTTCACAAGAACCAAAACCGGACCAACATTATACTACTCATTTGTGCCATAACTTTACAACTTTGAAACGAGTACTTTTTCTCATGCAACCGAACAAAGAGTAAAACCTAATTATTTTGTTCTATTATGCCCCGAGAGTGTAAATTTGCAACATATCGATGCCAACGTTCACAAGAACCAAAACCGGACCAACATTAGACTACTCAGTTGTGCCCTAACAGTATAACTTTGGAAACAGTACTTTTTCTCATGCAATCGAACATAGAGTAAAACCTAATTATTTTGTTCTATTATGCCCCGAGAGTGTAAATATACAACGTATAGATGCCAACGTTCACAAGAACCAAAACCGGACCAACATTATACTACTCATTTGTGCCCTAACTTTACAACTTTGAAACGAGTACTTTTTCTCATGCAACCGAACAAAGAGTAAAACCTAATTATTTTGTTCTATTATGCCCGAGAGTGTAAATTTGTAACGTATAGATGCCAACGTTCACAAGAACCAAAACCGGACTAACATTATACTACTCATTTGTGCCCTAAATTTACAACTTTGAAACGAGTACTTTTTCTCATGCAACCGAACAAAGAGTAAAACATAATTATTTTGTTCTATTATGCCCCGAGAATGTAAATTTGCAACGTATCGCTGCCAACGTTCACAAGAACCAAAACCGGACCAACATTAGACTACTCAGTTGTGCCCTAACAGTATAACTTTGGAAACAGTACTTTTTCTCATTCAATCGAACAAAGAGTAAAACCTAATTATTTTGTTCTATTAAGCCCCGAGAGTGTAAATTTGCAACGTATCGATGCCATCGTTCACAAGAACCAAAACCGGACCAACATTAGACTACTCATTTGTGCCCTAACAGTATAACTTTGGAAACAGTACTTTTTCTCATTCAACCGAACAAAGAGTAAAACCAAATTATTTTGTTCTCTCATGCCCCGAGAGTGTAAATTTGCAACTTATCCGTTGCCAACATTCACAAGAAGCAAAACCGGACCAAAATTAGACTACTCATTTGTGCCCTAACAGTATAACTTTGGAAACAGTACTTTTTCTCATTCAATCGAACAAAGAATAAAACCTAATTATTTTGTTCTCTTATGCCCCGAGAGTGTAAATTTGCAACGTATCGATGCCAACGTTCACAAGAACCAAAGCGGACCAACGTTAGACTACTCGGTTGTGCCACTAACAGTATAACATTGGAAACAGTACTTTTTCTTATTCAATCGAACAAAGAGTAAAACCTAATTATTTTGTTCTATTATGGCCCGAGAGTGTAAATTTGCAACGTATCGATGCCAACGTTCACAAGAACCAAAACCGGGCCTAGAATAGACTACTCAGTTGTGCGCAAACAGTATAACTTTGGAAACACTACTTTTTCTCATTCAATCGAACGAGAGTAAAACCTAATTATTTTGTTCTATTATGGCCCGAGAGTGTAAATTTGCAACGTATCGTTGCCAACGTTCACAAGAACCAAAATCGGGCCAAGAATAGACTACTCAGTTGTGCGAAAACAGTATAACTTTGGAAACAGTACTTTTTCTCATTCAATCGAACAAAGAGTAAAACCTAATTATTTTGTTCTATTATGCCCCGAGAGTGTAAATTTGCAGCGTATAGATGCAAACGTTCACAAGAACCAAAACCGGACCAACATTATACTACTCATTTGTGCCCTAACTTTACAACTTTGAAACGAGTACTTTTTCTCATGCAACCGAACAAAGAGTAAAACCTAATTATTTTGTTCTATTATGCCCCGAGAGTGTAAATTTGCAACGTATAGATGCCAACGTTCACAAGAACCAAAACCGGACCAACATTAGACTACTCAGTTGTGCCCTAACAGTATAACTTTGGAAACAGTACTTTTTCTTATGCAATCGAACATAGAGTAAAACCTAATTATTTTGTTCTATTATGCCCCGAGAGTGTAAATTTGCAACGTATAGATGCCAACGTTCACAAGAACCAAAACCGGACCAACATTATACTACTCATTTGTGCCACAACTTTACAACTCTGAAACGAGTACTTTTTCTCATGCAACCGAACAAAGAGTAAAACCTAATTATTTTGTTCTATTATGCCCCGAGAGTGTAAATTTGCAACATATCGATGCCAACGTTCACAAGAACCAAAACCGAACCAACATTAGACTACTCAGTTGTGCCCTAACAGTATAACTTTGGTAACACTACTTTTCCTCATTCAATCGAACAAAGAGTAAAACCTAATTATTTTATTCTATTATGCCCCGAGAGTGTAAATATACAACGTATAGATGCCAACGTTCACAAGAACCAAAACTGGACCAACATTATACTACTCATTTGTGCCCTAACTTTTCAACTTTGAAACGTGTACTTTTTCTCATGCAACCGAACAAAGAGTAAAACCTAATTATTTTGTTCTATTATGCCCCGAGAGTGTAAATTTGTAACGTATAGATGCCAACGTTCACAAGAACCAAAACCGGACTAACATTATACTACTCATTTGTGCCCTAAATTTACAACTTTGAAACTAGTACTTTTTCTCATGCAACCGAACATAGAGTAAAACCTAATTATTTTGTTCTATTATGCCCCGAGAATGTAAATTTGCAACATATCGATGCCAACGTTCACAAGAACCAAAACCGGACCAACATTAGACTACTCAGTTGTGCCCTAACAATATAACTTTGGAAACAGTACTTTTCTCATTCAATCGAACAAAGAGTAAAACCTAATTTTTTTGTTCTATTATGCCCCGAGAGTGTAAATTTGCAACGTATCGATGCCAACGTTCACAAGAACCAAAACCGGACCAACATTAGACTACTCAGTTGTGCCCTAACAGTATAACTTTGGAAACAGTACTTTTCTCATTCAATCGAACAAAGAGTAAAACCAAATTATTTTGTTCTCTCATGCCCCGAGAGTGTAAATTTGCAACTTATCCGATGCCAACGTTCACAAGAACCAAACCGGACCAAAATTAGACTACTCATTTGTGCCCTAACAGTATAACTTTGGAAACGTGCTTTTTTCTCATTTAATCGAACAAAGAATAAAACCTAATTATTTTGTTCTCTTATGCCCCGAGAGTGTAAATTTGCAACGTATCGATGCCAACGTTCACAAGAACCAAAACCGGACCAACGTTAGACTACTCAGTTGTGCCCTAACAGTATAACTTTGGAAACGGTACTTTTTCGCATTCAATCGAACAAAGAGTAAAACCTAATTATTTTGTTCTATTATGCCCCGAGAGAGCAAATTTGCAATGTATTGATGCCAACGTTCACAAGAACCAAACCGGGCCTAGAATAGACTACTCAGTTGTGCGCAAACAGTATAACTTTGGAAACACTACTTTTTCTCATTCAATCGAACAGAGAGTAAAACCTAATTATTTTGTTCTATTATGGCCCGAGAGTGTAAATTTGCAACGTATCGTTGCCAACGTTCACAAGAACCAAAATCGGGCCAAGAATAGACTACTCAGTTGTGCGAAAACAGTATAATTTTGAAAACAGTACTTTTTCTCATTCAATCGAACAAAGAGTAAAACCTTATTATTTTGTTCTGTTATGCCCCGAGAGTGTAAATTTGCAACGTATAGATGCCAACGTTCACAAGAACCAAAACCGGACCAACATTATACTACTCATTTGTGCCCTAACTTTACAACTTTGAAACGAGTACTTTTTCTCATGCAACCGAACAAAGAGTAAAACCTAATTATTTTGTTCTATTATGCCCCGAGAGTGTAAATTTGCAACATATCGATGCCCACGTTCACAAGAACCAAAACCGGACCAACATTAGACTACTCAGTTGTGCCCTAACAGTATAACTTTGGAAACAGTACTTTTTCTCATGCAATCGAACAAAGAGTAAAACCTAATTATTTTGTTCTATTATGCCCCGAGAGTGTAAATTTGCAACGTATAGATGCCAATGTTCACAAGAACCAAAACCGGACCAACATTATACTACTCATTTGTGCCACAACTTTATAACTTTGAAGCAGTACTTTTTCTCATTCAATCGAACAAAGAGTAAAACCTAATTATTTTGTTCTATTATGCCCCGAGAGTGTAAATTTGCAACATATAGATGCCAACGTTCACAAGAACCAAAACCGGACCAACATTAGACTACTCAGTTGTGCCCTAACAGTATAACTTTGGAAACAGTACTTTTTCTCATGCAATCGAACATAGAGTAAAACCTAATTATTTTGTTCTATTATGCCCCGAGAGTGTAAATTTGCAACGTATAGATGCCAACGTTCACAAGAACCAAAACCGGACCAACATTAGACTACTCAGTTGTGCCCTAACAGTATAACTTTGAAAACAGTACTTTTTCTCATGCAACCGAACAAAGAGTAAAACCTAATTATTTTGTTCTATTATGCCCCGAGAGTGTAAATTTGCAACGTATAGATGCCAACGTTCACAAGAACCAAAAGCGGACTAACATTATACTACTCATTTGTGCCCTAAATTTGCAACTTTGAAGCAGTACTTTTTATCATGCACCAGAACAAAGAGTAAAACCTAATTATTTTGTTCTATTATGCCCCGAGAGTGTAAATTTGCAACATATCGATGCCAACGTTCACAAGAACCAAAACCGGACCAACATTAGACTACTCAGTTGTGCCCTAACAGTATAACTTTGGAAACAGTACTTTTTCTCATTCGATCGAACAAAGAGTAAAACCTAATTATTTTGTTCTATTATGCCCCGAGAGTGTAAATTTGCAATATATCGATGCCAACGTTCACAAGAACCAAAACCGGACCAACATTAGACTACTCAGTTGTGCCCTAACAGTATAACTTTGGAAACAGTACTTTTTCTGATTCAATCGAACAAAGAGTAAAACCTAATTATTTTGTTCCATTATGCCCCGAGAGTGTAAAGTTGCAACGTATCGATGCCAACGTTCACAAGAACCAAAACCGGACCAACATTAGACTACTCATTTGTGCCCTAACAGTATAACTTTGGAAACAGTACTTTTTCTCATTCAATCGAACAAAGAGTAAAACCAAATTATTTTGTTCTCTTATGCCCCGAGAGTGTAAATTTGCAACGTATCGATGCCAACGTTCACAAGAACCAAAACCGGACCAAAATTAGACTACTCATTTGTGCCCTAACAGTATAACTTAGGAAACAGTACTTTTTCTCATTCAATCGAACAAAGAATAAAACCTAATTATTTTGTTCTATTATGGCCCGAGAGTGTAAATTTGCAACGTATCGATGCCAACGTTCACAAGAACCAAAACCGGGCCTAGACAAGACTACTCAGATGTGCGCATACAGAATAACTTTGGAAACACTACTTTTCCTCATGCAACAGAACAAAGAGTAAAACCTAATTATTTTGTTCTATTATGCCCGAGAGTGTAAATTTGCAACGTATAGATGCCAACGTTCACAAGAACCAAAACCGGACTAACATTATACTACTCATTTGTGCCCTAAATTTACAACTTTGAAACGAGTACTTTTTCTCATGCAATCGAACATAGAGTAAAACCTAATTATTTTGTTCTATTATGCCCCGAGAGTGTAAATATACAACGTATAGATGCCAACGTTCACAAGAACCAAAACCGGACCAACATTAGACTACTCAGTTGTGCCCTAACAGTATAACTTTGGAAACAGTACTTTTTCTTATGCAATCGAACATAGAGTAAAACCTAATTATTTTGTTCTATTATGCCCCGAGAGTGTAAATTTGCAACGTATAGATGCCAACGTTCACAAGAACCAAAACCGGACCAACATTATACTACTCATTTGTGCCATAACTTTACAACTTTGAAATGAGTACTTTTTCTCATGCAACCGAACAAAGAGTAAAACCTAATTATTTTGTTCTATTCTGCCCCGAGAGTGTAAATTTGCTACATATCGATGCCAACGTTCACAAGAACCAAAACCGGACCAACATTAGACTACTCAGTTGTGCCCTAACAGTATAACTTTGGAAACAGTACTTTTTCTCATGCAATCGAACATAGAGTAAAACCTAATTATTTTGTTCTATTATGCCCCGAGAGTGTAAATTTGCAACGTATAGATGCCAACGTTCAGAAGAACCAAAACCGGACCAACATTATACTACTCATTTGTGCCCTAACTTTACAACTTTGAAACGAGTACTTTTCTCATGCAACCGAACAAAGAGTAAAACCTAATTATTTTGTTCTATTATGCCCCGAGAGTGTAAATTTGTAACGTATAGATGCCAACGTTCACAAGAACCAAAACCGGACCAACATTAGACTACTCATATGTGCCCTAAATTTACAACTTTGAAGCAGTACTTTTTCTCATGCAAGAACAAAGAGTAAAACCTAATTATTTTGTTCTATTATGCCCCGAGAGTGTAAATTTGCAACGTATCGATGCCAACGTTCACAAGAACCAAAACCGGACCAACATTAGACTACTCAGTTGTGCCCTAACTGTATAACTTTGGAAACAGTACTTTTTCTCATTCAATCGAACAAAGAGTAAAACCTAATTATTTTGTTCTATTATGCCCCGAGAGTGTAAATTTGCAACGTATCGATGCCATCGTTCACAAGAACCAAAACCGGACCAACATTAGACTACTCAGTTGTGCCCTAACAGTATAACTTTGGAAACAGTACTTTTTCTTATTCAATCGAACAAAAAGTAAAACCAAATTATTTTGTTCTCTTATGCCCGAGAGTGTAAATTTTCAACTTATCCGATGCCAACATTCACAAGAACCAAAACCGGACCAACATTAGACTACTCATTTGTGCCCTAACAGTATAACTTTGGAAACAGTACTTTTTCTCATTCAATCGAACAAAGAGTAAAACCTAATTATTTTGTTCTCTTATGCCCCGAGAGTGTAAATTTGCAACGTATCGATGCCAACATTCACAAGAACCAAAACTGGACCAACATTAGACTACTCAGTTGTGGCCTAACAGTATAACTTTGGAAACAGTACTTTTTCTCATTCAATCGAACAAAGAGTAAAACGTATCTATTTTGTTCTATTATGCCACGAGAGTGTAAATTTGCAACGTATCGATGCCAACGTTCACAAGAACCAAAACCGGGCCTAGAATAGACTACTCAGTTGTGCGCAAACAGTATAACTTTGGAAACACTACTTTTTCTCATTCAATCGAACAGAGAGTAAAACCTAATTATTTTGTTCTATTATGGCCCGAGAGTGTAAATTTGCAACGTATCGTTGCCAACGTTCACAAGAACCAAAATCGGGCCAAGAATAGACTACTCAGTTGTGCGAAAACAATCTAATTTTGAAAACAGTACTTTTTCTCATTCAATCGAACAAAGAGTAAAACCTTATTATTTTGTTCTGTTATGCCCCGAGAGTGTAAATTTGCAACGTATAGATGCCAACGTTCACAAGAACCAAAACCGGACCAACATTATACTACTCATTTGTGCCCTAACTTTACAACTTTGAAACGAGTACTTTTTCTCATGCAAACGAACAAAGAGTAAAACCTAATTATTTTGTTCTATTATGCCCCGAGAGTGTAAATTTGCAACATATCGATGCCAACGTTCACAAGAACCAAAACCGGACCAACATTAGACTACTCAGTTGTGCCCTAACAGTATAACTTTGGAAACAGTACTTTTTCTCATGCAATCGAACATAGAGTAAAACCTAATTATTTTGTTCTATTATGCCCCGAGAGTGTAAATTTGAAACGTATTGTGACATATCGAACTTCTAAAGTCTTGAAGTTACGAGGTATGTTGGCTTAGAAGGCCATAAGAGTGGTTAGGTGAAGTCGGAAGCTTTCGGGTGTTTCGGTGCACGAGGTGCGAAAACGGAGCCCGAAAGGCTACTTTGGGCCGTGAGCCAAATCCGGCACTTGCGCGGATGAAATGACGATGTGGACATGATTTAAATCATGTGTGGAGAGGCTCGGTTCAATTTGAAAAGAATCGGAGGTCAAACGAGCCAAAAGTGAGTTGGAATGGAGAAGAAACGGAAAAAGCTGAAAATTTGGCTAAGTCCTTGGAGTAGGCTGATGGTCCCTGGGGGGACCGGTCCACTGAAAAGGAGGCCGGTCCGGAAGAGGCTGTCCGCGAGAGCGAGCTCTGCGGGACCAGGTCTCTTAAGGGGAGACCGGTCTCCGGTGCGAGTGGAGCAAGGCTCTCTGGGACCGGTCTGGGTTAGGAGACCGGTCCACGAGCCGAAAATGCCCGGTTTGGGCTGTTTTGAATATTGCAAAGTTGAGGGGTTTGTTTGCAATTATGCGGGGGTTAAGTGAATAGAGGGTAATAAAACCCTTTCTCTCCCTCTCACTCCCTCGGAACCCTCTCTCCTCTCTTCTCGTCGGCCAAAACAAGGGAAGAAAGAAAAAGAGAAGGAAAGGAAGAGAGAAGAAGAAGGAAGAAGATGAGGAAGATGATGGAGATCAAGGTGGAGACCTCCATGGCTATCCTCTCCCTCTTCCTCGAGCTCGAAGCAAGCTTGTAGAGGTAAGCTTCTAAGCTCCCTCTCATGGTGGATTTTCGTAGAGGGCTTTTTAAACCCTAGAAATGGTTGGATTAGAACCCCTTGAGGCTCAATAGAAGATCAAGGCGTAAATCTAGGGATTTACGGTAGGTTTTGCATAGATGCAAACCTAGGGTTCGATTTGGGGGTTGTTAGAAATAGATGAGATTGATCTCATTTGACCCCATAGAAACCTAATTGGGGGTGCAACGAACGCGTTGGCGCGCTCGGTTCGGTGATCCGACGAGCGGTTGCAAAGATATTAATATTTTAATATATTCATACCAGATGTCCGCAGCACGCAAGATAGGAGCCCTAAATTCACGAAAACGGGCGGGGCAACTTGAAGACGTGGGGCAACGGCACGAAGTCTCGGATCGAGATTCGGAGATCGTTCGGTTGGTCGCGCACGAGTCGAGCCGAATCGGGTCACGGGTGCCGCGGGCGGCGATTGCAAGTGTCGACGAGCAATCGGAGAGCAAAACAGTGGGTGCGTTCAAGCGACTAGGTCGCCTATATGTCTAAGAGTTACTTAACTGCTGTTGAGGCATGTTCAATAATGCATGAGTAGAAATGCATGCTAGTGAGGTAAAGTAAAATGCTAAGTAGATGCAAGTAAATGAATGAAATGCATGATAATAGCATAAAGTACAATGCTAGAAGAGTAAAAGAATGCACGCTTAGCATAATAGAAACATGCATATGAGTGGATTGATAGACATAAGAGAGCCAAGTAAAGAATGCCAAGTAAAGAATGTGAGTCATGGACTAAATGTACATATAGATCGAGTGGCATCTAACCTAGTGTTAAAGAACATAGGTTATAGTAAACCTAGAGTCAATGGACCTAGGAGTGTGGCAACCTAACCTAGTGTAACGAACATAGGTTGAGAGCGAACCTAGAGTTAAGACAACCTAGGTTATGTGACAAGGAGTGAACCCTAGAGTCAAGTGGACCTAGGATGTAAAGAACAATGGACCTAGTGGGTCGACTCTTGAGGGTTAAGGCCAACTCTCAAGCAAAGTGGAATGGATTCGGAATCCCGGTAATTGTGAGCTCGATAGTTACGGTTCCGGGTGTATGCGGCATGTTCCTCTCCCGGAAGAACTTCGAGGTTTGTGACTAAGCAAGAACAAAGTGAGCGCTAGGGTGTATGCGGCATGTTCCTCTCCCTATCGGGGAATCTTGGCTATGGGTGTATGCGGCATGTTCCTCTCCCACTGGCGGATCCCTGACCACAGTGCACGGACCTTCGGGCGGACCGTTGGGCGATGTGGTTCTTGGCTTGCAGGATGAGGTGCATGTGACAGGGTCCTTCACCTCGAGCTAGGCAAAGTGCGGATTATCCGCTATTGATTGACTCGTGACCGAGGCGGGTGGCTAGCTGGAATCAGGTAGAAAGAACCTTGAGGGCTAGTGATATGTATGGTGAACCTAAGGTAATAGACACCTTAGAAGCAAGTTGGACTTGAGATGGAAACCTAGGGTTATAAAAACCTTGGAAGTTAATGACATGAGCTAAGGTAAGTAGAAATCTTAGAGTTACAACGGGTATGAGTTATGAATAGCTAAGTAAGAATGAAATAGCTAAAGTACAGAATAGCAAAAAGGTAAAGAAAAGCTAAGAGCTAAAGTAATAATTTGCATGTTGCATTTGTGAGGCATGTTTTTATGTTAGTCGCAAGTTATATACCTATATATGTTTTTGGACTAACATATTTGCAGTGCCTCCTTGGACCTATTGGTCGAGCTGTTCTCTTGGGTGACCGTACCCACGAGAACTATGGACAATAGTTCTCACCCCCGTGTTGTGGTTTTGGGGGTACAGGTATACACGTGAGCGGCGCGGCCGGCGAGGCAAGGCGTAGATACGTAGATAGCGCCTACCGGAGACCGAGAGGTAAGTACCACGAGGCCGTCTAAATAGCGGGGACTAGAGGGTAGTGAGCAAAAATGTAACTAACTTGTGAAATGATGTAATCATAAGTAGATTGTATTTGGAAGTCTAATGTAAATTAATCGGTGATGTAAAATGAATGTGGAATGAATGTAATAACATAGGATGTGTTTATGTTGTTTGATACCTAGCTTCCTTATGCAATCGTTGTATGTCGAATAGTGTTCCTAGTTGTAACCTTCTTGTAATTGTATCGATTGCGACGCCTTGGACGTACGGGGAGACTACGTCGGATTCGGCGGTCTGCGCGCGAATCCGACCGAATTGGCGGGCTCGGGGCGTGACAGATTAGTTGGTATCAGAGCATAAAGTAGTGAATGGGACAATGGTTTAGGTGAACCTAGGAGACCCTAGGATAGTGAAACCTTAAAGGTTAAGGCTCGTGAGAGACGAGGACTTGTGGTTCGTGGCGAAAGCGATTATGGATTTGGTCGTATTGTATAATCCTCTAAGACGGATATTAGAGGTGGACTTGAGGTGTGGTTATTCTCAAGCGAAGGAGTTCATGTTGGGTCGACACAACATGAAACCGGGTGATGAGAATGGACGCCCTCGTGTGACTTTCGCTTTGATTGGCTCTTGAGCGGTATTAGTGGTCTCGTATTCGACCCGAGTTGGTCGAGAACTAATCGAGTTGTCGCGTTTCGAAACGATGGCACCGCGTGGCGATCTTCATCCGGATCGGCGCGGGAGGGAACAAGTGATGTTCTGAGCAATTCGAGGCGAGTGGAGACCGGTGCTCCGCGAGCGGATGAGTGCGCTTATGGGCGTAGTCTTTGCGACGGGAGGAGCGGATCAAGGGCTCCATGAGGTTGGCACGACAGTGCGGCGAGCTGCGCCGTGTGACGCGCCGTGTCTTGACGGGAATGGCGACGGAGTCGAGCGGCGGCGACTCTGGTTACGTGGAAATGGAGGCAGAGAAAGAACGGGCTTTGGCGGCCCTTATGGCCTTCAAAGAGTTTGATCCGCCTGTCTTTGATGGAGAGAATGTCGATCCATGGATCGTGGAGATGTGGATTGACTCTATGGAAACGCTTTTCGAGGAGCTGAGCACCTTGGAGCGGGACAAGGTACCTTTAGCTGTGCATTGCTTGAAGCAGTCAGCGAAGGCGTGGTGGAAAGGCATTCGACGAAATCGATCGCCTAGCCTCCCTATGGCATGGAATGAGTTTCGGGGTTGGTGTTTTCTACGTACTTCCCGACAGAAAGGAGAAAGCTTCGGGACAAGTTCGGAAGGCTGCAACAAGGAGAGCTCGTGAGAGAATACGAGCGAGAGTTTTCTCGTATCGTGAATTGTGTCCGGATGTGGTGCGGGACGACAAGGAAAGGGCCGAATGGTTCTGCATGGACTCGACCAGGGATTTACAAGAAGGTGCAAATCCTTAAGCTCACAACTTTTGCGGAGGTGTTGGACCGGGCATTGTGGGCCGAACATGGCGAGGCTTTCGTGCGTGAGGAGCGCGAATCTCGTAAGCATGAGCGAGGAGGGGCGAGGCCATCGTTGAGCAATTTGGGTGGTCAGTCAAGTTCTAGACACCACTCAAGGTCGTCCTCTACCCGATCCTCCTCTGGATGCGTGATCTGTGGTGGCTCCCACCAGGCGCGGCGGTGTGCGCTGCGTGACGGAAGGTGTATCCGTTGTGGGCAGCCAGGCCATATGCGGGATGAGTGCCCGCAAGGCGAGAGTCATACCCTGATGATGGCGACGATGTTCTCCTCTCCCGGACAACCTGTGGACGTGCAGCCTTTGGCACGGTGCGGAGCGGGGTGTGGTGATCAAGCAACCGGAGGGTTCGCGGCGCGTCAGCGGTCACGGACCTACGACCGGGTTGCGGAGTCTGCTGCTGACGATTTCGGGGCAGGTATGATTTAATTTAATCAAGCGAGAACTTCTGCATGATTTTGAGTTAATGCATTGCATGCATTCATTGAGTGGTCAGTTGCTACTATTGATACATCATTATAGTAGGGACCTAGAGACGGGTGAGAGGAGATACCAGGGCATGCTTGCAGTGTGAGAGTGTGGCGCCTACTTCAGCAGGTAGGAAGCCAAGTGGCACTAGCAAATGGCTAGTTGTGATTCGTGGGCGGCGAGAGATAAGACTCGTGGTAGAGACGAAGTGGTGCGGCGACTCTCGAGGCAACGAGTAGTAGATTGCGAGAGTTAAGTCGTGATACTTGAGGATACCCGAGTAATCCGAATGTTTCGGATGTAGTACCGATAGACCAACGGTGGAAGTAGAGCATTTGTTGAGAGCATGATCGACTAGTGGCCGAGTACGCGCGTGTGAGGCCAAGTGAGACCTCGAATTGAGGTGGGCGAGTGGTGCTCGTGTAGTTGGAGTGCATAGGCCGAGCGGCCAGATGCCTGGCGTGGTTAGAACCACTATTGAGGAAATAGTTGGTTAGCATTGGATTTGGCCTGTGGGCCTAGCGATACCTCCATGTGGGGTTAGAAAAGTAGCTTAGTAGGCAGTGCGTGGGGCGCAGTCCTGCCCCAAAGCTGAGACTTAGCGTAAAACGCTACAGAGGCGTGGAACGCCCGAGTACAGGTACTCGTAGAGTGCGGTTTCGATTCAGCTGAGAGAGTGGATTGGCAGTAGCACTTTAGCGTTGCTAAGTGTGAAGCGGGCCATGGATCACTCGTGGGGCTGATGGCTTGCACTAGGTGCCAAGAAGTCGATAGATTGCGTAGCTCTATAGAGCATGTCGTGTAGGACGACGTTAGCGGGTAGTGCTTGGGACGACCCGTGCCTGGACCATTTGAGGACTGCGGAGCCTGGGCCCATTGGGCAGGCGCGATCATTTGCTAGTGGCGGCGACCGTACTGTTGGTGGGCGAGAGTTTTGGTTAGGACGGTAGTCCGAGCTTGAACCGAGAACGTGAAAATGCCACGTGTTGGATCTTAAGATCGATAATGCGCCGGAAGAGATGATTGGGTCTTCGCCATTAACGAGAGAACGCTAAGCGTAGTTGAGACACGTCTAAGCGATAGGCTGACGTAGGGTTGGTGACCATTGGTCCACCGTAGAGACCGAGGTAAGCGGTGAGTTGATAACTCTAACGAAGAGTTGACCGGGATTCGCGAGCGAAGTGTTCGTGTAAGTGATCGCAGCTAAGGAGCCGAATAAGTCGTGGCAATTGAAATTGAAGCAAGTGGTCTCTAGGAGACACTTCGATAGAAGAAGCCACATGACAATTGAGGATAATGCTCTTTTACGGAATGGAGGCGAGATGCGCCAAAGTGTGCCATCTCACGATAGAGCAAGATTCAGTTGATATTGAGGCACTCACCATTAGGCGATGCTCCTAAGATGTTGCTTTAGGCAATGTGGGTGATTGGATCCGAGTGCGCTCAGAGACGAGACGAGTAAACGCAAGGTGAAGTTCCTTGTGAACTGGTTGCAAGTGATGTTGGAGCGTGAGAGGTCGTTGAATGTCGACTTGCGCTAATGTTTATCGGAGTTGTAATGCACTTTTGAAGTTGTGCTTAGCAAATGTGAGTGAAACTAGTCTCACATTCTTCGTTATGGGCTTTGTGAATGATTCTAATTAGTGAAAGGCTCAGAAGACAAAAAGTGCATTGGAATCTCCAAAATTACTCGATAAATTAAATTGGATTGTGAGTTGATGGAAATGAGTAAGTTTCGCGGACGAAACTCTTTTAAGGAGGAGAATGTGACATATCGAACTTCTAAAGTCTTGAAGTTACGAGGTATGTTGGCTTAGAAGGCCATAAGAGTGGTTCGGTGAAGTACGGAAGCTTTCGGGTGTTTCGGTGCACTAGGTGCGACGGAGCCGAAAGGCTACTTTGGGCCGTGAGCCAAATCCGGCACTTGCGCGGATGAAATGACGATGTGGACATGATTTAAATCATGTGTGGAGAGGCTCGGTTCAATTTGAAAAGAATCGGAGGTCAAACGAGCCAAAAGTGAGTTGGAATGGAGAAGAAACGGAAAAAGCTGAAAATTTGGCTAAGTCCTTGGAGTAGGGGTGATGGTCCACAGGGGACCGGTCCACTGAAAAGGAGGCCGGTCCGGAAGGCTGTCCGCGAGAGCGAGCTCTGCAGGACCGGTCTCTTAAGGGGAGACCGGTCTCCGGTGCGCGAGTGGAGCAAGGCTCTCTGGGACCGGTCTGGAGTTAGGAGACCGGTCCACGAGCCGAAAATGCCGGTTTGAGGCTGTTTCAAATATTGCAAAGTTGAGGGGTTTGTTTGCAATTATGCAGGGGGTTAAGTGAATAGAGGGTAATAAAACCCTTTCTCTCCCTCTCACTCCCTCAGAACCCTCTCTCCCTCTCTTCTCTGTCGGCTGAAACAAGGGAAGAAAGAAAGAAAGAAAAAGAGAAGGAAAGGAAGAGAGAAGAAGAAGGAAGAAGATGAGGAAGATGATGGAGATCAAGGTGGAGACCTCCATGGCTATCCTCTCCCTCTTCCTCGAGCTCGAAGCAAGCTTGTAGAGGTAAGCTTCTAAGCTCCCTCTCATGGTGGATTTTCGTAGAGGGCTTTTTAAACCCTAGAAATGGTTGGATTAGAACCCCTTGAGGCTCAATAGAAGATCAAGGCGTAAATCTAGGGATTTACGGTAGGTTTTGCATAGATGCAAACCTAGGGTTCGATTTGGGGGTTTTTAGAAATAGATGAGATTGATCTCATTTGACCCCATAGAAACCTAATTGGGGGTGCAACGAACGCGTTGGCGCGCTCGGTTCGGTGATCCGACGAGCGGTTGCAAAGATATTAATATTTTAATATATTCATACCAGATGTCATGACACGCAAGATAGGAGCCCTAAATTCACGAAAACGGAACTGGGGCAACTTGAAGACGTGGGGCAACGGCACGAAGTCTCAGATCGAGATTCGGAGATCGTTCGGTTGGTCGCGCACGAGTCGAGCCGAATCGGGTCACGGGTGCCGCGGGCGGCCGATTGCAAGTGTCGACGAGCAATCGGAGAGCAAAAGCAATTGGGTGCGTTCTGAAGCGACTAGGTCGCCTATATGTCTAAGAGTTACTTAACTCTGTTGATGCATGTTCAATAATGCATGAGTAGAAATGCATGCTAGTGAGGTAAAGTAAAATGCTAAGTAGATGCAAGTAAATGAATGAAATGCATGATAATAGCATAAAGTACAATGCTAGAAGAGTAAAAGAATGCACGCTTAGCATAATAGAAACATGCATATGAGTGGATTGATAGACATAAGAGAGCCAAGTAAAGAATGCCAAGTAAAGAATGTGAGTCATGGACTAAATGTACATATAGATCGAGTGGCATCTAACCTAGTGTTAAAGAACATAGGTTATAGTAAACCTAGAGTCAATGGACCTAGGAGTGTGGCAACCCAACCTAGTGTAACAGAACATAGGTTGAGAACTGAACCTAGAGTTAAGACAACCTAGGTTATGTGACAAGGAGTGAACCCTAGAGTCAAGTGGACCTAGGATGTAAAGAACAATGGACCTAGTGGGTCGACTCTTGAGGGTTAAGGCCAACCCTCAAGCAAAGTGGAATGGATTCCGGAATCCCAGTAATTGTGAGCTCGATAGTTCTGGTTCCGCGGGTGTATGCGGCATGTTCCTCTCCCAGGAAGAACTTCGAGGATTGTGACTAAGCAAGAACAAAGTGAGCGCTAGGGTGTATGCGGCATGTTCCTCTCCCTATCAGGGAATCTTGGCTATGGGTGTATGCGGCATGTTCCTCTCCCCTGGCGGATCCACGACCACGGTGCACGGACCTTCGGGCGGACCGTTGGGCGATGTGGTTCTTGGCTTGCGAGTGAGGTGTATGTGACGGGGGTCCTTCACCTCGAGCCAGGCAAAGTGCGGATTATCCGCTATTGATTGACTCGTGGCCGAGTCGGGTGGCTAGTTGGAATCAGGTAGAAAGAACCTTGAGGGCTAGTGATATGTATGGTGAACCTAAGGTAATAGACACCTTAGAAGCAAGTTGGACTTGAGATGGAAACCTAGGGTTATAAAAACCTTGGAAGTTAATGACATGAGCTAAGGTAAGTAGAAATCTTAGAGTTACAACGGGTATGAGTTATGAATAGCTAAGTAAGAATGAAATAGCTAAAGTACAGAATAGCAAAAAGGTAAAGAAAAGCTAAGAGCTAAAGTAATAATTTGCATGTTGCATTTGTGAGGCATGTTTTTATGTTAGTTGCAAGTTATATACCTATATATGTTTTTGGGACTAACATATTTGCGGTGCCTCCTTGGACCTATTAATTCGAAATTTGTTCTCTTGGGTGACCGTACCCACGAGAACTATGGACAATAGTTCTCGCCCACGTGTTGTGGTTTTGGGGTACAGTATACACGTGAGCGGCGCAGCCAGCCGCGAGGCAAGTGGCGTAGATCTCAGTAGATAGCGCCCTACCAGTGAGACCGAGGTAGCAGACTCGAGGCCGTCTTAATAGCGGGGACTAGAGGGTAGTGAGCAAAAATGTAACTAACTTGTGAAATGATGTAATCATAAGTAGATTATATTTGGAAGTCTAATGTAAATTAATCGGTGATGTAAAATGAATGTGGAATGAATGTAATAACATAGGATGTGTTTATGTTGTTTGATACCTAGCTTCCTTATGCAATCGTTGTATGTCGAATACTGTTCCTAGTTGGAACCTTCTTGTAATTGTATCGATTGCGACGCCTTGGACGTACAGGGGAGACTCTGTCCGTTCGGCGGTCTGCCGGCGCGCCGAATCCGACCGAATTGGCGGGCTCGGGGCGTGACACGTATAGATGCCAATGTTCACAAGAACCAAAACCGGACCAACATTATACTACTCATTTGTGCCCTAACTTTACAACTTTGAAACGAGTACTTTTTCTCATGCAACCGAACAAAGAGTAAAACCTAATTATTTTGTTCTATTATGCCCCGAGAGTGTAAATTTGCAACATATCGATGCCAACGTTCACAAGAACCAAAACCGGACCAACATTAGACTACTCGCTTGTGCCCTAACAAAGATAACTTTGGAAACAAGATTTTTCTTATGCAATCGAACATAGAGTAAAACCTAATTATTTTGTTCTATTATGCCCCGAGAGTGTAAATTTACAACGTATAGATGCCAACGTTCACAAGAACCAAAACCGGACCAACATTATACTACTCATTTGTGCCCTAACTTTACAACTTTGAAACGAGTACTTTTTCTCATGCAACCGAACAAAGAGTAAAACCTAATTATTTTGTTGTATTATGCCCCGAGAGTGTAAATTTGCAACGTATAGATGCCAACGTTCACAAGAACCAAAACCGGACGAACATTATACTACTCATTTGTGCCCTAAATTTGCAACTTTGAAACGAGTACTTTTTCTCATGCAACCGAACAAAGAGTAAAACCTAATTATTTTGTTCTATTATGCCCCGAGAGTGTAAATTTGCAACATATCGATGCCAACGTTCACAAGAACCAAAATCGGACCAACATTAGACTACTCAGTTGTGCCCTAACAGTATAACTTTGGAAACAGTACTTTTTCTCATGCAACCGAACAAAGAGTAAAACCTAATTATTTTGTTCTATTATGCCCCGAGAATGTAAATTTGCAATATATCGATGCCAACGTTCACAAGAACCAAAACCAGACCAACATTAGACTACTCAGTTGTGCCCTAACAGTATAACTTTGGAAACAGTACTTTTTCTCATTCAATCGAACAAAGAGTAAAACCTAATTATTTTGTTCTATTATGCCCCGAGAGTGTAAATTTGCAACGTATCGATGCCATCGTTCACAAGAACCAAAACCGGACCAACATTAGACTACTCATTTGTGCCCTAACAGTATAACTTTGGAAAAATTACTTTTTCTCATTCAATCGAACAAAGAGTAAAACCAAATTATTTTGTTCTCTCATGCCCCGAGAGTGTAAATTTGCAACTTATCCGATGCCAACGTTCACAAGAACCAAAACCGGACCAAAATTAGACTACTCATTTGTGCCCTAACAGTATAACTTTGGAAACAGTACTTTTTCTCATTCAATCGAACAAAGAATAAAACCTAATTATTTTGTTCTATTATGGCCCGAGAGTGTAAATTTGCAACGTATCGATGCCAACGTTCACAAGAACCAAAACCGGGCCTAGAATAGACTACTCAGTTGTGCGCAAACAGTATAACTTTGGAAACACTACTTTTTCTCATGCAACAGAACAAAGAGTAAAACCTAATTATTTTGTTGTATTATGCCCCGAGAGTGTAAATTTGCAACGTATAGATGCCAACGTTCACAAGAACCAAAACCGGACTAACATTATACTACTCATTTGTGCCCTAAATTTACAACTTTGAAACGAGTACTTTTTCTCATGCAATCGAACATAGAGTAAAACCTAATTATTTTGTTCTATTATGCCCCGAGAGTGTAAATATACAACGTATAGATGCCAACGTTCACAAGAACCAAAACCGGACAAACATTAGACTACTCAGTTGTGCCCTAACAGTATAACTTTGGAAACAGTACTTTTTCTTATGCAACCGAACATAGAGTAAAACCTAATTATTTTGTTCTATTATGCCCCGAGTCTGTAAATTTGCAACGTATAGATGCCAACGTTCACAAGAACCAAAACCGGACCAACATTATACTACTCATTTGTGCCATAACTTTACAACTTTGAAACGAGTACTTTTTCTCATGCAACCGAACAAAGAGTAAAACCTAATTATTTTGTTCTATTATGCCCCGAGAGTGTAAATTTGCAACATATCGATGCCAACGTTCACAAGAACCAAAACCGGACCAACATTAGACTACTCAGTTCTGCCCTAACAGTATAACTTTGGAAACAGTATTTTTTCTCATGCAATCGAACATAGAGTAAAACCTAATTATTTTGTTCTATTATGCCCCGAGAGTGTAAATATACAACGTATAGATGCCAACGTTCACAAGAACCAAAACCGGACCAACATTATACTACTCATTTGTGCCCTAACTTTACAACTTTGAAACGAGTACTTTTTCTCATGCAACCGAACAAAGAGTAAAACCTAATTATTTTGTTCTATTATGCCCCGAGAGTGTAAATTTGTAACGTATAGATGCCAACGTTCACAAGAACCAAAACCGGACTAACATTATACTACTCATTTGTGCCCTAAATTTACAACTTTGAAACGAGTACTTTTTCTCATGCAACCGAACAAAGAGTAAAACCTAATTATTTTGTTCTATTATGCCCCGAGAATGTAAATTTGCAACATATCGATGCCAACGTTCACAAGAACCAAAACCGTACCAACATTAGACTACTCAGTTGTGCCCTAACAGTATAACTTTGGAAACAGTACTTTTTCTCATTCAATCGAACAAAGAGTAAAACCTAATTATTTTGTTCTATTATGCCCCGAGAGTGTAAATTTGCAACGTATCGATGCCATCGTTCACAAGAACCAAAACCGGACCAACATTAGACTACTCATTTGTGCCCTAACAGAATAACTGAGGAAACAGTGCTTTTTCTCATTCAATCGAACAAAGAGTAAAACCAAATTATTTTGTTCTCTCATGCCCCGAGAGTGTAAATTTGCAACTTATCCGATGCCAACATTCACAAGAACCAAAACCGGACCAAAATTAGACTACTCATTTGTGCCCTAACAGTATAACTTTGGAAACAGTACTTTTTCTCATTCAATCGAACAAAGAATAAAACCTAATTATTTTGTTCTCTTATGCCCCGAGAGTGTAAATTTGCAACGTATCGATGCCAACGTTCACAAGAACCAAAACCGGACCAACGTTAGACTACTCAGTTGTGCCCTAACAGTATAACATTGGAAACAGTACTTTTTCTTATTCAATCGAACAAAGAGTAAAACCTAATTATTTTGTTCTATTATGGCCCGAGAGTGTAAATTTGCAACGTATCGATGCCAACGTTCACAAGAACCAAAACCGGGCCTAGAATAGACTACTCAGTTGTGCGCAAACAGTATAACTTTTGAAACACTACTTTTTCTCATTCAATCGAACAAAGAGTAAAACCTAATTATTTTGTTCTATTATGGCCCGAGAGTGTAAATTTGCAACGTATCGATGCCAACGTTCACAAGAACCAAAATCGGGCCAAGAATAGACTACTCAGTTGTGCGAAAACAGTATAACTTTGGAAACAGTACTTTTTCTCATTCAATCGAACAAAGAGTAAAACCTTATTATTTTGTTCTGTTATGCCCCGAGAGTGTAAATTTGCAACGTATAGATGCCAACGTTCACAAGAACCAAAACCGGACCAACATTATACTACTCATTTGTGCCCTAACTTTACAACTTTGAAACGAGTACTTTTTCTCATGCAACCGAACAAAGAGTAAAACCTAATTATTTTGTTCTATTATGCCCCGAGAGTGTAAATTTGTAACGTATAGATGCGAACGTTCACAAGAACCAAAACCGGACTAACATTATACTACTCATTTGTGCCCTAAATTTACAACTTTGAAACGAGTACTTTTTCTCATGCAACCGAACAAAGAGTAAAACCTAATTATTTTGTTCTATTATGCCCCGAGAATGTAAATTTGCAACATATCGATGCCAACGTTCACAAGAACCAAAACCAGACCAACATTAGACTACTCAGTTGTGCCCTAACAGTATAACTTTGGAAACAGTACTTTTTCTCATTCAATCGAACAAAGAGTAAAACCTAATTATTTTGTTCTATTATGCCCCGAGAGTGTAAATTTGCAACGTATCGATGCCATCGTTCACAAGAACCAAAACCGGACCAACATTAGACTACTCATTTGTGCCCTAACAGAATAACTTTGGAAACAGTACTTTTTCTCATTCAATCGAACAAAGAGTAAAACCAAATTATTTTGTTCTCTCATGCCCCGAGAGTGTAAATTTGCAACTTATCCGATGCCAACATTCACAAGAACCAAAACCGGACCAAAATTAGACTACTCATTTGTGCCCTAACAGTATAACTTTGGAAACGAGTACTTTTTCTCATGCACCCTGACAAAGTGTAAAACCGAATTGTTTTGTTCTCTTATGCCCCGAGAGTATAAATTTGCAACGTATCGATGCCAACGTTCACAAGAACCAAAACCGGACCAACATTAGACTACTCAGTTGTGCCCTAACAAAGATAACATTGGAAACAAAGATTTTTCTTATTCAATCGAACAAAGAGTAAAACCTAATTATTTTGTTCTATTATGGCCCGAGAGTGTAAATTTGCAACGTATCGATGCCAACGTTCACAAGAACCAAAACCGGGCCAAGAATAGACTACTCAGTTGTGCGCAAACAGTATAACTTTGGAAACACTACTTTTTCTCATTCAATCGAACAGAGAGTAAATCCTAATTATTTTGTTCTATTATGGCCCGAGAGTGTAAATTTGCAACGTATCGTTGCCAACGTTCACAAGAACCAAAATCGGGCCAAGAATAGACTACTCAGTTGTGCGAAAACAGTATAATTTTGAAAACAGTACTTTTTCTCATTCAATCGAACAAAGAGTAAAACCTTATTATTTTGTTCTGTTATGCCCCGAGAGTGTAAATTTGCAACGTATAGATGCCAACGTTCACAAGAACCAAAACCGGACCAACATTATACTACTCATTTGTGCCCTAACTTTACAACTTTGAAACGAGTACTTTTTCTCATGCAACCGAACAAAGAGTAAAACCTAATTATTTTGTTCTATTATGCCCCGAGAGTGTAAATTTGCAACATATCGATGCCCACGTTCACAAGAACCAAAACCGGACCAACATTAGACTACTCAGTTGTGCCCTAACAGTATAACTTTGGAAACAGTACTTTTTCTCATTCAATCGAACAAAGAGTAAAACCTAATTATTTTGTTCTATTATGCCCCGAGAGTGTAAATTTGAAACGTATAGATGCCAATGTTCACAAGAACCAAAACCGGACCAACATTATACTACTCATTTGTGCCCTAACTTTACAACTTTGAAACGAGTACTTTTTCTCATGCAACCGAACAAAGAGTAAAACCTAATTATTTTGTTCTATTATGCCCCGAGAGTGTAAATTTGCAACATATCGATGCCAACGTTCACAAGAACCAAAACCGGACCAACATTAGACTACTCAATTATGCCCTAACAGGATAACTTTGGAAATGATTTTTCTTATGCAATCGAACATAGAGTAAAACCTAATTATTTTGTTCTATTATGCCCCGAGAGTGTAAATTTACAACGTATAGATGCCAACGTTCACAAGAACCAAAACCGGACCAACATTATACTACTCATTTGTGCCCTAACTTTACAACTTTGAAACGAGTACTTTTTCTCATGCAACCGAACAAAGAGTAAAACCTAATTATTTTGTTGTATTATGCCCCGAGAGTGTAAATTTGCAACGTATAGATGCCAACGTTCACAAGAACCAAAACCGGACTAACATTATACTACTCATTTGTGCCCTAAATTTGCAACTTTGAAACGAGTACTTTTTCTCATGCAACCGAACAAAGAGTAAAACCTAATTATTTTGTTCTATTATGCCCCGAGAGTGTAAATTTGCAACATATCGATGCCAACGTTCACAAGAACCAAAATCGGACCAACATTAGACTACTCAGTTGTGCCCTAACAGTATAACTTTGGAAACAGTACTTTTTCTCATGCAACCGAACAAAGAGTAAAACCTAATTATTTTGTTCTATTATGCCCCGAGAATGTAAATTTGCAATATATCGATGCCAACGTTCACAAGAACCAAAACCAGACCAACATTAGAGTACTCAGTTGTGCCCTAACAGTATAACTTTGGAAACAGTACTTTTTCTCATTCAATCGAACAAAGAGTAAAACCTAATTATTTTGTTCTATTATGCCCCGAGAGTGTAAATTTGCAACGTATCGATGCCATCGTTCACAAGAACCAAAACCGGACCAACATTAGACTACTCATTTGTGCCCTAACAGTATAACTTTGGAAAAATTACTTTTTCTCATTCAATCGAACAAAGAGTAAAACGAAATTATTTTGTTCTCTCATGCCCCGAGAGTGTAAATTTGCAACTTATCCGATGCCAACGTTCACAAGAACCAAAACCGACCAAAATTAGACTACTCATTTGTGCCCTAACAAGATAACTTTGGAAACAAGATTTTTCTCATTCAATCGAACAAAGAATAAAACCTAATTATTTTGTTCTATTATGGCCCGAGAGTGTAAATTTGCAACGTATCGATGCCAACGTTCACAAGAACCAAAACCGGGCCTAGAATAGACTACTCGGCGCAAACAGTATAACTTTGGAAACACTACTTTTTCTCATGCAACAGAACAAAGAGTAAAACCTAATTATTTTGTTGTATTATGCCCCGAGAGTGTAAATTTGCAACGTATAGATGCCAACGTTCACAAGAACCAAAACCGGACCAACATTATACTACTCATTTGTGCCCTAAATTTACAACTTTGAAACGAGTACTTTTTCTCATGCAATCGAACATAGAGTAAAACCTAATTATTTTGTTCTATTATGCCCCGAGAGTGTAAATATACAACGTATAGATGCCAACGTTCACAAGAAACAAAACCGACAAACATTAGACTACTCTTGTGCCCTAACAAGATAACTTTGGAAACAAGATTTTTTCCTTATGCAATCGAACATAGAGTAAAACCTAATTATTTTGTTCTATTATGCCCCGAGAGTGTAAATTTGCAACGTATAGATGCCAACGTTCACAAGAACCAAAACCGGACCAACATTATACTACTCATTTGTGCCATAACTTTACAACTTTGAAACGAGTACTTTTTCTCATGCAACCGAACAAAGAGTAAAACCTAATTATTTTGTTCTATTATGCCCCGAGAGTGTAAATTTGCAACATATCGATGCCAACGTTCACAAGAACCAAAACCGACCAACATTAGACTACTCAACTTGTGCCCTAACAAAGATAACTTTGGAAACAAGATTTTTCTCATGCAATCGAACATAGAGTAAAACCTAATTATTTTGTTCTATTATGCCCCGAGAGTGTAAATATACAACGTATAGATGCCAACGTTCACAAGAACCAAAACCAACATTATACTACTCATTTGTGCCCTAACTTTACAACTTTGAAACGAGTACTTTTTCTCATGCAACCGAACAAAGAGTAAAACCTAATTATTTTGTTCTATTATGCCCGAGAGTGTAAATTTGTAACGTATAGATGCCAACGTTCACAAGAACCAAACCCGACCAACATTATACTACTCATTTGTGCCCTAAATTTACAACTTTGAAACGAGTACTTTTTCTCATGCAACCGAACAAAGAGTAAAACCTAATTATTTTGTTCTATTATGCCCCGAGAATGTAAATTTGCAACATATCGATGCCAACGTTCACAAGAACCAAAACCGGACCAACATTAGACTACTTAGTTGTGCCCTAACAGTATAACTTTGGAAACAGTACTTTTTCTCATTCAATCGAACAAAGAGTAAAACCTAATTATTTTGTTCTATTATGCCCCGAGAGTGTAAATTTGCAACGTATCGATGCCATCGTTCACAAGAACCAAAACCGGACCAACATTAGACTACTCATTTGTGCCCTAACAGTATAACTTTGGAAACAGTACTTTTTCTCATTCAATCGAACAAAGAGTAAAACCAAATTATTTTGTTCTCTCATGCCCCGAGAGTGTAAATTTGCAACTTATCCGATGCCAACATTCACAAGAACCAAAACCGGACCAAAATTAGACTACTCATTTGTGCCCTAACAGTATAACTTTGGAAACAGTACTTTTTCTCATTCAATCGAACAAAGAATAAAACCTAATTATTTTGTTCTCTTATGCCCCGAGAGTGTAAATTTGCAACGTATCGATGCCAACGTTCACAAGAACCAAAACCGGACCAACGTTAGACTACTCAGTTGTGCCCTAACAGTATAACATTGGAAACAGTACTTTTTCTTATTCAATCGAACAAAGAGTAAAACCTAATTATTTTGTTCTATTATGGCCCGAGAGTGTAAATTTGCAACGTATCGATGCCAACGTTCACAAGAACCAAAACCGGGCCTAGAATAGACTACTCAGTTGTGCGCAAACAGTATAACTTTGGAAACACTACTTTTTCTCATTCAATCGAACAAAGAGTAAAACCTAATTATTTTGTTCTATTATGGCCCGAGAGTGTAAATTTGCAACGTATCGTTGCCAACGTTCACAAGAACCAAAACCGGGCCAAGAATAGACTACTCGCCTTGTGCGAAACAAAGATAATTTTGAAAACAAGATTTTTCTCATTCAATCGAACAAAGAGTAAAACCTTATTATTTTGTTCTGTTATGCCCCGAGAGTGTAAATTTGCAACGTATAGATGCCAACGTTCACAAGAACCAAAACCGGACCAACATTATACTACTCATTTGTGCCCTAACTTTACAACTTTGAAACGAGTACTTTTTCTCATGCAACCGAACAAAGAGTAAAACCTAATTATTTTGTTCTATTATGCCCCGAGAGTGTAAATTTGCAACATATCGATGCCCACGTTCACAAGAACCAAAACCGGACCAACATTAGACTACTCAGTTGTGCCCTAACAGTATAACTTTGGAAAGAGTACTTTTTCTCATTCAATCGAACAAAGAGTAAAACCTAATTATTTTGTTCTATTATGCCCCGAGAGTGTAAATTTGCAACGTATAGATGCCAATGTTCACAAGAACCAAAACCGGACCAACATTATACTACTCATTTGTGCCCTAACTTTACAACTTTGAAACGAGTACTTTTTCTCATGCAACCGAACAAAGAGTAAAACCTAATTATTTTGTTCTATTATGCCCCGAGAGTGTAAATTTGCAACATATCGATGCCAACGTTCACAAGAACCAAAACCGGACCAACATTAGACTACTCAGTTGTGCCCTAACAAAGATAACTTTGGAAACAAAGATTTTTCTCATGCAATCGAACATAGAGTAAAACCTAATTATTTTGTTCTATTATGCCCCGAGAGTGTAAATTTACAACGTATAGATGCCAACGTTCACAAGAACCAAAACCGGACCAACATTATACTACTCATTTGTGCCCTAACTTTACAACTTTGAAACGAGTACTTTTTCTCATGCAACCGAACAAAGAGTAAAACCTAATTATTTTGTTGTATTATGCCCCGAGAGTGTAAATTTGCAACGTATAGATGCCAACGTTCACAAGAACCAAAACCGGACTAACATTATACTACTCATTTGTGTAAGGTACCGAACTTCCGAAATTATGAAGTCGCGGTGAGATGTAGTATACCGGATTTTTAATATAAAAATAGATATAAATAAAAATAGTGTGAGATACTATTTTTATTTGACTTATAAAGGTAAAATATAAGTCTGGTTTGACCTGTGCTGAAATCGGACCTGAAACAGGAGATTTAGAATTTTCTGTTGGAAACGGGACTGATAAATTAGCAGAAAATGTACAGTGTCAGAAAATTACGAAAACTGGGGAATATGTCAGGATTATTTATATGAGGCTAGATTTAAAGTTTCATGACAATCGGACTCCCGGAAGATAAGCAGTAAAATCCGAATGCTATCTCGATAGCGATTAAGCAGAGAGCTTTCATGACCAAACGGGGTCAAACCGAAAGATTTAAATTTCTTCCGTTAAGTTATGTAAAACGAACATAGCTGTCAAATTTGAGCTGAAACGGACATTCCGAAGGGCAGGCGAAAATATCAAAGCTTCAGCTGAAAGTTGAGGTAAATAGTGTGATGAATAGTGTTTTGACTTTTGAGGGTTGCTTAATAAAGAAGCAGCAGCTTCTTCTCCCTGCTTCTTCAACCGAGCAAACCCCAAGCATCACACGCATGGTGAGGGGGGAGAGAAACCATTCTTTCTCTCTCTAAAATCTCTCATCTCTCTATATTATCCGCTCAAATTCGCGGTGTTGGCGGAGAACGATCCTGCGAACGCGTTGGAGGCGACGGATCGAGCTCTCGTGCGCCCGTTTGTGCGGCGTGTCTTCGACCCGACGTTCACAATGATGGTGAGTGTTTAGGGTTTGGTTTACATGCTCTAAAAATGGATTTAGTGGAACTCCTAGATGCTAATTAGGGGTTTATTGCTTAAATCATAGATTAATTAAATGATTTTTGCAATAGTAAACCTATAGGGTTTAGAAATGCAATTTTTGCTAATTGAAGGGTTTGATCTAATTTGACCCTTCGTAAACCTAATTGCTAGATAACGAAACGCGTTGGCGAAGTCGGTTCGGCAATTCGTTGCCGTTGCGAAGATATTGAGGTTTGAAGCCGTCGACGTAAAAATGGTCGCAGCCTTGCGCGAAAGCTTCCAAAAATCGTGAGAATGGAATTGGGGGCTCGTGGCAACAAACCGAAGACCTATAATTTTCGGGCCGCGAAGCGGAGCACGGTTGAGGCGTTAGCTTGCAATATCGGGCCGTGCCGGATACGGATGTCACGGGATGCCGATTGCAAGTGTCGACAAGCAATCGGAATGCGATAACAGGTGGGGGGTGTCATTCCGGAGCCATTGGGCTACCTTTTATGTCTAAGTACATTTTTGGTCATATTGCATAAGTATATATATATTTGTGGTTTTATGCATAATAGGGTTGGTATAGTAAAATGGCTACTCTAGTATGCTTCCTTATCGTGTGGGACTACGGAGGTTGCATTAGGACATAGGGAGCATGCTTGCATCCTCCCTTATCGTGCGCACCGTAGGTTTGCATTTGGACATAGGAAGCATAGGAGTGAGTATATGACATTGAACCCTAGAGACGATTTAATTATGCATGATTATCCACTAGAGATATATAAACCAAGTATAGAGCTTGATAATTGGCAATGTGACATTATGACATAGTGATATTATAACTTAGTGTAAAGAACACTAGAGCTATGGGAACCAAGTAAAGAACTTGATGATTGACATTATGACATAGTGTAGTGACACTAATGACATGAGAACCAAGTAGATGGCTTGATGAATATTATTGCATTATAACTTATGTAAAGAACACTAGAGCTATGAGAACCAAGTAAAGAACTTGATGATTGACATTATGACATAGTGATATTATAACTTAGTGTAAAGAACACTAGAGCTATGGGAACCAAGTAAAGAACTTGATGATTGACATTATGACATAGTGTAGTGACACTAATGACATGAGAACCAAGTAGATGGCTTGATGAATATTATTGCATTATAACTTATGTAAAGAACACTAGAGCTATGAGAACCAAGTAAAGAACTTGATGATTGACATTATGACATAGTGTAGATACACTAGTGACATGTGAGCCAAGTAAATAACTTGATGAATGTTGACATAGAAACATAGTGTAAGATAACACCTATGTATGATTCCCCTGCGAGGATGCCCTCCAAATGGAGGAGAAGATCATACTCACACAGTCTGTTCAGCGCTCGTGGTGGTCGCTCCACACGGGTAGTGCGAGTCTCCGGAGGTCTTGGCACGTGATTCGATAGGGATAGCCTATGTGGGGTCCCGAGGGATAGCCTATGTGGGGTCCCGCACAACCCATTGGGTTGAGTTGTGTTGAGTCGTGGGCGTGCCTACGGCTAGCCAATGATTGGGTAATAACATAAGAACATAATGAGTATTTCATACATACTTGATTGGAACATAGTAGCATGATAGATATTTCATAATTATATCATGATCTTGTGGTTTCAGGCATAGCAGTAGTTGCATTATTTATATCATGCTTTACTTACCGTCGTTACAGCTTTACACTATCTATCTATCTGCTTTTGCCTGCTTAGACCTAGTTGCTAGATCGGTGGGGTCGGTGGCGAGCCCACCGGGAACTAAGGAAGTTAGTTCTCACCCCACTCAATTACGTATTCCAACACGCAGCGAGCGATGAGGACCGCGGTAAGTGTGTCGCGCCCTAGCTGGTAGCCACCTACTTGCATTAGAGCCACCCGTGGTATTGTTTTGGGAACATAATTGTATAAAGAAATGATGTAACCTACATTTTGGGAGATGAATATGTAATTATATTTCGAAGTTAAAGAATGTAAGAAAATGGTTGAATGGTTGTAATAGATAGACTTATCTCTCTTTATGTTACGTGTATATATACTTGTACATTGCTCTTATTGTTGTTCGCACCTTTAGGTGCATCGTCTTGTCATGTATGATGTAGAATTTCATTTTCTGGGCAATTCTTTGTACATGACTTGTTGTCGAGCCTTGGGCGGACAGGGGAGGTGCTGTCCGTTCGGCGCCTGATCGGCGTTCCCGAACCGAACCGAATTGGTAGCGGTCTCGGGGCGTGACAATTTGTGCCCTAAATTTGCAACTTTGAAACGAGTACTTTTTCTCATGCAACCGAACAAAGAGTAAAACCTAATTATTTTGTTCTATTATGCCCCGAGAGTGTAAATTTGCAACATATCGATGCCAACGTTCACAAGAACCAAAACCGGACCAACATTAGACTACTCAGTTGTGCCCTAACAGTATAACTTTGGAAACAGTACTTTTTCTCATGCAACCGAACAAAGAGTAAAACCTAATTATTTTGTTCTATTATGCCCCGAGAATGTAAATTTGCAATATATCGATGCCAACGTTCACAAGAACCAAAACCACCAACATTAGACTACTCTTGTGCCCTAACAAAGATAACTTTGGAAACAAGATTTTTCTCATTCAACCGAACAAAGAGTAAAACCTAATTATTTTGTTCTATTATGCCCCGAGAGTGTAAATTTGCAACGTATCGATGCCATCGTTCACAAGAACCAAAACCGGACCAACATTAGACTACTCATTTGTGCCCTAACAGTATAACTTTGGAAACAGTACTTTTTCTCATTCAATCGAACAAAGAGTAAAACCAAATTATTTTGTTCTCTCATGCCCCGAGAGTGTAAATTTGCAACTTATCCGATGCCAACGTTCCCAAGAACCAAAACCGACCCAAATTAGACTACTCAGTTGTGCCCTAACAGTATAACTTTGGAAACAAGATTTTTCTCATTCAATCGAACAAAGAATAAAACCTAATTATTTTGTTCTATTATGGCCCGAGAGTGTAAATTTGCAACGTATCGATGCCAACGTTCACAAGAACCAAAACCGGGCCTAGAATAGACTACTCAGTTGTGCGCAAACAGTATAACTTTGGAAACACTACTTTTTCTCATGCAACAGAACAAAGAGTAAAACCTAATTATTTTGTTGTATTATGCCCCGAGAGTGTAAATTTGCAACGTATAGATGCCAACGTTCACAAGAACCAAAACCGGACTAACATTATACTACTCATTTGTGCCCTAAATTTACAACTTTGAAACGAGTACTTTTTCTCATGCATTCGAACATAGAGTAAAACCTAATTATTTTGTTCTATTATGCCCCGAGAGTGTAAATATACAACGTATAGATGCCAACGTTCACAAGAACCAAAACCGACAAACATTAGACTACTCGTGCCCTAACAAGATAACTTTGGAAACAAGATTTTTCTTATGCAATCGAACATAGAGTAAAACCTAATTATTTTGTTCTATTATGCCCCGAGAGTGTAAATTTGCAACGTATAGATGCCAACGTTCACAAGAACCAAAACCGGACCAACATTATACTACTCATTTGTGCCATAACTTTACAACTTTGAAACGAGTACTTTTTCTCATGCAACCGAACAAAGAGTAAAACCTAATTATTTTGTTCTATTATGCCCCGAGAGTGTAAATTTGCAACATATCGATGCCAACGTTCACAAGAACCAAAATCGGACCAACATTAGACTACTCAGTTGTGCCCTAACAGTATAACTTTGGAAACAGTACTTTTTCTCATGCAATCGAACATAGAGTAAAACCTAATTATTTTGTTCTATTATGCCCCGAGAGTGTAAATATACAACGTATAGATGCCAACGTTCACAAGAACCAAAACCGGACCAACATTATACTACTCATTTGTGCCCTAACTTTACAACTTTGAAACGAGTACTTTTTCTCATGCAACCGAACAAAGAGTAAAACCTAATTATTTTGTTCTATTATGCCCCGAGAGTGTAAATTTGTAACGTATAGATGCCAACGTTCACAAGAACCAAAACCGACTAACATTATACTACTCATTTGTGCCCTAAATTTACAACTTTGAAACGAGTACTTTTTCTCATGCAACCGAACAAAGAGTAAAACCTAATTATTTTGTTCTATTATGCCCCGAGAATGTAAATTTGCAACATATCGATGCCAACGTTCACAAGAACCAAAACCGGACCAACATTAGACTACTCATTTGTGCGCTAACAGTATAACTTTGGAAACAGTACTTTTTCTCATTCAATCGAACAAAGAGTAAAACCAAATTATTTTGTTCTATTATGCCCCGAGAGTGTAAATTTGCAACGTATCGATGCCAACATTCACAAGAACCAAAACCGGACCAACATTAGACTACTCATTTGTGCCCTAACAGTATAACTTTGGAAACAGTACTTTTTCTCATTCAATCGAACAAAGAGTAAAACCTAATTATTTTGTGCTCACATGCCCCGAGAGTGTAAATTTGCAACGTATCGATGCCAACGTTCACAAGAACCAAAACCGGACCAACATTAGACTACTCAGTTGTGCCCTAACAGTATAACTTTGGAAACAAGATTTTTCTCAATCAATCGAACAAAGAATAAAACCTAATTATTTTGTTCTCTTATGCCCCGAGAGTGTAAATTTGCAACGTATCGATGCCAACGTTCACAAGAACCAAAACCGACCAACGTTAGACTACTCGCCAGCTCCTAACAAGATAACATTGGAAACAAGATTTTTCTCATTCAATCGAACAAAGAGTAAAACCTAATTATTTTGTTCTATTATGGCCCGAGAGTGTAAATTTGCAACGTATCGATGCCCACGTTCACAAGAACCAAAACCGGGCCTAGAATAGACTACTCAGTTGTGCGCAAACATATAACTTTGGAAACACTACTTTTTCTCATTCAATCGAACAAAGTGTAAAACCTAATTATTTTGTTCTATTATGGCCCGAGAGTGTAAATTTGCAACGTATCGTTGCCAACGTTCACAAGAACCAAAACCGGGCCAAGAATAGACTACTCAGTTGTGCGAAAACAGTATAATTTTGAAAACAGTACTTTTTCTCATTCAATCGAACAAAGAATAAACCTTATTATTTTGTTCTGTTATGCCCCGAGAGTGTAAATTTGCAACGTATAGATGCCAACGTTCACAAGAACCAAAACCGGACCAACATTATACTACTCATTTGTGCCCTAACTTTACAACTTTGAAACGAGTACTTTTTCTCATGCAACCGAACAAAGAGTAAAACCTAATTATTTTGTTCTATTATGCCCCGAGAGTATAAATTTGCAACGTATCGATGCCAACGTTCACAAGTACCAAAACCGGACCAACATTAGACTACTCAATTGTGCCCTAACAGTATAACTTTGGAAACAGTACTTTTTCTCATTCAATCGAACAAAGAGTAAAACCTAATTATTTTGTTCTATTATGGCCCGAGAGTGTAAATTTGCAACGTATCGATGCCAACGTTCACAAGAACCAAAACCGGGCCTAGAATAGACTACTCAGTTGTGCGCAAACAGTATAACTTTGGAAACACTACTTTTTCTCATTCAATCGAACAGAGAGTAAAACCTAATTATTTTGTTCTATTATGGCCCGAGAGTGTAAATTTGCAACGTATCGTTGCCAACGTTCACAAGAACCAAAATCGGGCCAAGAATAGACTACTCAGTTGTGCGAAACAAAGATAATTTTGAAAACAAGATTTTTCTCATTCAATCGAACAAAGAGTAAAACCTTATTATTTTGTTCTGTTATGCCCCGAGAGTGTAAATTTGCAACGTATAGATGCCAACGTTCACAAGAACCAAAACCGGACCAACATTATACTACTCATTTGTGCCCTAACTTTTCAACTTTGAAACGAGTACTTTTTCTCATGCAACCGAACAAAGAGTAAAACCTAATTATTTTGTTCTATTATGCCCCGAGAGTGTAAATTTGTAACGTATAGATGCCAACGTTCACAAGAACCAAAACCGGACTAACATTATACTACTCATTTGTGCCCTAAATTTACAACTTTGAAACGAGTACTTTTTCTCATGCAACCGAACAAAGAGTAAAACCTAATTATTTTGTTCTATTATGCCCCGAGAATGTAAATTTGCAACATATCGATGCCAACGTTCACAAGAACCAAAACCGGACCAACATTAGACTACTCAGTTGTGCCCTAACAGTATAACTTTGGAAACAGTACTTTTTCTCATTCAATCGAACAAAGAGTAAAACCTAATTATATTGTTCTATTATGCCCCGAGAGTGTAAATTCGCAACGTATCGATGCCATCGTTCACAAGAACCAAAACCGGACCAACATTAGACTACTCATTTGTGCCCTAACAGTATAACTTTGGAAACAGTACTTTTTCTCATTCAATCGAACCAAGAGTAAAACCAAATTATTTTGTTCTCTCATGCCTCGAGAGTGTAAATTTGCAACTTATCCGATGCCAACATTCACAAGAACCAAAACCGGACCAAAATTAGACTACTCATTTGTGCCCTAACAGTATAACTTTGGAAACAGTACTTTTTCTCATTCAATCGAACAAAGAATAAAACCTAATTATTTTATTCTCTTATGCCCCGAGAGTGTAAATTTCAAACGTATCGATGCCAACGTTAACAAGAACCAAAATCGGACAAACGTTAGACTACCTAGTTATGCCCTAACAGTATAACATTGGAAACAGTACTTTTTCTTATTCAATCGAACAAAGAGTAAAACCTAATTATTTTGTTCTATTATGGCCCGAGAGTGTAAATTTGCAACGTATCGATGCCAACGTTCACAAGAACCAAAACCGGGCCTAGAATAGACTACTCAGTTGTGCGCAAACAGTATAACTTTGGAAACACTACTTTTTCTCATTCAATCGAACAAAGAGTAAAACCTAATTATTTTGTTCTATTATGGCCCGAGAGTGTAAATTTGCAACGTATCGTTGCCAACGTTCACAAGAACCAAAATCGGGCCAAGAATAGACTACTCAGTTGTGCGAAAACAGTATAATTTTGAAAACAGTACTTTTTCTCATTCAATCGAACAAAGAGTAAAACCTTATTATTTTGTTCATTATGCCCCGAGAGTGTAAATTTGCAACGTATCGATTCCAACCTTCAGAAGAACCAAAACCGGACCAACATTATACTACTCATTTGTGCCCTAACTTTACAACTTTGAAACGAGTACTTTTCTCATGCAACCGAACAAAGAGTAAAACCTAATTATTTTGTTCTATTATGCCCCGAGAGTGTAAATTTGCAACATATCGATGCCAACGTTCACAAGAACCAAAACCGGACCAACATTAGACTACTCAGTTGTGCCCTAACAGTATAACTTTGGAAACAGTACTTTTTCTTATGCAATCGAACATAGAGTAAAACCTAATTATTTTGTTCTATTATGCCCCGAGAGTGTAAATTTGCAACGTATAGATGCCAACGTTCACAAGAACCAAAACCGGACCAACATTAGACTACTCAGTTGCGCCATAACTTTATAACTTTGAAACGAGTACTTTTTGTCATACAACCGAACAAAGAGTAAAACCTAATTATTTTGTTCTATTATGCCCCGAGAGTGTAAATTTGCAACATATCGATGCCAACGTTCACAAGAACCAAAACCGGACCAACATTAGACTACTCAGTTGTGCCCTAACAGTATAACTTTGGAAACAGTACTTTTTCTCATGCAATCGAACATAGAGTAAAACCTAATTATTTTGTTCTATTATGCCCCGAGAGTGTAAATATACAACGTATAGATGCCAATGTTCACAAGAACCAAAACCGGACCAACATTATACTACTCATTTGTGCCCTAACTTTACAACTTTGAAACGAGTACTTTTTCTCATGCAACCGAACAAAGAGTAAAACCTAATTATTTTGTTCTATTATGCCCCGAGAGTGTAAATTTGTAACGTATAGATGCCAACGTTCACAAGAACCAAAACCGGACTAACATTATACTACTCATTTGTGCCCTAAATTTACAACTTTGAAACGAGTACTTTTTCTCATGCAACCGAACATAGAGTAAAACCTAATTATTTTGTTCTATTATGCCCCGAGAATGTAAATTTGCAACGTATCGATGCCAACGTTCACAAAAACCACCGGACCAACATTCGACTACTCAGTTGTGCCCTAACAGTATAACTTTGGAAACAGTACTTTTTCTCATTCAATCGAACAAAGAGTAAAACCTAATTATTTTGTTCTATTATGCCCCGAGAGTGTAAATTTGCAACGTATCGATGCCATCGTTCACAAGAACCAAAACCGGACCAACATTAGACTACTCATTTGTGCCCTAACAGTATAACTTTGGAAACAGTACTTTTTCTCATTCAATCGAACAAAGAGTAGAACCAAATTATTTTGTTCTCTCATGCCAGAAATGTAAATTTGCAACGTATCGATGCCAACGTTCACAAGAACCAAAACCGGACCAACATTAGACTACTCATTTGTGCCCTAACAGTATAACTTTGGAAACAGTACTTTTTCTTATTCAATCGAACAAAGAGTAAAACCTAATTATTTTGTTCTATTATGGCCCGAGAGTGTAAATTTGCAACGTATCGATGCCAACGTTCACAAGAACCAAAACCGGGCCTAGAATAGACTACTCAGTTGTGCGCAAACAGTATAACTTTGGAAACACTACTTTTTCTCATTCAATCGCCAAAGAGTAAAACCTAATTATTTTGTTCTATTATGGCCCGAGAGTGTAAATTTGCAACGTATCGTTGCCAACGTTCACAAGAACCAAAATCGGGCCAAGAATAGACTACTCAGTTGTGCGAAAACAGTATAATTTTGAAAACAGTACTTTTTCTCATTCAATCGAACAAAGAGTAAAACCTTATTATTTTTTTCCGTTATGCCCGAGAGTGTAAATTTGCAACGTATAGATGCCAACGTTCACAAGAACCAAAACCGGACCAACATTATACTACTCATTTGTGCCCTAACTTTACAACTTTGAAACGAGTACTTTTTCTCATGCAACCGAACAAAGAGTAAAACCTAATTATTTTGTTCTATTATGCCCCGAGAGTGTAAATTTGCAACGTATCGATGCCAACGTTCACAAGAACCAAAACCGGACCAACATTAGACTACTCAGTTGTGCCCTAACAGTATAACTTTGGAAACAGTACTTTTTCTCATGCAATCGAACATAGAGTAAAACCTAATTATTTTGTTCTATTATGTCCCGAGAGTGTAAATTTGCAACGTATAGATTCCAATGTTCACAAGAACCAAAACCGGACCAACACAATACTACTCATTTGTGCCCTAACTTTACAACTTTGAAACGAGTACTTTTTCTCATGCAACCGAACAAAGAGTAAAACCTAATTATTTTGTTCTATTATGCCCCGAGAGTGTAAATTTGCAACATATCGATGCCAACGTTCACAAGAACCAAAACCGGACCAACATTAGACTACCTAGTTGTGCCCTAACAGTATAACTTTGGAAACAGTACTTTTTCTCATGCAATCGAACATAGAGTAAAACCCAATTATTTTGTTCTATTATGCCCCGAGAGTGTAAATTTGCAACGTATAGATGCCAACGTTCACAAGAACCAAAACCGGACCAACATTATACTACTCATTTGTGCCCTAACTTTACAACTTTGAAACGAGTACTTTTTCTCATGCAACCGAACAAAGAGTAAAACCTAATTATTTTGTTCTATTATGCCCCGAGAGTGTAAATTTGCAACGTATAGATGCCAACGTTCACAAGAACCAAAACCGGACTAACATTATACTACTCATTTGTGCCCTAAATTTGCAACTTTGAAACGAGAACTTTTTCTCATGCAACCGAACAAAGAGTAAAACCTAATTATTTTGTTCTATTATGCCCCGAGAGTGTAAATTTGCAACATATCGATGCCAACGTTCACAAGAACCAAAATCGGACCAACATTAGACTACTCAGTTGTGCCCTAACAGTATAACTTTGGAAACAGTACTTTTTCTCATGCAACCGAACAAAGAGTAAAACCTAATTATTTTGTTCTATTATGCCCCGAGAGTGTAAATTTGCAACGTATCGATGCCAACGTTCACAAGAACCAAAACCGGACCAAAATTAGACTACTCAGTTGTGCCCTAACAGTATAACTTTGGAAACAGTACTTTTTCTCATTCAATCGAACAAAGAGTAAAACCTAATTATTTTGTTCTATTATGCCCCGAGAGTGTAAATTTGCAACGTATCGATGCCATCGTTCACAAGAACCAAAACCGGACCAACATTAGACTACTCATTTGTGCCCTAACAGTATAACTTTGGAAACAGTACTTTTTCTCATTCAATCGAACAAAGAGTAAAACCAAATTATTTTGTTCTCTCATGCCCCGAGAGTGTAAATTTGCAACTTATCCGATTCCAACGTTCACAAGAACCAAAACCGGACCAAAATTAGACTACTCATTTGTGCCCTAACAGTATAACTTTGGAAACAGTACTTTTTCTCATTCAATCGAACAAAGAATAAAACCTAATTATTTTGTTCTCTTATGCCCCGAGAGTGTAAATTTGCAACGTATCGATGCCAACGTTCACAAGAACCAAAACCGGACCAACATTAGACTACTCAGTTGTGCCCTAACAGTATAACTTTGGAAACAGTACTTTTTCTCATTCAATCGAACAAAGAGTAAAACCTAATTATTTTGTTCTATTATGGCCCGAGAGTGTAAATTTGCAACGTATCGATGCCAACTTTCACAAGAACCAAAACCGGGCCTAGAATAGACTACTCAGTTGTGCGCAAACAGTATAACTTTGGAAACACTACTTTTTCTCATTCAATCGAACAAAGAGTAAAACCTAATTATTTTGTTCTATTATGGCCCGAGAGTGTAAATTTGCAACGTATCGTTGCCAACGTTCACAAGAACCAAAATCGGGCCAAGAATAGACTACTCAGTTGTGCGAAAACAGTATAATTTTGAAAACAGTACTTTTTCTCATTCAATCGAACAAAGAGTAAAACCTTATTATTTTGTTCTGTTATGCCCCGAGAGTGTAAATTTGCAACGTATAGATGCCAACGTTCACAAGAACCAAAACCGGACCAACATTATACTACTCATTTGTGCCCTAACTTTACAACTTTGAAACGAGTACTTTTTCTCATGCAATCGAACAAAGAGTAAAACCTAATTATTTTGTTCTATTATGCCCCGAGAGTGTAAATTTGTAACATATCGATGCCAACGTTCACAAGAACCAAAACCGGACCAACATTAGACTACTCAGTTGTGCCCTAACAGTATAACTTTGGAAACAGTACTTTTTCTCATGCAATCGAACATAGAGTAAAACCTAATTATTTTGTTCTATTATGCCCCGAGAGTGTAAATTTGCAACGTATAGATGCCAATGTTCACAAGAACCAAAACCGGACCAACATTATACTACTCATTTGTGCCCTAACTTTACAACTTTGAAACGAGTACTTTTTCTCATGCAACCGAACAAAGAGTAAAACCTAATTATTTTGTTCTATTATGCCCCGAGAGTGTAAATTTGCAACGTATCGATGCCAACGTTCACAAGAACCAAAACCGGACCAACATTAGACTACTCAGTTGTGCCCTAACAGTATAACTTTGGAAACAGTACTTTTTCTCATGCAATCGAACATAGAGTAAAACCTAATTATTTTGTTCTATTATGCCCCGAGAGTGTAAATTTACAACGTATAGATGCCAACGTTCACAAGAACCAAAACCGGACCAACATTATATCGGTAGCAACTTCTGAAATCGTGAAGTTGCGGTGGAATGTGACATATATCGGATTCTTAATTTAAAAATAAATATAACTAAAAATAGTGTGAGATACTATTTTTATTGGATTTATAGAAGTAAAATATAAGTCTGGACTGACTTGTGCTGAAATCGGAACTGAAACAGGAGATCTAGAATTTTTTGTGGGAAACGGGACTGATAAATTAGCAGAAAATGCACAGTGTCAGAAAATTATGAAAACTGGAGGGTATGTCAGGATTATTTGTACGAGGCTAGATTTAAAGTTTCGTGCCGTTCTGATACCCGGAAGATGAGAAATAAAATCCGAACGCTATCTGATAGCGATTCCGGTTCGGTACAATTTTCGATGACCAAACGGGGTCGAAACTGAGAGATTAAAGTTTCTTGCGTTAAGTTAAGTAAAACCGAACACAACTGTCAAATTTGAGCTCAATCGGACATTCCGAAGAGCGGGCAAAAAAATCAAAGCTTCGAGAATTGAGGTGAATAGTGTTGGGTTACTTAATTAAGAAGCAATGCTTCTTCTCCTTCCCAACCCGAGAGCACACAACACACCCACACACTCACGCACACATGGAGGAGAAAGAAAAACCCTCCTTTCTCTCTCTAAATATCTCTCTCATCTCTCTATATTCCTCGCCCAAATTCGCGGCGTTGGCGGAGATCGAGCTTGCGAACGCATTGGAGGCGTCGGTTTGAGCTTTCGGGCGGCCGTTGAAGCGACGTGTTTTCGTCGCGGTGTTCACGTTTAGGTAAGCTTTTGGGATTTGACTTAATCCATAAGTTTAAGTGTTCTAATAGCCTCTAGTGTGATGCTAGCACATTAAATCCTTAATAATCGGATTATTTGGAGCATAATTAGAGGCTAGGGTTTAGAAATGCAATTTTCGCTATTAGATGGGTTTGATCTAAATTGAACCTATGTAAACCTAATTGCTAGGTAACGAAACACGTTGGCGAAGTCGGTTCGGCAATTCGTCGTGCCGTTGCGAAGATATTGAGGTTTGAAGCCGTCAACGTAAAAATGGTCGCAGCTTGCGGCGAAAGCTTCCAAAAATCGTGAGAATGGAATTGGGGGCTCGTGGCAACAAACCGAAGACCTATAATTTTCGTGCGAAGCGGAGCACGGTTGAGGCGCGATTGTAATATCGGGCCGTGCCGGATACGGATGTCGCGGGAGGCCGATTGCAAGTGACGACGAGCAATCGGAATGCGATAACAGGTGGGGGGTGTCATTCCGGAGCCATTGGGCTACCTTTTATGTCTAAGTACATTTTTTGTCATATTGCATAAGTATATATATATTTGTGGTTTTATGCATAATAGGGTTGGTATAGTAAAATGACTACTCTAGTATGCTTCCTTATCGTGTGGGACTACGGAGGTTGCATTAGGACATAGGGAGCATGCTTGCATCCTCCCTTATCGTGCGGCACCGTAGGTTTGCATTTGGACATAGGAAGCATAGGAGTGAGTATATGACATTGAACCCTAGAGACGATTTAATTATGCATGATTATCCACTAGAGATATATAAACCAAGTATAGAGCTTGATAATTGGCAATGTGACATTATGACATAGTGATATTATAACTTAGTGTAAAGAACACTAGAGCTATGGGAACCAAGTAAAGAACTTGATGATTGACATTATGACATAGTGTAGTGACACTAATGACATGAGAACCAAGTAGATGGCTTGATGAATATTATTGCATTATAACTTATGTAAAGAACACTAGAGCTATGAGAACCAAGTAAAGAACTTGATGATTGACATTATGACATAGTGTAGATACACTAGTGACATGTGAGCCAAGTAAATAACTTGATGAATGTTGACATAGAAACATAGTGTAAGATAACACCTATGTATGATTCCCCTGCGAGGATGCCCTCCAAATGGAGGAGAAGATCATACTCACACAGTCTGCTCAGCGCTCGTGGTGGTCGCTCCACGCGAGTAGTGCGAGTCTCCGGAGGTCTTGGCACGTGATTCGATAGGGATAGCCTATGTGGGGTCCCGAGGGATAGCCTATGTGGGGTCCCGCAGACAACCCATTGGGTTGAGTTGTGTTGAGTCGTGGGCGTGCCTACGGGCTAGCCAAGGATTGGGTAATAACATAAGAACATAATGAGTATTTCATACATACTTGATTGGAACATAGTAGCATGATAGATATTTCATAATTATATCATGATCTTGTGGTTTCTGGCATAGTAGTAGTTGCATTATTTATATCATGCTTTACTTACCGTCGTTCTGACTTTACACTATCTATCTATCTGCTTTTGCTGCTTAGACCTAGTTGGTAGATCGGTGGGGTCGGTGGCCGAGCCCACCGGGAACTAAGGAAGTTAGTTCTCACCCCACTCAATTACGGGTTCCGGTAGCCGAGCGGTGAGGATCGCGGTAAGGGTGTCGCGCCCTAGCTGGTAGCCACCTACTTGCATTAGAGCCACCCGTGGTATTGTTTTGGGAACATAATTGTATAAAGAAATGATGTAACCTACATTTTGGGAGATGAATATGTAATTATATTTCGAAGTTAAAGAATGTAAGAAAATGGTTGAATGGTTGTAATAGATAGACTCTTCTCTCTTTATATTACTTGTATGATTACTTGTATCTTGCTCTTACTTGATCGCACCTTCAGGTGCTTCGCTATTGTCATGTATGTTATAGAATTAGTTCCTGGGTAATTCTTTGTACATGACTTGTTGTCGAGCCTTGGGCGGACGGGGAGAGTCTTTGTCGTTCGGCGCCTGATCGGCGTTCCCGAACCGAACCAAATTGGTAGCGGTCTCGGGGCGTGACAATTAGACTACTCAGTTGTGCCCTAACAGTATAACTTTGGAAACAGTACTTTTTCTTATTCAATCAAACAAAGAGTAAAACCTAATTATTTTGTTCTATTATGGCCCGAGAGTGTAAATTTGCAACGTATCGATGCCAACGTTCACAAGAACCAAAACCGGTCCAAGAATAGACTACTCAGTTGTGCGCAAACAGTATAACTTTGGAAACGCTACTTTTTCTCATTCAATCGAACAGAGAGTAAAACCTAATTATTTTATTCTGTTATGGCCCGAGAGTGTAAATTTGCAACGTATCGATGCCAACGTTCACAAGAACCAAAATCGGGCCAAGAATAGACTACTCAGTTGTGCGAAAACAGTATAATTTTGAAAACAGTACTTTTTCTCATTCAATCGAACAAAGAGTAAAACCTAATTATTTTGTTCTATTATGCCCCGAGAGTGTAAATTTGTAACGTATAGATGCCAACGTTCACAAGAACCAAAACCGGACCAACATTATACTACTCATTTGTGCCCTAACTTTACAACTTTGAAACGAGTATTTTTTCTCATGCAACCGAACAAAGAGTAAAACCTAATTATTTTGTTCTATTATGCCCCGAGAGTGTAAATTTGCAACATATCGATGCCAACGTTCACAAGAACCAAAACCGGACCAACATTAGACTACTCAGTTGTGCCCTAACAGTATAACTTTGGAAACAGTACTTTTTCTCATGCAATCGAACAAAGAGTAAAACCTAATTATTTTGTTCTATTATGACCCGAGAGTGTAAATTTGCAACGTATAGATGCCAACGTTCACAAGAACCAAAACCGGACCAACATTATACTACTCATTTGTGCCCTAACTTTACAACTTTGAAACTAGTACTTTTTCTCATGCAACCGAACAAAGAGTAAAACCTAATTATTTTGTTCTATTATGCCCCGAGAGTGTAAATTTGCAACATATCGATGCCAACGTTCACAAGAACCAAAACCGGACCAACATTAGACTACTCAGTTGTGCCCTAACAGTATAACTTTGGAAACAGTACTTTTTCTTCTTCAATCAAACAAAGAGTAAAACCTAATTATTTTGTTCTATTATGGCCCGAGAGTGTAAATTTGCAACGTATCGATGCCAACGTTCACAAGAACCAAAACTGGGCCTAGAATAGACTACTCAGTTGTGCGCAAACAGTATAACTTTGGAAACAGTACTTTTTCTCATTCAATCGAACGAAGAGTAAAACCTAATTATTTTGTTCTATTATGCCCCGAGAGTGTAAATTTGCAACGTATCGATGCCAACGTTCACAAGAACCAAAATCGGGCCAAGAATAGACTACTCAGTTGTGCGAAAACAGTATAATTTTGGAAACAGTACTTTTTCTCATTCAATCGAACAAAGAGTAAAACCTAATTATTTTGTTCTATTATGCCCCGAGAGTGTAAATTTGCAACGTATAGATACCAGCGTTCGCAAGAACCAAAACCGGACCAACATTAGACTACTCAGTTGTGCCCTAACAGTATAACTTTGGAAACAGTACTTTTTCTCATGCAATCGAACATAGAGTAAAACCTAATTATTTTGTTCTATTATGCCGCGAGAGTGTAAATTTGCAACGTATAGATGCCAACGTTCACAAGAACCAAAACCGGACGAACATTATACTACTCATTTGTGCCCTAACTTTACAACTTTGAAACGAGTACTTTTTCTCATGCAACCGAACAAAGAGTAAAACCTAATTATTTTGTTCTATTATGCCCCGAGAGTGTAAATTTGCAACGTATAGATGCCAACGTTCACAAGAACCAAAACCGGACCAACATTATACTACTCATTTGTGCCCTAACTTTACAACTTTGAAACTAGTACTTTTTCTCATGCAACCGAACAAAGAGTAAAACCTAATTATTTTGTTCTATTATGCCCCGAGAGTGTAAATTTGCAACATATCGATGCCAACGTTCAGAAGAACCAAAACCGGACCAACATTAGACTACTCAGTTGTGCCCTAACAGTATAACTTTGGAAATAGTACTTTTTCTCATGCAATCGAACATAGAGTCAAACCAAATTATTTTGTTCTATTATGTCCCGAGAGTGTAAATTTGCAACGTATCGATGCCAACGTTCACAAGAATCAAAACCGGACTTGTAAGATATGGATCCCAAGGATCTAAAAGGTAATCGACACCTAGAGGGGGGTGAATAGTTGTACAATGGCAAAATAATCAACCTCAACGCGTTTTAAAATAAATGCGGAAAATAAAACGAACACACGAGATTTTAACGTGGGAAACTCCAAAACGGAGAGAAAAACCCATAGGACCGATCACACGAAAATCTACTAAGAATCAAATTGAGTACAAGGTGATTTACCGACAACCCAACCCAACTTTACCAATTCTCCAATGTGGATCGCTTTCGCTAGTCCTCGATCGCTTGAAATCCTTCAACCGATCACGCCGCAATTCCTTGCCGCAACAACGCCCCGAATCCTCGATGCGTCCACCGAATCCACTGTCCTTCACGCGATCTCCGCGCCAATCTCCATCCGGAGTAGAAGACGATGATTTATGGTGATTTTAACAATTAAAAACCATAACCGATGGGGGATCTCTTTTTAATTGATCATCAACTTGATTCCGAAAGAATAATCAAAAACTAGAATCAATTTGATGAACAATCCCTCCGAAACTCTAATTTAGACAAGCATTAGGTTAAAAGAGTTTCTAGGGTTTTTCAAAGAGATTGAGATTGTAAGTATATGAATTATAAACCCCCATGGTCTTTATATAGTATTTAGAAGACTTAGAGATAGATTAGGATTGTAACAACCAAATCTGGAAAAGAATTCCCGCAGCCAAGATCCGGACTCTGCCCCCTCAACCGGTTCTGACTTTCGTCATTGAAAAATATTTTTCACAGGGTCCGGACCTAAGCCATGAGATTCGGTCCATAAATGCGCAACATCAAATATCATGCTTCGGGATCCGAATCTCATTCAAGGTCCGGATCACAATTAAAAGTGCGCAGAGAACCAGCTTACGGGATCCGAATCTCACCTCCTAGATTCGGATCTGAATAAATTTTTTTCTCAGCTTTGATTTTTATCAAATAAAAATTAGTTTAAGTCCTCTAACTACTATATCTTGAGTTTAAAATCACCATAAATGATATTTCGAATATTACCTGAGATGCCGAGCTTCATTGCAGAGTTTTGTAACGTCCGTTAGCATTTCTTTGTCCAAGTGTGCTCCTGACTCCTTCAAGACTCCAAACACTTCACGAAATACGCCAACTTATAAAATCCTTAACAAACCGGACCAACATTATACTACTCATTTATGCGCAAACAGTAAGACTTTGGAAAAACTACTTTTTCTCATTAAATCGAACAAAGATTAAAACCTAAGCATTTTGTTCTATTATGCCCCGAGAGTGTAAATTTGAAACGTATCGATGCCAACGTTCATAATAACCAAAACCAGACCAACATTAGACTACTCAGTTGTGCCCTAACAGTTTAACTTTGGAAACAGTACTTTTTCTCATGCAATCGAACATAGAGTAAAACCAAATTATTTTGTTCTATTATGCCCCGAGAGTGTAAATTTGCAACGTATCGATGCCAACGTTCAGAAGAACCAAAACCGGACCAACATTATACTACTCATTTATGCGCAAACAATATAACTTTGGAAAAACTACTTTTTCTTATTCAATCGAACAAAGATTAAAACCTAAGCATTTTGTTCTATTATGCCCCGAGAGTGTAAATTTGAAACGTATCGATGCCAACGTTCACAATAACCAAAACCGGACCAACTTTAGACTACTCAGTTGTGCCCTAACAGTTTAACTTTGGAAACAGTACTTTTTCTCATTCAATCGAACAAAGAGTAAAACCTAATTATTTTGTTCTATTATGCCCCGAGAGTGTAAATTTGCAACGTATCGATGCCAACGTTCACAAGAACCAAAACCGGACCAACATTAGACTACTCATTTGTGCCCTAACAGTATAACTTTGAAAACAGTACTTTTTCTCATTCAATCGAACAAAGAGTAAAACCAAATTATTTTGTTCTCTTATGCCCCGAGAGTGTAAATTTGCAACGTATCGATGCCAACATTTACAAGAACCAAAACCGGACCAAAATTAGACTACGCATTTGTGCCCTAACAGTATAACTTTGGAAACAGTACTTTTTCTCATTCAATCGAACAAAGAGTAAAACCGAATTATTTTGTTCTATTATGGCCCGAGAGTGTAAATTTGCAACGTATCGTTGCCAACGTTCACAAGAACCAAAACCGGGCCTAGAATAGACTACTCAGTTGTGCGCAAACAGTATAACTTTGGAAACACTACTATTTCTCATTCAATCAAACAAAGAGTAAAACCTAATTATTTTGTTCTATTATGGCCCGAGAGTGTAAATTTGCAACGTATCGATGCCAACGTTCACAAGAGCCAAAATCGGGCCAAGAATAGACTACTCAGTTGTGCGAAAACTGTATAACTTTGGAAACAGTACTTTCTCTCATTCAATCGAACAAAGAGTAAAACCTAATTATTTTGTTCTATTATGCCCCGAGAGTGCAAATTTGCAACGTATAGATGCCAACGTTCACAAGAACCAAAACCGGACCAACATTATACTACTCATTTGTGCCCTAACTTTACAACTTTGAAACGAGTACTTTTTCTCATGCAACCGAACAATGAGTAAAACCTAATTATTTTGTTCTATTATGCCCCGAGAGTGTAAATTTGCAACGTATAGATGCCAACGTTCAGAAGAACCAAAACCGGACCAACATTAGACTACTCATTTGTGCCCTAACAGTATAACTTTGGAAACAGTACTTTTTCTCATTCAATCGAACAAAGAGTAAAACCAAATTATTTTGTTCTCTTATGCCCCGAGAGTGTAAATTTGCAACGTATCGATGCCAACATTCACAAGAACCAAAACCGGACCAAAATTAGACAACTCAATTGTGCCCTAACAGTAAAACTTTGGAAACAGTACTTTTTCTCATTCAATTGAACAAAGAGTAAAACCTAATTATTTTGTTCTCATATGCCCCGAGAGTGTAAATTTGCAACGTATCGATGCCAACGTTCACAAGAACCAAAACCGGACCAACATTAGACTACTCAGTTGTGCCCTAACAGTATAACTTTGGAAACAGTACTTTTTCTCATTCAATCGAACAAAGAGTAAAACCTAATTATTTTGTTCTATTATGGCCCGAGAGTGTAAATTTGCAACGTATCGTTGCCAACGTTCACAAGAACAAAAACCGGGCCTAGAATAGACTACTCAGTTGTGCGCAAACAGTATAACTTTGGAAACACTTCTTTTTCTCATTCAATCGACCGAAGAGTAAAACCTAATTATTTCGTTCTATTATGGTCCGAGAGTGTAAATTTGCAAAGTATCGATGCCAACGTTCACAAGAACCAAAATCGGGCCAAGAATAGACTACTCAGTTGTGCGAAAACAGTATAATTTTGGAAACAGTACTTTTTCTCATTCAATCGAAGAAAGAGTAAAACCTAATTATTTTGTTCTATTATGCCCCGAGAGTGTAAATTTGCAACGTATAGATGCCAACGTTCACAAGAACCAAAACCGGACCAACATTATACTACTCATTTGTGCCCTAACTTTACAACTTTGAAACGAGTACTTTTTCTCATGCAACCGAACAAAGAGTAAAACCTAATTATTTTGTTCTATTATGCCTTGAGAGTGTAAATTTGCAACGTATAGATGCCAACGTTCACAAGAACCAAAACTGGACCAACATTATACTACTCATTTGTGCCCTAACTTTACAACTTTGAAACGAGTACTTTTTCTCATTCAACCGAACAAAGAATAAAACCTAATTATTTTGTTCTATTATGCCCCGAGATTGTAAATGTGCAACGTATAGATGCCAACGTTCACAAGAACCAAAACCGGACTAACATTATACTACTCATTTGTGCCCTAACTTTACAACTTTGAAACGAGTACTTTTTATCATGCAACCGAACAAAGAGTAAAACCTAATTATTTTGTTCTATTATGCCCCGAGAGTGTAAATTTGCAACATATCGATGCCAACGTTCACAAGAACCAAAACCGGACCAACATTAGACTACTCATTTGTGCCCTAACAGTATAACTTTGGAAACAGTACTTTTTCTCATTCAATCGAACAAAGAGTAAAACCAAATTATTTTGTTCTCTTATGCCCCGAGAGTGTAAATTTGCAACGTATCGATGCCAACGTTCACAAGAACCAAAACCGGACCAACATTAGACTACTCAGTTGTGCCCTAACAGTATAACTTTGGAAAGCAGTACTTTTTCTCATTCAATCGAACAAAGAGTAAAACCTAATTATTTTGTTCTCTTATGCCCCGAGAGTGTAAATTTGCAACGTATCGATGCCAACGTTCACAAGAACCAAAACTGGACCAACATTAGACTACTCAGTTGTGCCCTAACAGTATAACTTTGGAAACAGTACTTTTTCTCATTCAATCGAACAAAGAGTAAAACCTAATTATTTTGTTCTATTATGGCCCGATAGTGTAAATTTGCAACGTATCGTTGCCAACGTTCACAAGAACAAAAACCGGGCCTAGAATAGACTACTCAGTTGTGCGCAAACAGTATAACTTTGGAAACACTTCTTTTTCTCATTCAATCGACCGAAGAGTAAAACCTAATTATTTCGTTCTATTATGGTCCGAGAGTGTAAATTTGCAAAGTATCGATGCCAACGTTCACAAGAACCAAAATCGGGCCAAGAATAGACTACTCAGTTGTGCGAAAACAGTATAATTTTGAAAACAGTACTTTTTCTCATTCAATCGAAGAAAGAGTAAAACCTAATTATTTTGTTCTATTATGCCCCGAGAGTGTAAATTTGCAACGTATAGATGCCAACGTTCACAAGAACCAAAACCGGACCAACATTATACTACTCATTTGTGCCCTAACTTTACAACTTTGAAACGAGTACTTTTTCTCATGCAACCGAACAAAGAGTAAAACCTAATTATTTTGTTCTATTATGCCCCGAGAGTGTAAATTTGCAACGTATAGATGCTAACGTTCACAAGAACCAAAACTGGACCAACATTATACTACTCATTTGTGCCCTAACTTTACAACTTTGAAACGAGTACTTTTTCTCATTCAACCGAACAAAGAATAAAACCTAATTATTTTGTTCTATTATGCCCCGAGATTGTAAATGTGCAACGTATAGATGCCAACGTTCACAAGAACCAAAACCGGACTAACATTATACTACTCATTTGTGCCCTAACTTTACAACTTTGAAACGAGTACTTTTTATCATGCAACCGAACAAAGAGTAAAACCTAATTATTTTGTTCTATTATGCCCCGAGAGTGTAAATTTGCAACATATCGATGCCAACGTTCACAAGAACCAAAACCGGACCAACATTAGACTACTCAGTTGTGCCCTAACAGTATAACTTTGGAAACAGTACTTTTTCTCATGCAATCGAACATAGAGTAAAACCTAATTATTTTGTTCTATTATGCCCCGAGAGTGTAAATTTGCAACGTATCGATGCCATCGTTCACAAGAACGAAAACCGGACCAACATTAGACTACTCATTTGTGCCCTAACAGAATAACTTTGGAAACAGTACTTTTTCTCATTCAATCGAACAAAGAGTAAAACCAAATTATTTTGTTCTCTTATGCCCCGAGAGTGTAAATTTGCAACGTATCGATGCCAACGTTTACAAGAACCAAAACCGGACCAACATTAGACTACCCATTTGTGCCCTAACAGTATAACTTTGGAAACAGTACTTTTTCTCATTCAATAGAACAAAGAGTAAAACCGAATTATTTTGTTCTATTATGGCCCGAGAGTGTAAATTTGCAACGTATCGATGCCAACGTTCACAAGAACCAAAACCGGGCCTAGAATAGACTACTCAGTTGTGCGCAAACAGTATAACTTTGGAAACACTACTATTTCTCATTCAATCAAACAAAGAGTAAAACCTAATTATTTTGTTCTATTATGGCCCGAGAGTGTAAATTTGCAACGTATCGATGCCAACGTTCACAAGAGCCAAAATCGGGCCAAGAATAGACTACTCAGTTGTGCGAAAACTGTATAACTTTGGAAACAGTACTTTCTCTCATTCAATCGAACAAAGAGTAAAACCTAATTATTTTGTTCTATTACGCCCCGAGAGTGCAAATTTGCAACGTATAGATGCCAACGTTCACAAGAACCAAAACTGGACCAACATTATACTACTCATTTGTGCCCTAACTTTACAACTTTGAAACGAGTACTTTTTCTCATGCAACCGAACAAAGAGTAAAACCTAATTATTTTGTTCTATTATGCCCCGAGAGTGTAAATTTGCAACGTATAGATGCCAACGTTCACAAGAACCAAAACCGGACTAACATTATACTACTCATTTGTGCCCTAACTTTACAACTTTGAAACGAGTACTTTTTATCATGCAACCGAACAAAGAGTAAAACCTAATTATTTTGTTCTATTATGCCCCGAGAGTGTAAATTTGCAACATAACGATGCCAACGTTCACAAGAACCAAAACCGGACCAACATCAGACTACTCAGTTGTGCCCTAACAGTATAACTTTGGAAATAGTACTTTTTCTCATGCAATCGAACATAGAGTAAAACCAAATTATTTTGTTCTATTATGCCCCGAGAGTGTAAATTTGCAACGTATCGATGCCAACGTTCAGAAGAACCAAAACCGGACCAACATTATACTACTCATTTATGCGCAAACAGTATAACTTTGGAAAAACTACTTTTTCTTATTCAATCGAACAAAGATTAAAACCTAAGCATTTTGTTCTATTATGCCCCGAGAGTGTAAATTTGAAACGTATCTGTGAGTTACGGGGAAGCCCCAAGGATCTATCTAGATTGTATCTGACACCTAGAGGGGGGTGAATAGGTGTACCGGCCAAAGAAAAACACAAATAATCGACGCGTTAAAAATAAATGCGGAAATTAAAAACACACCGAGATTTACGTGGGAAAACTCCAACTCGGAGTAAAAAAACCCACGGGACCAACACGCGAATACCAATCCACTAAAAGAAAAGATTACAAGGTGATTACCGACTCCACGGACTTAACCTCTCTAACTCTCTTATGGATCTCCGCGCACTCCACCGAGTTGTCCACGATCACGTCCGAATCCACGAACGCCCACGTTCCGAATCCACGAAACGCCTTGTGTGACATATCGAACTTCTAAAGTCTTGAAGTTACGAGGTATGTTGGCTTAGAAGGCCATAAGAGTGGTTCCGGTGAAGTCTGGAAGCTTTCAGGTGTTTTCGGTGCACTAGGTGCGAAAACGGAGCCCGAAAGGCTACTTTGGGCCGTGAGCCAAATCCGGCACTTGCGCGGATGAAATGACGATGTGGACATGATTTAAATCATGTGTGGAGAGGCTCGGTTCAATTTGAAAAGAATCGGAGGTCAAACGAGCCAAAAGTGAGTTGGAACGGAAAAAGCTGAAAATTTGGCTAAGTCCTTGGAGTAGGCTGATGGGGGGACCGGTCTCAAAGGGAGACCGGTCCCTGAAGGCTGTCCCGCGAGAGCAGGCTCTCTGGGACCGGCCTCTTAAGGGGGAGACCGGTCTCCACCGCAGAGGGAGCAGGCTCTCCGGGACCGGTCCCGGGTTAGGGAGACCTGCCTCTCGAGCTTCGAAATGCCTGGGAATGTTTCAAATATTGTAAAGTTGAGGGGCCTTATAGCAATTGTGCGGGGGTTAGTTGTAAAGAGAGGGATAAAACCTCTTCTCTCTCTCTCTCTCTCTCCCTCACTCGATCGCTCCTCCTCTCTCTCTCTCTTCTCGTTCGACAAGAAGAAGAAGAAAGAAGGAAAGAAAAGAAGAAGAAGAAGAAGAAGGAGATGGAGAAGAAGATGATGGTGATGATGATGATGACCATCTCCTCCTTCTCCCTCAAGTGGGCAAGCTCTTGAGAGGTAAGCTTGAGCTCTCTCTCTCTCTCTCATGGTAGATCCCCTTGTAGTGGGTCTTAAACCCTAGAGTTGGGATTTATGGAACCCTAGCATGCTAGCAAGATGAGTATTCCCCATTTCGTAGATCGATTTGGTGAATTTGGCTATAGTAGCATCTAGGGCATCCAAATGGGGATTTTAGAAATAGATGAGATTGATCTCATTTGACCCCATAGAAACCTAATTGGGGGTACAACGAACGCGTTGGCGCGCTCGGTTCGGTGATCCGACGAGCGGTTGCAAAGATATTAATATTTTAATATATTCATACCAGATGTCCGCAGCACGCAAGATAGGAGCCCTAAATTCACGAAAACGGAACTGGGGCAACTTGAAGACGTGGGGCAACGGCACGAAGTCTCAGATCGAGATTCGGAGATCGTTCGGTTGGTCGCGCACGAGTCGAGCCGAATCGGGTCACGGTGCGGGCGGCCGATTGCAAGTGTCGACGAGCAATCGGAGAGCAAAACAGGTGGGTGCCTTTACCTAAGCGACTAGGTCGCCTATATGTCTAAGAGTTACTTAACTCCCGTTGATGCATGTTCAATAATGCATGAGTAGAAATGCATGCTAGTGAGGTAAAGTAAAATGCTAAGTAGATGCAAGTAAATGAATGAAATGCATGATAATAGCATAAAGTACAATGCTAGAAGAGTAAAAGAATGCATGCTTAGCATAATAGAAACATGCATATGAGTAGATTGATAGACATAAGGGAGCCAAGTAAAGAATGCCAAGTAAAGAATGTGAGTCATGGACTAAATACACATGTAGATCGAGTGGCATCTAATCTAGTGTTAAAGAACATAGGTTATAGTAAACCTAGAGTCAATGGACCTAGGAGTGTGGCAACCTAACCTAGTGTGACAGAACATAGGTTGAGAACTGAACCTAGAGTTAAGACAACCTAGGTTATGTGACAATGAGTGAACCCTAGAGTCAAGTGGACCTAGGATGTAAAGAACAATGGACCTATTGGGTCGACTCTTGAGGGTTAAGGCCAACCCTCAAGCAACGTGGAATGGATTCCGGAATCCCAGTAATTGTGAGCTCGATAGTTCTGGTTCCGCGGGTGTATGCGGCATGTTCCTCTCCCACCGGAAGAACTTCGAGGATTGTGACTAAGCAAGAACAAAGTGAGCGCTAGGGTGTATGCGGCATGTTCCTCTCCCTATCAGGGAATCTTGGCTATGGGTGTATGCGGCATGTTCCTCTCCCACTGGCGGATCCCCGACCACGGTGCACGGACCTTCGGGCGGACCGTTGGGCGATGTGGTTCTTGGCTTGGCAGCCGAGGTGTATGTGACAGTGGTCCTTCACCTCGAGCTGTGCAAAGTGCGGATTATCCGCTATTGATTGACTCGTGGCCGAGTCGGGTGGCTAGCTGGAATCAGGTAGAAAGAACCTTGAGAGCTAGTGATATGTATGGTGAACCTAAGGTAATAGACAACTTAGAAGCAAGTTGGACTTGAGATGGAAACCTAGGGTTATAGAAACCTTGGAAGTTAATGACATGAGCTAAGGTAAGTAGAAATCTTAGAGTTACAACGGGTATGAGTTATGAATAGCTAAGTAAGAATGAAATAGCTAAAGTACAGAATAGCAAAAAGGTAAAGAAAAGCTAAGAGCTAAAGTAATAATTTGCATGTTGCATTTGTGAGGCATGTTTTTATGTTAGTTGCAAGTTATATACCTATATATGTTTTTGGGCTAACATATTTGCATTGCCTCCTTGGACCTATTGGTCGAGCTGTTCTCTTGGGTGACCGTACCCACGAGAACTATGGACAATAGTTCTCACCCCGTGTTGTGGTTTTGGGGGTACAGGTATACACGTGAGCGGCGCAGCAGCAGCGCGAGGCAAGGGCGTAGATCTGTAGATAGCGCCCTACCAGGAGACCAGAGGTAGCAGTACCCTGAGGCCGTCTTAATAGCGGGGACTAGAGGGTAGTGAGCAAAAATGTAACTAACTTGTGAAATGATGTAATCATAAGTAGATTGTATTTGGAAGTCTAATGTAAATTAATCGGTGATGTAAAATGAATGTGGAATGAATGTAATAACATAGGATGTGTTTATGTTGTTTGATACCTAGCTTCCTTATGCAATCGTTGTATGTCGAATACTGTTCCTAGTTGGAACCTTCTTGTAATTGTATCGATTGCGACGCCTTGACGTGTGGAGACTCTCGTCCGTTCGGCGGTTCACGGCGCGCCGAATCCGACCGAATTGGCGGGCTCGGGGCGTGACAGATTAGTTGGTATCAGAGCATAAAGTAGTGAATGGGACAATGGTTTAGGTGAACCTAGGAGACCCTAGGATAGTGAAACCTTAAAGGTTAAGGCTCGTGAGAGACGAGGACTTGTGGTTCGTGGCGAAAGCGATTATGGATTTGGTCGTATTGTATAATCCTCTAAGACGGATATTAGAGGTGGACTTGAGGTGTGGTTATTCTCAACTGAAGGAGTTCATGTTGGGTCGACACAACATGAAACCAGGTGATGAGAATGGACGCCCTCGTGTGACTTTCGCCTGATTGGCTCTTGAGCCGGTATTAGTGGTCTCGTATTCGACCCGAGTTGGTCGAGAACTAATCGAGTTGTCGCGTTTCAGGAAACGATGGCACCGCGTAGGCGATCTTCATCCAGATCGGCGCGGGAGGGAACAAGTGATGTTCCTGAGCAATTCGAGGCGAGTGGAGACCCGGTGCTCCGCGAGCAGATGAGTGCGCTTATGGGCGTAGTGCTGCGACAGGAGGAGCAGATCAAGGGGCTCCATGAGCTGTTGGCACGACAGGCTGCGGCGGCTGCGCCGGTAGCAGCGCGCCGTGTGCCGACGGGAATGGCGACGGAGTCGGGGGCAGCAGCTCCTGGTTCTGTGGAAATGGAGGCAGAGAAAGAACGGGCTTTGGCGGCCCTTATGGCCTTCAAAGAGTTTGATCCGCCTGTCTTTGATGGAGAGAATGTCGATCCATGGATCGTGGAGATGTGGATTGACTCTATGGAAACGCTTTTCGAGGAGCTGAGCACCTTGGAGCGGGACAAGGTACCTTTAGCTGTGCATTGCTTGAAGCAGTCAGCGAAGGCGTGGTGGAAAGGCATTCGACGAAATCGATCGCCTAGCCTCCCTACTCTGGCCTGGACTGAGTTTCGGGGTTGGTGTTTTCTACGTACTTCCCCGACACTGAAAGGAGAAAGCTTCAGGACAAGTTCAGGAAGCTGCAACAAGGAGACCGCTCTGTGAGAGAATACGAGCGAGAGTTTTCTCGTATCGTGAATTGTGTCCCGGATGTGGTGCGGGACGACAAGGAAAGGGCCGAATGGTTCCTGCATGGACTCCGAACGGGGATTTACAAGAAGGTGCAAATCCTTAAGCTCACAACTTTTGCGGAGGTGTTGGACCGGGCATTGTGGGCCGAACATGGCGAGGCTTTCGTGCGTGAGGAGCGCGAATCTCGTAAGCATGAGCGAGGAGGGGCGAGGCCATCGTTGAGCAATTTGGGTGGTCAGTCAAGTTCTAGACACCACTCAAGGTCGTCCTCTACCCGATCCTCCTCTGGCTGCGTGATCTGTGGTGGTTCCCACTGTGCGCGGCGGTGTGCGCCGCGTGACGGAAGGTGTATCCGTTGTGGCGCCAGTGCCATATGTGGGATGAGTGCCCGCAAGGCGAGAGTCATACCCTGCTGATGGCGACGATGTTCTTCTCTCCCGACAACCCGTGGACGTGCACTTTGGCACGGTCCGAGAGCGGGGTGTGGTGATCAAGCAACCGGAGGGTTCGCGCGGCGAGCGTCAAGCGGTCACGACCTACGACCCGGTTGCGGAGTCCGCCGCCGACGATTTCGGGTGTATGAGTTAAGTTAATCAAGCGAGAACTTCTGCATGATTTTGAGTTAATGCATTGCATGCATTCATTGAGTGGTCAGTTGCTACTATTGATACATCATTATAGTAGGGACCTAGAGACGGGTGAGAGGAGATACCCGGGCATGCTTGCAGTGTGAGAGTGTGGCGCCTGCTTCAGCAGGTAGGAAGCCAAGTGGCATTAGCAAATGGCTAGTTGTGATTCGTGGGCGGCGAGAGATAAGACTCGTGGTAGAGACGAAGTGGTGCGGCGACTCTCGAGGCAACGAGTAGTAGATTGCGAGAGTTAAGCCGTGATACTTGAGGATACCCGAGTAATCCGAATGTTTCGGATGTAGTACCGATATACCAACGGTGGAAGTAGAACAGCTGTTGAGAGCATGATCGATTAGTTGCCGAGTACGCGCATGTGAGGCCAAGTGATACCTCGAATTGAGGTGGGCGAGTGGTGCTCGTGTAGTTGGAGTGCATAGGCCGAGCGGCCAGATGCCTGGCATAGTTAGAACCACTATTGAGGAAATAGTTGGTTAGCGCCGAATTTGGCCTGTGGGCCTAGCGATACCTCCATGTGGGGTTAGAAAAGTTGCTTAGTAGGCGGTGCGTGGGGCGCAGTCCTGCCCCAAAGCTGAGACTTAGCGTAGAACGCTACAGAGGCGTGGAACGCCCGAGCACAGTACTCGTAGAGTGCGGTTTCGATTCACCGAGAGAGTGGATTGGCGTAGCACTTTAGCGTTGCTACGTGTGAAGCGGGCCATGGATCACTCGTGGGGCTAATGGCTTGCACTAGGTGCCAAGGAGTCGATAGATTGCGTAGCTCTATAGAGCATGTCGTGTAGGACGACGTTAGCGGGTAGTGCTTGGGGACGACCCGTGCCTGGACCATTTGTGGACTGTGGAGCCTGGGCCCATTGGGCAAGGCGCACACTGCGAGAGGCAAATGCCCTGCACTGCTGGTAGGGCGAGAGTTTTGGTCAGGACGGTAGTCCGAGCTTGGACCCGAGAACGTGAAAATGCCACGTGTTGGATCTTAAGATCGATAATGCGCCGAGAGTGCGGTTGTGACCCAATCCGAGAGTTGAGTGTGGTTTGGGGTCTTGATTGCTCCTGATTGGAGTGTGTGCGAATTCCCAAGTGAGAATTTCGCCGAAAGTGCTGATTGGGTCTACGCCATTAACGAGAGAACGCTAAGCGTAGTTGAGACACGTCTAAGCGATAGGCTGACGTAGGGTTGGTGACCATTGGTCCACCGTAGAGACCGAGGTAAGCGGTGAGTTGATAACTCTAACGAAGAGTTGACCAGATTCGCGAGCGAAGTGTTCGTGTAAGTGATCGCTAAGGAGCCGAATAAGTCGTGGCAATTGAAATTGAAGCAAGTGGTCTCTAGGAGACACTTCGATAGAAGAAGCCACATGACAATTGAGGATAATGCTCTTTTACGGAATGGAGGCGAGATGCGCCAAAGTGTGCCATCTCACGATAGAGCAAGATTAAGTTGATATTGAGGCACTCACCATTAGGCGATGCTCCTAAGATGTTGCTTTAGGCAATGTGGGTGATTGGATCCGAGTGCGCTCGAGACGAGACGAGTAAACGCAAGGTGAAGTTCCTTGTGAATCGGTTGCAAGTGATGTTGGAGCGTGAGAGGTCGTTGAATGTCGACGGCGCTTCCACTAATGTTTATCGGAGTTGTAATGCACTTTTGAAGTTGTGCTTAGCAAATGTGAGTGAAACTAGTCTCACATTCTTCGTTATGGGCCTGTGAATGATTCTAATTAGTGAAAGGCCGCTCCGAAGACAAAAAGTGCATTGGAATCTCCAAAATTACTCGATAAATTAAATTGGATTGTGAGTTGATGGAAATGAGTAAGTTTCGCGGACGAAACTCTTTTAAGGAGGGGAGAATGTGACATATCGAACTTCTAAAGTCTTGAAGTTACGAGGTATGTTGGCTTAGAAGGCCATAAGAGTGGTTCCGGTGAAGTCCGGAAGCTTTCAGTGTTTTCGGTGCACTAGGTGCGAAACGGAGCCCGAAAGGCTACTTTGGGCCGTGAGCCAAATCCGGCACTTGCGCGGATGAAATGACGATGTGGACATGATTTAAATCATGTGTGGAGAGGCTCGGTTCAATTTGAAAAGAATCGGAGGTCAAACGAGCCAAAAGTGAGTTGGAACGAGAAGAAACGAAAAAGTCGAAAATTTGGCTAAGTCCTTGGAGTAGGCCGATGGTCTGGGGGGACCGGTCTCGAAAAGGAGACCGGTCCCGGTGTCTCCGCGAGAGCAGCTCTCCGGGACCGGTCTCTTAAGGGGGAGACTGCCTCCACCGCGCAGAGTGGAGCAGGCTCTCCGGGGACCGGTCCCCGGGTTAGGAGACCGGCCTCTCGAGCTCGAAAATGCCTGGGCCAATGTTTCAAATATTGTAAAGTTGAGGGCCTTATAGCAATTGTGCAGGGGGTTAGTTGTAAAGAGAGGGATAAAACCTCTTCTCTCTCTCTCTCTCCCTCACTCTGATCGCTCCCTCCCTCTCTCTCTCTCTCTTCTCTGTTCGACAGCAAGAAGAAGAGAAGAAGGAAAGAAGAAGAAGAAGAAGAAGAAGAAGGAGATGGAGAAGAAGATGATGGTGATGATGATGATGACCATCTCCTCCTTCTCCCTCAAGTGGGCAAGCTCTTGAGAGGTAAGCTTGAGCTCTCCCTCTCTCTCTCTCATGGTAGATCCCCTTGTAGTGGGTCTTAAACCCTAGAGTTGGGATTTATGGAACCCTAGCATGCTAGCAAGATGAGTATTCCCCATTTCGTAGATCGATTTGGTGAATTTGGCTATAGTAGCATCTAGGGCATCCAAATGGGGATTTTAGAAATAGATGAGATTGATCTCATTTGACCCCATAGAAACCTAATTGGGGGTACAACGAACGCGTTGGCGCGCTCGGTTCGGTGATCCGACGAGCGGTTGCAAAGATATTAATATTTTAATATATTCATACCAGATGTCCGCAGCACGCAAGATAGGAGCCCTAAATTCACGAAAACGGAACTGGGGCAACTTGAAGACGTGGGGCAACGGCACGAAGTCTCAGATCGAGATTCGGAGATCGTTCGGTTGGTCGCGCACGAGTCGAGCCGCATCGGGTCACGGCGGCCGATTGCAAGTGTCGACGAGCAATCGGAGAGCAAAACAAAGTGGTGCAAGCACTAAGCGACTAGGTCGCCTATATGTCTAAGAGTTACTTAACTCCTGTTGATGCATGTTCAATAATGCATGAGTAGAAATGCATGCTAGTGAGGTAAAGTAAAATGCTAAGTAGATGCAAGTAAATGAATGAAATGCATGATAATAGCATAAAGTACAATGCTAGAAGAGTAAAAGAATGCATGCTTAGCATAATAGAAACATGCATATGAGTAGATTGATAGACATAAGGGAGCCAAGTAAAGAATGCCAAGTAAAGAATGTGAGTCATGGACTAAATACACATGTAGATCGAGTGGCATCTAATCTAGTGTTAAAGAACATAGGTTATAGTAAACCTAGAGTCAATGGACCTAGGAGTGTGGCAACCTAACCTAGTGTGACAGAACCTAGGTTGAGAACTGAACCTAGAGTTAAGACAACCTAGGTTATGTGACAATGAGTGAACCCTAGAGTCAAGTGGACCTAGGATGTAAAGAACAATGGACCTATTGGGTCGACTCTTGAGGGTTAAGGCCAACCCTCAAGCAACGTGGAATGGATTCCTAATCCCGAATTGTGAGCTCGATAGTTCTGGTTCCGCGGGTGTATGCGGCATGTTCCTCTCCCACCGGAAGAACTTCGAGGATTGTGACTAAGCAAGAACAAAGTGAGCGCTAGGGTGTATGCGGCATGTTCCTCTCCCTATCGGGGAATCTTGGCTATGGGTGTATGCGGCATGTTCCTCTCCCACTGGCGGATCCCTGACCACGGTGCACGGACCTTCGGGCGGACCGTTGGGCGATGTGGTTCTTGGCTTGCAGCCGAGGTGTATGTGACAGGTCCTTCACCTCGAGCTGTGCAAAGTGCGGATTATCCGCTATTGATTGACTCGTGGCCGAGTCGGGAGGCTAGCTGGCATTAGGTAGACAGAACCTTGAGAGCTAGTGATATGTATGGTGAACCTAAGGTAATAGACAACTTAGAAGCAAGTTGGACTTGAGATGGAAACCTAGGGTTATAGAAACCTTGGAAGTTAATGACATGAGCTAAGGTAAGTAGAAATCTTAGAGTTACAACGGGTATGAGTTATGAATAGCTAAGTAAGAATGAAATAGCTAAAGTACAGAATAGCAAAAAGGTAAAGAAAAGCTAAGAGCTAAAGTAATAATTTGCATGTTGCATTTGTGAGGCATGTTTTTATGTTAGTTGCAAGTTATATACCTATATATGTTTTTGGGCTAACATATTTGCAGTGCCTCCTTGGACCTATTGGTCGAGCTTTTCTCTTGGGTGACCGTACCCACGAGAACTATGGACAATAGTTCTCACCCCCGTGTTGTGGTTTTGGGGGTACAGGTACACACGTGAGCGGGCGCAGCCAGCCGCGAGGCAAGGGCGTAGATCCGTAGATAGCGCCCTACCAGAGACCAGAGGTAGCAGTACCCTGAGGCCGTCCTAATAGCGGGGACTAGAGGGTAGTGAGCAAAAATGTAACTAACTTGTGAAATGATGTAATAATAAGTAGATTGTATTTGGAAGTCTAATGTAAATTAATCGGCGATGTAAAATGAATGTGGAATGAATGTAATAACATAGGATGTGTTTATGTTGTTTGATACCTAGCTTCCTTATGCAATCGTTGTATGTTGAATACTGTTCCTAGTTGGAACCCTCTTGTAATTGTATCGATTGCGACGCCTTGGACGTACAGGGGAGACTCTGTCCGTTCGGCGGTCTGCCGGCGCGCCGAATCCGACCGAATTGGCGGGCTCGGGGCGTGACACCTTGCTTCGAATCCACGAAGTCTTCAATACGCCGAATCCACGACGCCACGCTCCGAATCCACGAAGTCTTCAATCACGCCGAATCCACGACGCCACCATGAATAGAATCATGAATATGGTGATCCTTCGTTGGAGTATCGATGAAAACCGAAGAAGAAAAACTCCAACGAATCGTAGATCAAATCGACATATAGAGTAGGATTTACTATCTCTCGATTTGACCTAAAAGAGGCTATTTAGTAGAAAATAGGTTTTGAAGGAATTCCTAGCCTCTAGGGTTTCTCAAACATGTATTATAATAAAGTATATGAAGTTAGAGAACCCTAAGAACCTATTTATAGACTTTAGAATCAATTAGATTCGGATTAGAGATTTTTCAGATTTTTACCCATCTGTACCGGTACAAACTTGAACTGGTTACCGGTTCCACAAGGACGGAAGATTATTTTTCGAAGCCTTGGAACCGGTAATGGGATTGATGGTTATACCGGTATAGCAACTTTTCCCATACCGGTACAGCATCTTTTTCCATACCGGTATAACTTTGTATTTTTGCTGATTTTTTCATTTTTCGAAAACTACAAAGTTCCGTTACAGTTTCTAATCCGTTATTCAATGATTTTACGATTCTAATGCCTACAACTAAGTATGAATCACCATAACATGAATTAAAAACTTACCTAGGCATCGTGATTCTCATCGTGAGCCAATTCCTCTTTCTTCGAAGTCTTTGATTCTTCACCGTTCTTCGATCCGCTCCGATCCTTCAAGACCGACTCAATTCACGAAACTTGCCAACACAAAATCCTTAACAATCTCCCCTTTGGCAATTTCGTGACAAAACACAAAAGCTCACTAAAATTACATCATAAAGAGAAACGAAGTTCAATGTCATCACCAAAACATTAAACTTCTCGCGTGTAATCCAAATACAATATGAAATCCAAAAGTACATCAAAAACTCCTAAAACAAACTCTATGACTTAGACGCAACTAGGAGTCTTGAAGTCTTGATTTCCTGCAAAACAATTACAAAATAAAATAGAAGATCATAACATTAGTCAATCACCAATTAATGTCTTTGTTCTCATCTTCGACCCCTTTTTGTCCTTGGTCCTTTAACTTTTCTATCGTTTCAACTTTTCTTTCGTACACAACTATCTCCTTCTCCCTCCTTAAAATCATCATGTCTCCCCTTTCGTGTATGTCTCCCCCTTCGTGTATGCATCATGAATATCTCCTCCCTTCTTACCTGTTTAGCATTTATTTATTCTTCTCCCCCTTTTTGTCAAAAATTGCCAAAAAGAAACAGTAAGTAGAGAGAAAAAGACTAAGAAAAAGAGAGTAAGCACATCATAATTACAGACCAAGATGCATAATAAAAGAGAAAACATCAAGTACTAGGCAAAGATAAACTAAACATAATCCTAAGAAAAGCAGTAAAAATCAGCAGGAGAAAGAAGTCGAGGCAAAAGTCACTCGAGCCTCGTCATCATCGTCATCTCCTCTAGCAGAGATCCGTAACCGGCAAGAACCGGTCCGACACTGTGCAGAACCAAGTAGATACAGAACGCTGATAGGATGAGGTCGATGGAAAGATATCATCATGTGTGCAACCCATCTTCTCCAAGATCCTCTTCATTCCTTTCTCGAGACTCTTGAATCCCTTCTTTAGAAAACTCACTTCCTTCGTGAGTTCACCCATGTCACGATGAAGTGTGTCCAAAGTGACTGCGCCTCCTGACCTAGAGGACCCTGCAGGCGGTGCACGCTCTGCTCGTCGTGACGGTGGAGGTGGAGAAGCACAAGACTACTCGATGCCGCAGCGTGGAGCTCCCTTGGTCCGCCGAAAAGTCTTCAAGGTGCTCGCGTACTTTGCCCAAGTCACCGCATCAATCGGCCCAAGTCCGTAGTCATACTTATCGCACCTTGTGTCTACGCCGTGTCCCCGTAAAATCTGACTGATAAGCAAAGGAAATGGTAGTAGCTCCCGCCGTACTGATGACTGGATAACATGAACCATTCGCTGCCAGATAAGGAATGGTATGTTAATGTTTAATCCAAGGCTAGTGGTGACCAAGAAGAAACAATAATAGCAAACGATCCCCAAGCCTCTTGGTCCCAATAGTTGGCCGGACGTTGTAGCACGTAATCAAAGAAAGCAAGTGATACTCGGGCGCAAATCCTTTGATTCCACAATCGCCCGATCCGTGCGAACGCTCCGGCTTGCAGATCGTTTCAACCACGCTCTCCCAATGTGTCGAGGACGGAATGTCCCGCAGATAATGTAGTCCAGTCGTGTCAACATACATCCCTAGAATCTCTCCAATCTCGTGAGGAGTGACCGTCAGTCTCTGTCCACGCACTGACGTCTCAAATACATCAGTCCCTGTCTCTTCATCCTCTGCGAGAACTACACCACGCAGAACTCCCGAATGAGTTCCACGCAAAGGTGTGCGAGCCGCTACCCGTCCAACAAAGCTCAATAGGTGCTCTCTCGCATCGGGCCGCCTAAACTCAGAACCCGTCGTCAGTCCTTGAAGACTACATGCCGCTCCGCTAGGCATGATCGCACCGAGTAAGCACGAGCCCTCTCAGGAGGAACCTCAGCTATCCTCTTGGCTCGCCGCTCCCTGGTAGCACCACCTCCTCGCGATGACTCACCAGCAATGCCTTTTCCCTTGTCGAGACGGGAAACAGGCTCCTCAGCATCTTCTTCTTCTTCTTCAACCTCCTCAGCTCCCTCGACCTGATAGTCGGGATCAGATCCTTCGGACTCCTCAGCTTGGCGAGTCCGTTTGGAAGTCTCTCTACTTCCTCTACTACGTCCTCGACGACCTCCAGCAGCCCATGAGCACCTAAGTACATGAACCAGTGAAAAAGCCATTTACCTGCACATGAAAAACCTCACATGAACACATTTTTGAAAAAATTCTCTAAAAATTGTGAAAAATTCACAAATAATTCAAGAATAAATAATAAAGCAATAACGAACTTGAATCATGCAGAAAATTTCATCAAATTTGGCACATTTTCAAAAATCCCGAAATTCTACCAATATTGAACCCTAGAACGTAAATCTGTAAAAAATAACGGATTTTAATGTGATCTAAGTGTTTTAGATGCAAGATCTTGTGTCCAATAGCCGATTTTCAGCAAAAAATCGCATCAAAAAGGAACGAAAACAGAGATCAAACAATTTTTCCGAAATTCCATTAAAATAGAAACCTAGAACATAGATCTGCGAAAAATAGCGAATTTAAACTAGTTCTAAGTGTTCTGAATGCAAGATAATAAGTTCAGATAGTGAATTACTGCAAAAAATTGCATCAAAAACGAGTAATAACAAAGATCGAACACTTGTCCCGGAATATTCAAAAAATATGCAAAAATTGGGTTTGATCTTAGATCCAAGCTAAAATACCTGTTGTTTGAGGGGAAAACGTGCAGATCTGAAAGAGAAGAGGCTCTGGGGTTTTTAGAGAGAGAGAGAGCGCGTTTTGAATGAGTTTAGAGAGTGGAAAAGGAATCGTTACGGTGTTATATCGCGGGCTACATGTAATTTGTACTAAGATGGGATGAATCTGCACTTGCAGACAATTAATGAATTCGAAAAATAGCCTTTTTCATTTAAAAATTCTCCAAAATCAAGTTAATTTCACAAAAATTAATGATTTGACGTCAAAAATTATTATGATGACAGTAAAATATTCTATGATTTCAAAAGACATCATATCATCAAAATTTGATATTAAGAACAATCAAAATTATTTAAATCATCAAGATGCGAATTGATAAATAATAATTTTCTAGAAATTTGTCCAAATTGACACCAATTCGTCGCAACACGTTCAAAATAGAGATTTAACTAATATAGCACCGGGGTGGCTCTTTGAGCATCTTTTTCAAAAACTATCACCTTATGTCACCGAAAAATTCTAAAATATTCATTTTTTCAACCTTTTTCGGTTTTTCTCATAATTTCTCACGTGGTAGCTTCACACATGTACCGGACGACCGGGGTGGTAGCTCTTTCCTACATGTGGTGGTAGTTTTCACACTCCTTTCGGATGTAACTCTTTCCACATCTTTTAAACTAAGGAGTTCCTTTTTTATTAAATAAAACAAACTCCCCCTCAATTAGACAATCTCACAATTGAAAATAATTTTGACGAATCTTAGTCAATTAGAAAATATCCATCAATTATATTCAACATTCACTACCAAGATGGATTAAATACAAAATGATTAAAATTAATTTCAAAAATTTTGATGAAGGTATGTAAGAAGAAATCACATAATAAATTATCGTCAAAATAATGAAAAGTGAAGTAAAATCGATAATCAATATGAATTTAATTCAATTTGAATTGACTTTAAAAATCGGTTAATTCTCTTTGAAAAACCATTAATCTCTCTAGATTAAAGATTTTCAATCATTGCCACTCTCAAAAATTTTAAAAAACTCCCCTTTACCTTTCCTCAAAGACGATTTTCAAACACAAGAAACTCAAGCATCAAAGATATTCACTAAGTACCAAAAATCGCCTAAGCATGTAATGCAATGAATAAAAGTAGGAAATATACACCTATCAAAGCATTACATAACCGAAAAACAAGCTAAGAAGAATAACAAGGAAAGATATCACCTTTCCGAATCCAAACTTGTCGAATTTTTCCTTGCTTTGACTTGTCGACGTGAGGCTTGACTTCTTTCAACCATTGTTCAACCGATGATTGTCTCGATGCTTGGTTCTTCGGTTGATATTTACGTTGAGGCTTAGTCTCCCGGTTTGCACGAGGTACTCGACCCAATTGATTTCCTATTTGATTCCGTGGGAGATACCGAATAGAAGAAGGTGCCGATTGAGATTTCGTTGTCTTGTTCGGGCAACTCTTTTTGATATGTCCCTTGACTCCGCATCGGTGACATACCTTTGCTTTTAAATTTGTTGAGACTTTCAATATCGTCTTTTGATCCTTCTCAACATATGTCCTTTCGTATCCGAGGCCCAACTTGTTCGTTTGACCTAACCCGAGCATGTTATCCAACTTTTTCGAACCCGAGGAAAATTGTTGAAGATCCGATTTGAGTTGATGAACTTGCTTGGTTAACACTTGATTGGATGTGTAAGTTTCCTTAAATTGTTGCTCCAAAAATCCAATCTTATCCTTATAAGATTTCATCGTTAATTCCGCTTCTTCTAGCTTCTTTTGGAGGACCGAATTGATATTCAAAATTGATTCCCGTTCCTCCTCAAGAGCTTCATTCATGATCCTCATATTGTTGTTATCTTCTTCAATCTCCAACAAACGACTTTCCAACTTCTTATTGAATTTAGCCATCTTTTTCGATTCGATAAGAAGTTGGTTGTATGCTTCGGCTATATCCTCGTCATTCGATTCTTCCTCACTTTCGCCATTCTCGCTCGAAGACCCATGCGAAGAGAGAGGAAGATTTGAGTTAGAAACAATAGATGATAAACAAGCAACATTATAAGACGGAGGAAAAGATGTAGAATTAGCGATTAAGGCCGTATGATCCTTTTCTTCATCACTTGATGATGATCCGTTTGAAGAAGAGTCATCCCAAGTTTTCGTTTTAGCTTGCAAAGCCTTCGGTTTATACGTCTTCTTCGAAGGACAATCCGTTGCGATATGGCCGTAGCCTCTACACTTGAAGCATTGGATTTCCCCTTCGAATTCATCTTTTTCATTCGAAGACTTTGCAAGTTTTTTATCTTTCAATTTAGAATTAGAAGAAGGTTTAGAAAAGGATTTTCGCTTCGAAGATGAAGCATCGTTCTTCCTTCGGAAATTCCGGCGAAACTTCTTCGTGAGGAGCGCCAATTGTTGTTCAAAATCCGCAAGCGTAATATTTTCGTCGGAATCCGTGTCGTCGTCTTCTTCCTTTGTTGATTTGAGTGCCATCCCCGTGCTTTTAGAAAAAGACTTGGAAGAAGATTGATTAGTAGGAAAAGTCATCTCATACGTTTGTAAAGCGCCTACTAATTCTTCGACTTTCATCTCGTCCGGATGCTTAACCGTTTCGATCGCGGCAACCTTTGCCCGAAAACGTTCCGTAAGAGTTCGAAGAATTTTTCTAACAACTTTTGACTCCGGGATTTTCTCTCCCAAGTTAGCGCATGTATTTACTACGTCTTGTAGACGTGTATAGTACTCGAAAGGTCTCGTTTTCATCCATGAAAATCGAATCAAATTTGCTTGTAAGCATTTGTAATTTTTGGACCTTTACTAAGCTTGTTCCTTCATGCGTAACTTGTAGAGTATCCCAAATCTCTTTCGCGGTTTCACAAGCCGACACGCGAGTAAACTCCGTTTGCGACAAGGCATTAAATAAAGCGTTTATGCCCTTGCCGTTAAACGAAGATGCCTCGTTTTCATCTTTTGTCCACTTGTCTCGTGGTTTAGGCTTCTCAACATTATCGACCTTTTCGGTTGGAGGTTTCCATCCGAACTCAATTGATTTCCACACCCGCTCTTCGATTGCAATTAGAAAAGCTCTCATGCGAACTTTCCATTAGGCATAATTCGTGCCGTCGAAAAGCGGAGGTCGATTAATGTTACCGCCTTCGGCCATTAGATATCAATATATCTAGATCCCTCTCTGATACCAACTGTGAGTTACGGGGAAGCCCCAAGGATCTATCTAGATTGTATCTGACACCTAGAGGGGGGTGAATAGGTGTACCGGCCAAAGAAAAACACAAATAATCGATGCGTTAAAAATAAATGCGGAAATTAAAAACACACCGAGATTTACGTGGGAAAACTCCAACTCGGAGTAAAAAACCCACGGGACCAACACGCGAATACCAATCCACTAAAAGAAAAGATTACAAGGTGATTACCGACTCCACGACTTAACCTCTCTAACTCTCTTATGGATCTCCGCGCACTCCACCGAGTTGTCCACGATCACGTCCGAATCCACGAACGCCCACGTTCCGAATCCACGAAACGCCTTGCTTCGAATCCACGAAGTCTTCAATACGCCGAATCCACGACGCCACGCTCCGAATCCACGAAGTCTTCAATCACGCCGAATCCACGACGCCACCATGAATAGAATCATGAATATGGTGATCCTTCGTTGGAGTATCGATGAAAACCGAAGAAGAAAACTCCAAGCGAAGCGTAGATCAAATCGACATATAGAGAAGGATTTACTATGTCTCGATTTGACCTAAAAGAGGCTATTTAGTAGAAAATAGGTTTTGAAGGAATTCCTAGCCTCTAGGGTTTCTCAAACATGTATTATAATAAAGTATATGAAGTTAGAGAACCCTAAGAACCTATTTATAGACTTTAGAATCAATTAGATTCGGATTAGAGATTTTTCAGATTTTTACCCATCTGTACCGGTACAAACTTGAACTGGTTACCGGTTCCACAAGGACGGAAGATTATTTTTCGAAGCCTTGGAACCGGTAATGGGATTGATGGTTATACCGGGATAGCAACTTTTTCCATACCTAAGACAAAGATCTTTTTCCATACCGGTATAACTTTGTATTTTTGCTGATTTTTTCATTTTTCGAAAACTACAAAGTTCCGTTACAGTTTCTAATCCGTTATTCAATGATTTTACGATTCTAATGCCTACAACTAAGTATGAATCACCATAACATGAATTAAAAACTTACCTAGGCATCGTGATTCTCATCGTGAGCCAATTCCTCTTTCTTCGAAGTCTTTGATTCTTCACCGTTCTTCGATCCGCTCCGATCCTTCAAGACTCCGACTCAATTCACGAAACTTGCCAACACAAAATCCTTAACAGTATCGATGCCAACGTTCACAATAACCAAAACCGGACCAACATTAGACTACTCAGTTGTGCCCTAACAGTTTAACTTTGGTAACAGTACTTTTTCTCATTCAATCGAACAAAGAGTAAATCCTAATTATTTTGTTCTATTATGCCCCGAGAGTGTAAATTTGCAACGTATCGATGCCAACGTTCACGAGAACCAAAACCGGACCAACATTATACTACTCATTTGCGCCCTAACTTTACAACTTTGAAACGAGTACTTTTTCTCATGCAACCGAACAATGAGTAAAACCTAATTATTTTGTTCTATTATGCCCCGAGAGTGTAAATTTGCAACGTATAGATGCCAACGTTCAGAAGAACCAAAACCGGACCAACATTAGACTACTCATTTGTGCCCTAACAGTATAACTTTGGAAACAGTACTTTTTCTCATTCAATCGAACAAAGAGTAAAACCAAATTATTTTGTTCTCTTATGCCCCGAGAGTGTAAATTTGCAACGTATCGATGCCAACATTCACAAGAACCAAAACCGGACCAAAATTAGACTACTCAGTTGTGCCCTAACAGTAAAACTTTGGAAACAGTACTTTTTCTCATTCAATCGAACAAAGAGTAAAACCTAATTATTTTGTTCTCATATGCCCCGAGAGTGTAAATTTGCAACGTATCGATGCCAACGTTCACAAGAACCAAAACCGGACCAACATTAGACTACTCAGTTGTGCCCTAACATTATAACTTTGAAAACAGTACTTTTTCTCATTCAATCGAACAAAGAGTAAAACCTAATTATTTTTTTCTATTATGGCCCGAGAGTGTAAATTTGCAACGTATCGTTGCCAACGTTCACAAGAACCAAAACCGGGCCTAGAATAGACTACTCGCCAGCGCAAACAAGTATAACTTTGGAAACACTTCTTTTTCTCATTCAATCGACCAAAGAGTAAAACCTAATTATTTTGTTCTATTATGGCCCGAGAGTGTAAATTTGCAACGTATCGATGCCAACGTTCACAAGAACCAAAATCGGGCCAAGAATAGACTACTCAGTTGTGCGAAACAAGATAATTTTGGAAACAAGATTTTTCTCATGCAACCGAACAAAGAGTAAAACCTAATTATTTTGTTCTATTATGCCCCGAGAGTGTAAATTTGCAACGTATAGATGCCAACGTTCACAAGAACCAAAACCGGACCAACATTATACTACTCATTTGTGCCCTAACTTTACAACTTTGAAACGAGTACTTTTTCTCATGCAACCGAACAAAGAGTAAAACCTAATTATTTTGTTCTATTATGCCCCGAGAGTGTAAATTTGCAACGTATAGATGCCAACGTTCACAAGAACCAAAACCGGACCAACATTATACTACTCATTTGTGCCCTAACTTTACAACTTTGAAACGAGTACTTTTTCTCATGCAACCGAACAAAGAGTAAAACCTAATTATTTTGTTCTATTATGCCCCGAGAGTGTAAATTTGCAACGTATAGATGCCAACGTTCACAAGAACCAAAACCGGACTAACATTATACTACTCATTTGTGCCCTAACTTTACAACTTTGAAACGAGTACTTTTTATCATGCAACCGAACAAAGAGTAAAACCTAATTATTTTGTTCTATTATGCCCCGAGAGTGTAAATTTGCAACATATCGATGCCAACGTTCACAAGAACCAAAACCGGACCAACATTAAACTACTCAGTTGTGCCCTAACAAGATATCTTTGGAAACAAGATTTTTCTCATGCAATCGAACATAGAGTAAAACCAAATTATTTTGTTCTATTATGCCCCGAGAGTGTAAATTTGCAACGTATCGATGCCAACGTTCACAAGAAAAACCGGACGAACATTATACTACTCATTTATGCGCAAAAGATAACTTTGGTAAAAGTACTTTTTCTCATTCAATCGAACAAAGAGTAAAACCAAATTATTTTGTTCTATTATGCCCCGAGAGTGTAAATTTGCAACGTATCGATGCCAACGTTCACAAGAACCAAAACCGACCTAACTTTAGACTACTCGGTTGTGCTACTAACAGCTTTAACTTTGGTAACAAAGATTTTTCTCATTCAATCGAACAAAGAGTAAAACCTAATTATTTTGTTCTATTATGCCCCGAGAGTGTAAATTTGCAACGTATCGATGCCATCGTTCACAAGAACGAAAACCGGACCAACATTAGACTACTCAGTTGTGCCCTAACAGTATAACTTTGGAAACACTATTTTTCTCATTCAATCGAACAAAGAGTAAAACCAAATTATTTTGTTCTCTTATGCCCCGAGAGTGTAAATTTGCAACGTATCGATGCCAACATTTACAAGAACCAAAACCGGACCAAAATTAGACTACCCATTTGTGCCCTAACAGTATAACTTTGGAAACAAGATTTTTCTCATTCAATAGAACAAAGAGTAAACCGAATTATATTGATATATTATGGCCCGAGAGTGTAAATTTGCAACGTATCGATGCCAACGTTCACAAGAACCAAAACCGGGAATAGAATAGACTACTCAGTTGTGCGCAAACAGTATAACTTTGGAAACACTACTATTTCTCATTCAATCAAACAAAGAGTAAAACCTAATTATTTTGTTCTATTATGGCCCGAGAGTGTAAATTTGCAACGTATCGATGCCAACGTTCACAAGAGCCAAAATCGGGCCAAGAATAGACTACTCAGTTGTGCGAAAACTGTATAACTTTGGAAACAGTACTTTTTCTCATTCAATCGAACAAAGAGTAAAACCTAATTATTTTGTTCTATTATGCCCCGAGAGTGTAAATTTGCAACGTATAGATGCCAACGTTCACAAGAACCAAAACCGGACCAACATTATACTGCTCATTTGTGCCCTAACTTTACAACTTTGAAACGAGTACTTTTTCTAATGCAACCGAACAATGAGTAAAACCTAATTATTTAGTTCTATTATGCCCCGAGAGTGTAAATTTGCAACGTATAGAAGCCAACGTTCAGAAGAACCAAAACCGGACCAACATTAGACTACTCATTTGTGCCCTAACAGTATAACTTTGGAAACAGTACTTTTTCTCATTCAATCGAACAAAGAGTAAAACCAAATTATTTTGTTCTCTTATGCCCCGAGAGTGTAAATTTGCAACGTATCGATGCCAACATTCACAAGAACCAAAACCGGACCAAAATTAGACTACTCATTTGTGCCCTAACAAGAAAACTCGAAACAAGATTTTTTTTCTCATTCAATCGAACAAAGAGTAAAACCTAATTATTTTGTTCTCATATGCCCCGAGAGTGTAAATTTGCAACGTATCGATGCCAACGTTCACAAGAACCAAAACCGGACCAACATTAGACTACTCAGTTGTGCCCTAACAGTATAACTTTGGAAACAGTACTTTTTCTCATGCAATCGAACATAGAGTAAAACCAAATTATTTTGTTCTATTATGCCCCGAGAGTGTAAATTTGCAACGTATCGATGCCAACGTTCAGAAGAACCAAAACCGGACCAACATTATACTACTCATTTATGCGCAAACAATATAACTTTGGAAAAACTACTTTTTCTTATTCAATCGAACAAAGATTAAAACCTAAGCATTTTGTTCTATTATGCCCCGAGAGTGTAAATTTGAAACGTATCGATGCCAACGTTCACAAGAACCAAAACCGGACCAACACTAGACTACTCAGTTGTGCCCTAACAGTTTAACTTTGGTAACAGTACTTTTTCTCATTCAATCGAACAAAGAGTAAAACCTAATTATTTTGTTCTATTATGCCCCGAGAGTGTAAATTTGCAACGTATCGATGCCATCGTTCACAAGAACGAAATCCGGACCAACATTAGACTACTCATTTGTGCCCTAACAGAATAACTTTGGAAACAGTACTTTTTCTCATTCAATCGAACAAAGAGTAAAACCAAATTATTTTGTTCTCTTATGCCCCGAGTGTAAATTTGCAACGTATCCATGCCAACATTTACAAGAACCAAAACCGGACCAACATTAGACTACTCATTTGTGCCCTAACAGTATAACTTTGGAAACAGTACTTTTTCTCATTCAATAGAACAAAGAGTAAAACCGAATTATTTTGTTCTATTATGGCCCGAGAGTGTAAATTTGCAACGTATCGATGCCAACGTTCACAAGAACCAAAACCGGGAATAGAATAGACTACTCAGTTGTGCGCAAACAGTATAACTTTGGAAACACTACTATTTCTCATTCAATCAAACAAAGAGTAAAACCTAATTATTTTGTTCTATTATGGCAGAGTGTAAATTTGCAACGTATCGATGCCAACGTTCACAAGAGCCAAAATCGGGCCAAGAATAGACTACTCTTGTGCGAAACCGTATAACTTTGGAAACAGTACTTTCTCTCATTCAATCGAACAAAGAGTAAAACCTAATTATTTTGTTCTATTATGCCCCGAGAGTGTAAATTTGCAACGTATAGATGCCAACGTTCACAAGAACCAAAACCGGACCAACATTATACTGCTCATTTGTGCCCTAACTTTACAACTTTGAAACGAGTACTTTTTCTAATGCAACCGAACAATGAGTAAAACCTAATTATTTAGTTCTATTATGCCCCGAGAGTGTAAATTTGCAACGTATAGAAGCCAACGTTCAGAAGAACCAAAACCGGACCAACATTAGACTACTCATTTGTGCCCTAACAGTATAACGTTGGAAACAGTACTTTTTCTCATTCAATCGAACAAAGAGTAAAACCAAATTATTTTGTTCTCTTATGCCCCGAGAGTGTAAATTTGCAACGTATCGATGCCAACATTCACAAGAACCAAAACCGGACCAAAATTAGACAACTAAATTGTGCCCTAACAGTAAAACTCTGAAAACAGTACTTTTTCTCATTCAATTGAACAAAGAGTAAAACCTAATTATTTTGTTCTCATATGCCCCGAGAGTGTAAATTTGCAACGTATCGATGCCAACGTTCACAAGAACCAAAACCGGACCAACATTAGACTACTCAGTTGTGCCCTAACAGTATAACTTTGGAAACAGTACTTTTTCTCATTCAATCGAACAAAGAGTAAAACCTAATTATTTTGTTCTATTATGCCCCGAGAGTGTAAATTTGCAACGTATAGATGCCAACGTTCACAAGAACCAAAACCGGACCAACATTAGACTACTCATTTGTGCCCTAACAGTATAACTTTGGAAACAGTACTTTTTCTCATTCAATCGAACAAAGAGTAAAACCAAATTATTTTGTTCTCTTATGCCCCGGGAGTGTAAATTTGCAACGTATCGTTGCCAACATTAACAAGAACCAAAACCGGACCAAAATTAGACTACTCATTTGTGCCCTAATAGTAAAACCTTAGAAACGGTATTTTTTCTCATTCAATCGAACAAAGAGTAAAACCTAATTATTTTGTTCTATTATGGCCCGAGAGTGTAAATTTGCAACGTATCGATGCCAACGTTCACAAGAACCAAAACCGGACCAACATTAGACTACTCAGTTGTGCCCTAACATTATAACTTTGGAAACAGTACTTTTTCTCATTCAATCGAACAAAGAGTAAAACCAAATTATTTTGTTCTATTATGCCCCGAGAGTGTAAATTTGCAACGTATAGATGCCAACGTTCACAAGAACCAAAACCGGACCAACATTATACTACTCATTTATGCGCAAACAGTATAACTTTGGAAAAACTACTTTTTCTTATTCAATCGAACAAAGATTAAAACCTAAGCATTTTGTTCTATTATGCCCCGAGAGTGTAAATTTGAAACGTATCGATGCCAACGTTCACAATAACCAAAACCGGACCAACACTAGACTACTCAATTGTGCCCAAACAGTATAACTTTGGAAACAGTACTTTTTCTCATTCAATCGAACAAAGAGTAAAACCTAATTATTTTGTTCTATTATGCCCCGAGAGTGTAAATTTGCAACGTATCGATGCCATCGTTCACAAGAACGAAATCCGGACCAACATTAGACTACTCATTTGTGCCCTAACAGAATAACTTTGGAAACAGTACTTTTTCTCATTCAATTGAACAGAGAGTAAAACCCAATTATTTTGTTCTCTTATGCCCTGAGAGTGTAAATTTGCAACGTATCGATGCCAACGTTCACAAGAACCAAAACCGGACCAAAATTAGACTACTCATTTGTGCCCTAACAGTATAACTTTGGAAACAGTACTTTTTCTCATTCAATCGAACAAAGAGTAAAACCGAATTATTTTGTTCTATTATGGCCCGAGAGTGTAAATTTGCAACGTATCGATGCCAACGTTCACAAGAACCAAAACCGGGCCTAGAATAGACTACTCACTTGTGCGCAAACAAAGATAACTTTGGTAACACTACTATTTCTCATTCAATCAAACAAAGAGTAAAACCTAATTATTTTGTTCTATTATGGCCCGAGAGTGTAAATTTGCAACGTATCGATGCCAACGTTCACAAGAGCCAAAATCGGGCCAAGAATAGACTACTCAGTTGTGCGAAAACTGTATAACTTTGGAAACAAGATTTTCTCTCATTCAATCGAACAAAGAGTAAAACCTAATTATTTTGTTCTATTATGCCCCGAGAGTGTAAATTTGCAACGTATAGATGCCAACGTTCACAAGAACCAAAACCGGACCAACATTATACTGCTCATTTGTGCCCTAACTTTACAACTTTGAAACGAGTACTTTTTCTAATGCAACCGAACAATGAGTAAAACCTAATTATTTAGTTCTATTATGCCCCGAGAGTGTAAATTTGCAACGTATAGAAGCCAACGTTCAGAAGAACCAAAACCGGACCAACATTAGACTACTCATTTGTGCCCTAACAGTATAACGTTGGAAACAAGATTTTTCTCATTCAATCGAACAAAGAGTAAAACCAAATTATTTTGTTCTCTTATGCGCGAGAGTGCAAACTTGCAACGTATCGATGCCAACATTCACAAGAACCAAAACCGGACCAACATTAGACTACTCAGTTGTGCCCTAACAGTATAACTTTGGAAACAGTACTTTTTCTCATTCAATCGAACAAAGAGTAAAACCTAATTATTTTGTTCTCATATGCCCCGAGAGTGTAAATTTGCAACGTATCGATGCCAACGTTCACAAGAACCAAAACCGGACCAACATTAGACTACTCAGTTGTGCCCTAACAGCATAACTTTGGAAACAGTACTTTTTCTCATTCAATCGAACAAAGAGTAAAACCTAATTATTTTGTTCTATTATGGCCCGAGAGTGTAAATTTGCAACGTATCGTTGCCAACGTTCACAAGAACCAAAACCGGGCCTAGAATAGACTACTCGCCAGCGCAAACAGGATAACTTTGGAAACACTTCTTTTTCTCATTCAATCGACCAAAGAGTAAAACCTAATTATTTTGTTCTATTATGGCCCGAGAGTGTAAATTTGCAACGTATCGATGCCAACGTTCACAAGAACCAAAACCGGGCCTAGAATAGACTACTCAGTTGTGCGCAAATAGTATAACTTTGGAAACAATACTATTTCTCATTCAATCAAACAAAGAGTAAAACCTAATTATTTTGTTCTATTATGGCCCGAGAGTGTAAATTTGCAACGTATCGATGCCAACGTTCACAAGAGCCAAAATCGGGCCAAGAATAGACTACTCAGTTGTGCGAAAACTGTATAACTTTGGAAACAATATTTTCTCTCATTCAATCGAACAAAGAGTAAAACCTAATTATTTTGTTCTATTATGCCCCGAGAGTGTAAATTTGCAACGTATAGATGCCAACGTTCACAAGAACCAAAACCGGACCAACATTATACTGCTCATTTGTGCCCTAACTTTACAACTTTGAAACGAGTACTTTTTCTAATGCAACCGAACAATGAGTAAAACCTAATTATTTAGTTCTATTATGCCCCGAGAGTGTAAATTTGCAACGTATAGAAGCCAACGTTCAGAAGAACCAAAACCGGACCAACATTAGACTACTCATTTATGCCCTAACAGTATAACGTTGGAAATGATTTTTCTCATTCAATCGAACAAAGAGTAAAACCAAATTATTTTGTTCTCTTATGCCCCGAGAGTGTAAATTTGCAACGTATCGATGCCAACATTCACAAGATCCAAAACCGGACCAAAATTAGACAACTCAATTGTGCCCTAACAGTAAAACTTTGAAAATAGTACTTTTTCTCATTCAATTGAACAAAGAGTAAAACCTAATTATTTTGTTCTCATATGCCCCGAGAGTGTAAATTTGCAACGTATCGATGCCAACGTTCACAAGAACCAAAACCGGACCAACATTAGACTACTCAGTTGTGCCCTAACAGTATAACTGTGGAGACAAGATTTTTTTCTCATTCAATCGAACAAAGAGTAAAACCTAATTATTTTGTTCTATTATGCCCCGAGAGTGTAAATTTGCAACGTATAGATGCCAACGTTCACAAGAACCAAAACCGGACCAACATTAGACTACTCATTTGTGCCCTAACAGTATAACTTTGGAAACAGTACTTTTTCTCATTCAATCGAACAAAGAGTAAAACCAAATTATTTTGTTCTCTTATGCCCCGGGAGTGTAAATTTGCAACGTATCGTTGCCAACATTCACAAGAACCAAAACCGGACCAAAATTAGACTACTCATTTGTGCCCTAATAGTAAAACTTTAGAAACAGTATTTTTTCTCATTCAATCGAACAAAGAGTAAAACCTAATTATTTTGTTCTATTATGGCCCGAGAGTGTAAATTTGCAACGTATCGATGCCAACGTTCACAAGAACCAAAACCGGACCAACATTAGACTACTCAGTTGTGCCCTAACAGTATAACTTTGGAAACAGTACTTTTTCTCATGCAATCGAACATAGAGTAAAACCAAATTATTTTGTTCTATTATGCCCCGAGAGTGTAAATTTGCAACGTATCGATGCCAACGTTCAGAAGAACCAAAACCGGACCAACATTATACTACTCATTTATGCGCAAACAGTATAACTTTGGAAAAACTACTTTTTCTTATTCAATCGAACAAAGATTAAAACCTAAGCATTTTGTTCTATTATGCCCCGAGAGTGTAAATTTGAAACGTATCGATGCCAACGTTCACAATAACCAAAACCGGACCAACACTAGACTACTCAGTTGTGCCCTAACAGTATAACTTTGGTAACAGTACTTTTTCTCATTCAATCGAACAAAGAGTAAAACCTAATTATTTTGTTCTATTATGCCCCGAGAGTGTAAATTTGCAACGTATCGATGCCATCGTTCACAAGAACGAAAACCGGACCAACATTAGACTACTCATTTGTGCCCTAACAGAATAACTTTGGAAACAGTACTTTTTCTCATTCAATCGAACAAAGAGTAAAACCAAATTATTTTGTTCTCTTATGCCCCGAGAGTGTAAATTTGCAACGTATCGATGCCAACATTTACAAGAACCAAAACCGGACCAAAATTAGACTACCCATTTGTGCCCTAACAGTATAACTTTGGAAACAGTACTTTTTCTCATTCAATAGAACAAAGAGTAAAAACGAATTATTTTGTTCTATTATGGCCCGAGAGTGTAAATTTGCAACGTATCGATGCCAACGTTCACAAGAACCAAAACCGGGCCTAGAATAGACTACTCAGTTGTGCGCAAACAGTATAACTTTGGAAACACTACTATTTCTCATTCAATCAAACAAAGAGTAAAACCTAATTATTTTGTTCTATTATGGCCCGAGAGTGTAAATTTGCAACGTATCGATGCCAACGTTCACAAGAGCCAAAATCGGGCCAAGAATAGACTACTCCAGCTTGAAAAACCGTATAACTTTGGAAACAGTACTTTTTCTCATTCAATCGAACAAAGAGTAAAACCTAATTATTTTGTTCTATTATGCCCCGAGAGTGTAAATTTGCAACGTATAGATGCCAACGTTCACAAGAACCAAAACCGGACCAACATTATACTGCTCATTTGTGCCCTAACTTTACAACTTTGAAACGAGTACTTTTTCTAATGCAACCGAACAATGAGTAAAACCTAATTATTTAGTTCTATTATGCCCCGAGAGTGTAAATTTGCAACGTATAGAAGCCAACGTTCACAAGAACCAAACCGGACCAACATTAGACTACTCATTTGTGCCCTAACAGTATAACGTTGGAAACAGTACTTTTTCTCATTCAATCGAACAAAGAGTAAAACCAAATTATTTTGTTCTCTTATGCCCCGAGAGTGTAAATTTGCAACGTATCGATGCCAACATTCACAAGAACCAAAACCGGACCAAAATTAGACAACTCAATTGTGCCCTAACAGTAAAACTTTGAAAACAAGATTTTTCTCATTCAATCGAACAAAGAGTAAAACCTAATTATTTTGTTCTCATATGCCCCGAGAGTGTAAATTTGCAACGTATCGATGCCAACGTTCACAAGAACCAAAACCGGACCAACATTAGACTACTCAGTTGTGCCCTAACAGTATAACTTTGGAAACAGTACTTTTTCTCATTCAATCGAACAAAGAGTAAAACCTAATTATTTTGTTCTATTATTGCCCGAGAGTGTAAATTTGCAACGTATCGTTGCCAACGTTCACAAGAACCAAAACCGGGCCTAGAATAGACTACTCAGTTGTGCGCAAACAGTATAACTTTGGAAACACTTCTTTTTCTCATTCAATCGACCAAAGAGTAAAACCTAATTATTTTGTTCTATTATGGCCCGAGAGTGTAAATTTGCAACGTATCGATGCCAACGTTCACAAGAACCAAAATCGGGCCAAGAATAGACTACTCAGTTGTGCGAAAACAGTATAATTTTGGAAACGAGTACTTTTTCTCATGCAACCGAACAAAGAGTAAAACCTAATTATTTTGTTCTATTATGCCCCGAGAGTGTAAATTTGCAACGTATAGATGCCAACGTTCACAAGAACCAAAACCGGACCAACATTATACTACTCATTTGTGCCCTAACTTTACAACTTTGAAACGAGTACTTTTTCTCATGCAACCGAACAAAGAGTAAAACCTAATTATTTTGTTCTATTATGCCCGAGAGTGTAAATTTGCAACGTATAGATGCCAACGTTCACAAGAACCAAAACTGGACCAACATTATACAACTCATTTGTGCCCTAACTTTACAACTTTGAAACGAGTACTTTTTCTCATGCAACCGAACAAAGAGTAAAACCGAAATATTTTGTTCTATTATGCCCCGAGAGTGTAAATTTGCAACGTATAGATGCCAACGTTCACAAGAACCAAAACCGGACTAACATTATACTACTCATTTGTGCCCTAAGTTTCCAACTTTGAAACGAGTACTTTTTATCATGCAACCGAACAAAGAGTAAAACCTAATTATTTTGTTCTATTATGCCCCGAGAGTGTAAATTTGCAACATATCGATGCCAACGTTCACAAGAACCAAAACCGGACCAACATTAGACTACTCAGTTGTGCCCTAACAGTATAACTTTGGAAACAGTACTTTTTCTCATGCAATCGAACATAGAGTAAAACCAAATTATTTTGTTCTATTATGCCCCGAGAGTGTAAATTTGCAACGTATCGATGCCAACGTTCAGAAGAACCAAAACCGGACCAACATTATACTACTCATTTATGCGCAAACAGTATAACTTTGGAAAAACTACTTTTTCTTATTCAATCGAACAAAGATTAAAACCTAAGCATTTTGTTCTATTATGCCCCGAGAGTGTAAATTTGAAACGTATCGATGCCAACGTTCACAATAACCAAAACCGGACCAACATTAGACTACTCAGTTGTGCCCTAACAGTTTAACTTTGGTAACAGTACTTTTTCTCATTCAATCGAACAAAGAGTAAAACCTAATTATTTTGTTCTATTATGCCCCGAGAGTGTAAATTTGCAACGTATTGATGCCATCGTTCACAAGAACGAAAACCGGACCAACATTAGACTACTCATTTGTGCCCTAACAGAATAACTTTGGAAACAGTACTTTTTCTCATTCAATCGAACAAAGAGTAAAACCAAATTATTTTGTTCTCTTATGCCCCGAGAGTGTAAATTTGCAACGTATAGATGCCAACGTTCACAAGAACCAAAACCGGACCAACATTATACTACTCATTTGTGCCCTAACTTTACAACTTTGAAACGAGTACTTTTTCTCATGCAACCGAACAATGAGTAAAACCTAATTATTTTGTTTTATTATGCCCCGAGAGTGTAAATTTGCAACGTATAGATGCCAACGTTCAGAAGAACCAAAACCGGACCAACATTAGACTACTCATTTGTGCCCTAACTGTATAACTTTGGAAACAGTACTTTTTCTCATTCAATCGAACAAAGAGTAAAACCTAATTATTTTGTTCTATTATGGCCCGAGAGTGTAAATTTGCAACGTATCGATGCCAACGTTCACAAGAACCAAAACCGGGCCTAGAATAGACTACTCAGTTGTGCGCAAACAGTATAACTTTGGAAACACTACTATTTCTCATTCAATCAAACAAAGAGTAAAACCTAATTATTTTGTTCTATTATGGCCCGAGAGTGTAAATTTGCAACGTATCGATGCCAACGTTCACAAGAGCCAAAATCGGGCCAAGAATAGACTACTCAGTTGTGCGAAAACAGTATAACTTTGGAAAAAGTACTTTTTCTCATTCAATCGAACAAAGAGTAAAACCTAATTATTTTGTTCTATTATGCCCCGAGAGTGTAAATTTGCAACGTATAGATGCCAACGTTCACAAGAACCAAAACCGGACCAACATTATACTACTCATTTGTGCCCTAACTTTACAACTTTGAAACGAGTACTTTTTCTAATGCAACCGAACAATGAGTAAAACCTAATTATTTAGTTCTATTATGCCCCGAGAGTGTAAATTTGCAACGTATCGATGCCAACGTTCACGAGAACCAAAACCGGACCAACATTAGACTACTCAGTTGTGCCCTAACAGTACAACTTTGGAAACGGATTTTTCTCATTCAATCGAACAAAGAGTAAAACCTAATTATTTTGTTCTCTTATGCCCCGAGAGTGTAAATTTGCAACGTATCGATGCCAACATTCACAAGAACCAAAACCGGACCAAAATTAGACAACTCAATTGTGCCCTAACAGTAAAACTTTGAAAACAGTACTTTTTCTCATTCAATTGAACAAAGAGTAAAACCTAATTATTTTGTTCTCATATGCCCGAGAGTGTAAATTTGCAACGTATCGATGCCAACGTTCACAAGAACCAAAACCGGACCAACATTAGACTACTCAGTTGTGCCCTAACAGTATAACTTTGGAAACAGTACTTTTTCTCATTCAATCGAACAAAGAGTAAAACCTAATTATTTTGTTCTATTATGCCCCGAGAGTGTAAATTTGCAACGTATCGTTGCCAACGTTCACAAGAACCAAAACCGGGCCTAGAATAGACTACTCAGTTGTGCGCAAACAGTATAACTTTGGAAACAATTCTTTTTCTCATTCAATCGACCAAAGAGTAAAACCTAATTATTTTGTTCTATTATGGCCCGAGAGTGTAAATTTGCAACGTATCGATGCCAACGTTCACAAGAACCAAAATCGGGCCAAGAATAGACTACTCAGTTGTGCGAAAACAGTATAATTTTGGAAACAGTACTTTTTCTCATTCAATCGAACAAAGAGTAAAACCTAATTATTTTGTTCTATTATGCCCCGAGAGTGTAAATTTGCAACGTATAGATGCCAACGTTCACAAGAACCAAAACCGGACAAACATTATACTACTCATTTGTGCCCTAACTTTACAACTTTGAAACGAGTACTTTTTCTCATGCAACCGAACAAAGAGTAAAACCTAATTATTTTATTCTATTATGCCCCGAGATTGTAAATTTGCAACGTATAGATGCCAACGTTCACAAGAACCAAAACTGGACCAACATTATACAACTCATTTGTGCCCTAACTTTACAACTTTGAAACGAGTACTTTTTCTCATGCAACCGAACAAAGAGTAAACCGAAATATTTTGTTCTATTATGCCCGAGAGTGTAAATTTGCAACGTATAGATGCCAACGTTCACAAGAACCAAAACTGGACTAACATTATACTACTCATTTGTGCCCTAAGTTTCCAACTTTGAAACGAGTACTTTTTATCATGCAACCGAACAAAGAGTAAAACCTAATTATTTTGTTCTATTATGCCCCGAGAGTGTAAATTTGCAACATATCGATGCCAACGTTCACAAGAACCAAAACCGGACCAACATTAGACTACTCAGTTGTGCCCTAATAGTATAACTTTGGAAACAGTACTTTTTCTCATGCAATCGAACATAGAGTAAAACCAAATTATTTTGTTCTATTATGCCCCGAGAGTGTAAATTTGCAACGTATCGATGCCAACGTTCAGAAGAACCAAACCGGACCAACATTATACTACTCATTTATGCGCAAACAGTATAACTTTGGAAAAACTACTTTTTCTTATTCAATCGAACAAAGATTAAAACCTAAGCATTTTGTTCTATTATGCCCCGAGAGTGTAAATTTGAAACGTATCGATGCCAACGTTCACAATAACCAAAACCGGACCAACATTAGACTACTCAGTTGTGCCCTAACAGTATAACTTTGAAACGAGTACTTTTTCTCATTCAATCGAACAAAGAGTAAAACCTAATTATTTTGTTCTATTATGCCCCGAGAGTGTAAATTTGCAACGTATTGATGCCATCGTTCACAAGAACGAAAACCGGACCAACATTAGACTACTCATTTGTGCCCTAACAGAATAACTTTGGAAACAGTACTTTTTCTCATTCAATCGAACAAAGAGTAAAACCAAATTATTTTGTTCTCTTATGCCCCGAGAGTGTAAATTTGCAACGTATAGATGCCAACGTTCACAAGAACCAAAACCGGACCAACATTATACTACTCATTTGTGCCCTAACTTTACAACTTTGAAACGAGTACTTTTTCTCATGCAACCGAACAATGAGTAAAACCTAATTATTTTGTTTTATTATGCCCCGAGAGTGTAAATTTGCAACGTATAGATGCCAACGTTCAGAAGAACCAAAACCGGACCAACATTAGACTACTCATTTGTGCCCTAACAGTATAACTTTGGAAACAGTACTTTTTCTCATTCAATCGAACAAAGAGTAAAACCGAATTATTTTGTTCTCTTATGGCCCGAGAGTGTAAATTTGCAACGTATCGATGCCAACGTTCACAAGAACCAAAACCGGCCTAGAATAGACTACTCGGTTGTGATAACGCAAACGGTATAACTTTACTACTTTTTCTCATTCAATCGAACAAAGTGTAAAACCTAATTATTTTGTTCTATTATGGCCCGAGAGTGTAAATTTGCAACGTATCGATGCCAACGTTCACAAGAGCCAAAATCGGGCCAAGAATAGACTACTCAGTTGTGCGAAAACTGTATAACTTTGGAAACAGTACTTTCTCTCATTCAATCGAACAAAGTGTAAAACCTAATTATTTTGTTCTATTATGCCCGGAGAGTGTAAATTTGCAACGTATAGATGCCAACGTTCACAAGAACCAAAACCGGACCAACATTATACTACTCATTTGTGCCCTAACTTTACAACTTTGAAACGAGTACTTTTTCTCATGCAACCGAACAATGAGTAAAACCTAATTATTTTGTTCTATTATGCCCCGAGAGTGTAAATTTGCAACGTATAGATGCCAACGTTCACAAGAACCAAAACCGGACCAATATTAGACTACTCAGTTGTGCCCTAACAGTATAACTTTGGTAACAGTACTTTTTCTCATTCAATCGAACAAAGAGTAAAACCAAATTATTTTGTTCTATTATGCCCCGAGAGTGTAAATTTGCAACGTATCGATGCCAACGTTCACAAGAACCAAAACCGGACCAACATTAGACTACTCATTTGTGCCCTAACTTTACAACTTTGAAACGAGTACCTTTTCTCTGGCGACCGAACAAAGAGTAAAACCTAATTATTTTGTTCTATTATGCCCCGAGAGTGTAAATTTGCAACGAATAGAAACCAACGTTCACAAGAACCAAAACCGGACTAACATTATACTACTCATTTGTGCCCTAACTTTACAACTTTGAAACGAGTACTTTTTATCATGCAACCGAACAAAGAGTAAAACCTAATTATTTTGTTCTATTATGCCCCGAGAGTGTAAATTTGCAACATATCGATGCCAACGTTCACAAGAACCAAAAACCGACCAACATTAGACTACTCGGTTGTGCCCTAACAAAGGTATAACTTTGGAAATGATTTTTCTCAGTCAATCGAACAAAGAGTAAAACCTAATTATTTTGTTCTATTATGCCCCGAGAGTGTAAATTTGAAACGTATCGATGCCAACATTCACAAGAACCAAAACCGGACCAATATTAGACTACTCAGTTGTGCCCTAACAGTATAACTTTGGTAAAAGTACTTTTTCTTATTCAATCGAAGACAGATTAAAACCTAAGCATTTTGTTCTATTATGTCCCGAGAGTGTAAATTTGAAACGTATCGATGACAACATTCACAAGAACCAAAACCGGACCAATATTAGACTACTCAGTTGTGCCCTAACGGTTTAACTTTGGTAACGATTACTTTTCTCATTCAATCGAACAAAGAGTAAAACCTAATTATTTTGTTCTATTATGCCCGAGTGTAAATTTGCAACGTATCGATGCCATCGTTCACAAGAACGAAATCGACCAACATTAGACTACTCAGTTGTGCCCTAACAGTATAACTTTGGAAACAGTACTTTTTCTCATTCAATCGAACAAAGAGTAAAACCTAATTATTTTGTTCTATTATGCCCCGAGAGTGTAAATTTGCAACGTATCGATGCCAACATTTACAAGAACCAAAACCGGACCAAAATTAGACTACTCATTTGTGCCCTAACAGTATAACTTTGGAAACAGTACTTTTTCTCATTCAATAGAACAAAGAGTAAAACCGAATTATTTTGTTCTATTATGGCCCGAGAGTGTAAATTTGCAACGTATCGATGCCAACGTTCACAAGAACCAAAACCGGGCCTAGAATAGACTACTCAGTTGTGCGCAAACAGTATAACTTTGGAAACACTACTATTTCTCATTCAATCAAACAAAGAGTAAAACCTAATTATTTTGTTCTATTATGGCCCGAGAGTGTAAATTTGCAACGTATCGATGCCAACGTTCACAAGAGCCAAAATCGGGCCAAGAATAGACTACTCAGTTGTGCGAAAACTGTATAACTTTGGAAACAGTACTTTTTCTCATTCAATCGAACAAAGAGTAAAACCTAATTATTTTGTTCTATTATGCCCCGAGAGTGTAAATTTGCAACGTATAGATGCCAACGTTCACAAGAACCAAAACCGGACCAACATTAGACTACTCATTTGTGCCCTAACTTTACAACTTTGAAACGAGTACTTTTTCTAATGCAACCGAACAATGAGTAAAACCTAATTATTTAGTTCTATTATGCCCCGAGAGTGTAAATTTGCAACGTATAGAAGCCAACGTTCAGAAGAACCAAAACCGGACCAACATTAGACTACTCATTTGTGCCCTAACAGTATAACGTTGGAAACAGTACTTTTTCTCATTCAATCGAACAAAGAGTAAAACCAAATTATTTTGTTCTCTTATGCCCCGAGAGTGTAAATTTGCAACGTATCGATGCCAACATTCACAAGAACCAAAACCGGACCAAAATTAGACAACTCAATTGTGCCCTAACAGTAAAACTTTGAAAACAGTACTTTTTCTCATTCAATTGAACAAAGAGTAAAACCTAATTATTTTGTTCTCATATGCCCCGAGAGTGTAAATTTGCAACGTATCGATGCCAACGTTCACAAGAACCAAAACCGGACCAACATTAGACTACTCAGTTGTGCCCTAACAGTATAACTTTGGAAACATTACTTTTTCTCATTCAATCGAACAAAGAGTAAAACCTAATTATTTTGTTCTATTATGGCCCGAGAGTGTAAATTTGCAACGTATCGTTGCCAACGTTCACAAGAACCAAAACCGGGCCTAGAATAGACTACTCAGTTGTGCGCAAACAGTATAACTTTGGAAACACTTCTTTTTCTCATTCAATCGACCAAAGAGTAAAACCTAATTATTTTGTTCTATTATGGCCCGAGAGTGTAAATTTGCAACGTATCGATGCCAACGTTCACAAGAACCAAAATCGGGCCAAGAATAGACTACTCAGTTGTGCGAAAACAGTATAATTTTGGAAAAAGTATTTTTTCTCATTCAATCGAACAAAGAGTAAAACCTAATTATTTTGTTCTATTATGCCCCGAGAGTGTAAATTTGCAACGTATAGATGCCAACGTTCACAAGAACCAAAGGACCAACATTATACTACTCATTTGTGCCCTAACTTTACAACTTTGAAACGAGTACTTTTTCTCATGCAACCGTACAAAGAGTAAAACCTAATTATTTTGTTCTATTATGCCCCGAGAGTGTAAATTTGCAACGTATAGATGCCAACGTTCACAAGAACCAAAACTGGACCAACATTATACAACTCATTTGTGCCCTAACTTTACAACTTTGAAACGAGTACTTTTTCTCATGCAACCGAACAAAGAGTAAAACCTAATTATTTTGTTCTATTATGCCCCGAGAGTGTAAATTTGCAACGTATAGATGCCAACGTTCACAAGAACCAAAACCGGACTAACATTATACTACTCATTTGTGCCCTAAGTTTCCAACTTTGAAACGAGTACTTTTTATCATGCAACCGAACAAAGAGTAAAACCTAATTATTTTGTTCTATTATGCCCAAGAGTGTAAATTTGCAACATATCGATGCCAACGTTCACAAGAACCAAAACCGGACCAACATTAGACTACTCAGTTGTGCCCTAACAGTATAACTTTGGAAACAGTACTTTTTCTCATGCAATCGAACATAGAGTAAAACCTAATTATTTTGTTCTATTATGCCCCGAGAGTGTAAATTTGCAACGTATCGATGCCAACGTTCAGAAGAACCAAAACCGGACCAACATTATACTACTCATTTATGCGCAAACAGTATAACTTTGGAAAAACTACTTTTTCTTATTCAATCGAACAAAGATTAAAACCTAAGCATTTTGTTCTATTATGCCCCGAGAGTGTAAATTTGAAACGTATCGATGCCAACGTTCACAATAACCAAAACCGACCAACATTAGACTACTCGGTTGTGCCCTAACGGTTTAACTTTGGTAACGGTACTTTTTCTCATTCAATCGAACAAAGAGTAAAACCTAATTATTTTGTTCTATTATGCCCCGAGAGTGTAAATTTGCAACGTATTGATGCCATCGTTCACAAGAACGAAAACCGGACCAACATTAGACTACTCATTTGTGCCCTAACAGAATAACTTTGGAAACAGTACTTTTTCTCATTCAATCGAACAAAGAGTAAAACCAAATTATTTTGTTCTCTTATGCCCCGAGAGTGTAAATTTGCAACGTATAGATGCCAACGTTCACAAGAACCAAAACCGGACCAACATTATACTACTCATTTGTGCCCTAACTTTACAACTTTGAAACGAGTACTTTTTCTCATGCAACCGAACAATGAGTAAAACCTAATTATTTTGTTTTATTATGCCCCGAGAGTGTAAATTTGCAACGTATAGATGCCAACGTTCACAAGAACCAAAACCGGACCAACATTAGACTACTCATTTGTGCCCTAACAGTATAACTTTGGAAACAGTACTTTTTCTCATTCAATCGAACAAAGAGTAAAACCGAATTATTTTGTTCTCTTATGGCCCGAGAGTGTAAATTTGCAACGTATCGATGCCAACGTTCACAAGAACCAAAACCGGGCCTAGAATAGACTACTCAGTTGTGCGCAAACAGTATAACTTTGGAAACACTACTATTTCTCATTCAATCAAACAAAGAGTAAAATCTAATTATTTTGTTCTATTATGGCCCGAGAGTGTAAATTTGCATCGTATCGATGCCAACGTTCACAAGAGCCAAAATCGGGCCAAGAATAGACTACTCAGTTGTGCGAAAACTGTATAACTTTGGAAACAGTACTTTTTCTCATTCAATCGAACAAAGAGTAAAACCTAATTATTTTGTTCTATTATGCCCCGAGAGTGTAAATTTGCAACGTATAGATGCCAACGTTCACAAGAACCAAAACCGGACCAACATTATACTACTCATTTGTGCCCTAACTTTACAACTTTGAAACGAGTACTTTTTCTCATGCAACCGAACAATGAGTAAAACCTAATTATTTTGTTCTATTATGCCCCGAGAGTGTAAATTTGCAACGTATAGATGCCAACGTTCAGAAGAACCAAAACCGGACCAACATTAGACTACTCATTTGTACCCTAACAGTATAACTTTGGAAACAGTACTTTTTCTCATTCAATCGAACAAAGAGTAAAACCAAATTATTTTGTTCTCTTATGCCCCGAGAGTGTAAATTTGCAACGTATCGATGCCAACATTCACAAGAACCAAAACCGGACCAAAATTAGACAACTCAATTGTGCCCTAACAGTAAAACTTTGGAAACAGTACTTTTTCTCATTCAATTGAACAAAGAGTAAAACCTAATTATTTTGTTCTATTATGCCCCGAGAGTGTAAATTTGCAACGTATCGATGCCAACGTTCACAAGAACCAAAACCGGACCAACATTAGACTACTCAGTTGTGCCCTAACATTATAACTTTGAAAACAGTACTTTTTCTCATTCAATCGAACAAAGAGTAAAACCTAATTATTTTGTTCTATTATGGCCCGAGAGTCTAAATTTGCAACGTATCGTTGCCAACGTTCACAAGAACCAAAACCGGGCCTAGAATAGACTACTCAGTTGTGCGCAAACAGTATAACTTTGGAAACACTTCTTTTTCTCATTCAATCGACCAAAGAGTAAAACCTAATTATTTTGTTCTATTATGGCCCGAGAGTGTAAATTTGCAACGTATCGATGCCAACGTTCACAAGAACCAAAATCGGGCCAAGAATAGACTACTCAGTTGTGCGAAAACAGTATAATTTTGGAAACAGTACTTTTTCTCATTCAATCGAACAAAGAGTAAAACCTAATTATTTTGTTCTATTATGCCCGAGAGTGTAAATTTGCTACGTATAGATGCCAACATTCACAAGAACAAATACAGGACCAACATTATACTACTCATTTGTGCCCTAACTTTACAACTTTGAAACGAGTACTTTTTCTCATGCAACCGAACAAAGAGTAAAACCTAATTATTTTGTTCTATTATGCCCCGAGAGTGTAAATTTGCAACGTATAGATGCCAACGTTCACAAGAACCAAAACTGGACCAACATTATACAACTCATTTGTGCCCTAACTTTACAACTTTGAAACGAGTACTTTTTCTCATGCAACCGAACAAAGAGTAAAACCTAATTATTTTGTTCTATTATGCCCCGAGAGTGTAAATTTGCAACGTATAGATGCCAACGTTCACAAGAACCAAAACCGGACTAACATTATACTACTCATTTGTGCCCTAAGTTTCCAACTTTGAAAAGAGTACTTTTTATCATGCAACCGAACAAAGAGTAAAACCTAATTATTTTGTTCTATTATGCCCAGAGAGTGTAAATTTGCAATGTATCGATGCCAACGTTCACAAGAACCAAAACCGGACCAACATTAGACTACTCAGTTGTGCCCTAACAGTATAACTTTGGAAACGGTACTTTTTCTCATGCAATCGAACATAGAGTAAACACTAATTATTTTGTTCTATTATGCCCCGAGAGTGTAAATTTGCAACATATCGATGCCAACGTTCACAAGAACCAAAACCGGACCATAATTATACTACACATTTATGCCCAATCAGTAAGACTTTCGAAAAACTACTTTTTCTTATTCAAAAGAACAAAAATTAAAACCTATGCATTTTGTTCTATTATGCCCTGAGAGTGTAAATTTGAAACGTATCGATGCCAACGTTCACAATAACCAAACCGGACCAACATTAGACTACTCAGATGTGCCCTAACAGTTTAACTTTGGTAACAGTACTTTTTCTCATTCAATCGAACAAAGAGTAAAACCTAATTATTTTGTTCTATTATGCCCCGAGAGTGTAAATTTGCAACGTATCGATGCCATCGTTCACAAGAACGAAATCCGGACCAACATTAGACTACTCATTTGTGCCCTAACAGAATAACTTTGGAAACAGTACTTTTTCTCATTCAATCGAACAAAGAGTAAAACCAAATTATTTTGTTCTCTTATGCCCCGAGAGTGTAAATTTGCAACGTATAGATGCCAACGTTCACAAGAACCAAAACCGGACCAACATTATACTACTCATTTGTGCCCTAACTTTACAACTTTGAAACGAGTACTTTTTCTCATGCAACCGAACAATGAGTAAAACCTAATTATTTTGTTTTATTATGCCCCGAGAGTGTAAATTTGCAACGTATAGATGCCAACGTTCAGAAGAACCAAAACCGGACCAACATTAGACTACTCATTTGTGCCCTAACAGTATAACTTTGGAAACAGTACTTTTTCTCATTCAATCGAACAAAGAGTAAAACCGAATTATTTTGTTCTCTTATGGCCCGAGAGTGTAAATTTGCAACGTATCGATGCCAACGTTCACAAGAACCAAAACCGGGCCTAGAATAGACTACTCAGTTGTGCGCAAACAGTATAACTTTGGAAACACTACTATTTCTCATTCAATCAAACAAAGAGTAAAACCTAATTATTTTGTTCTATTATGGCCCGAGAGTGTAAATTTGCAACGTATCGATGCCAACGTTCACAAGAGCCAAAATTGGGCCAAGAATAGACTACTCAGTTGTGCGAAAACTGTATAACTTTGGAAACAGTACTTTCTCTCATTCAATCGAACAAAGAGTAAAACCTAATTATTTTGTTCTATTATGCCCCGAGAGTGTAAATTTGCAACGTATAGATGCCAACGTTCACAAGAACCAAAACCGGACCAACATTATACTACTCATTTGTGCCCTAACATTAAAACTTTGAAACGAGTACTTTTTCTCATGCAACCGAACAAAGAGTAAAACCTAATTATTTTGTTCTATTATGCCCCGAGAGTGTAAATTTGCAACGTATCGATGCCAACGTTCACAAGAACCAAAACCGGACCAACATTAGACTACTCATTTGTGCCCTAACAGTATAACTTTGGAAACAGTACTTTTTCTCATTCAATCGAACAAAGAGTAAAACCAAATTATTTTGTTCTCTTATGCCCCGAGAGTGTAAATTTGCAACGTATCGATGCCAACATTCACAAGAACCAAAACCGGACCAAAATTAGACTACTCAATTGTGCCCTAACAGTAAAACTTTGGAAACAGTACTTTTTCTCATTCAATTGAACAAAGAGTAAAACCTAATTATTTTGTTCTCATATGCCCGAGAGTGTAAATTTGCAACGTATCGATGCCAACGTTCACAAGAACCAAAACCGGACCAACATTAGACTACTCGGTTGTGCCACTAACAGTATAACTTTGGAAACAGTACTTTTTCTCATTCAATCGAACAAAGAGTAAAACCTAATTATTTTGTTCTATTATGGCCCGAGAGTCTAAATTTGCAACGTATCGTTGCCAACGTTCACAAGAACCAAAACCGGGCCTAGAATAGACTACTCAGTTGTGCGCAAACAGCTTAACTTTGGAAACACTACTTTTCATTCAATCGAACAGAGAGTAAAACCTATTAATTTTATTCTATTATGGCCTGAGAGTGTAAATTTGCAACGTATCGATGCCAACGTTCACAAGAACCAAAATCGGGCCAAGAATAGACTACTCAGTTGTGCGAAAACAGTATAATTTTGGAAACAGTACTTTTTCTCATTCAATCGAACAAAGAGTAAAACCTAATTATTTTGTTCTATTATGCCCCGAGAGTGTAAATTTGCAATGTATAGATGCCAACGTTCACAAGAACCAAAACCGGACCAACATTATACTACTCATTTGTGCCCTAACTTTACAACTTTGAAACGAGTACTTTTTCTCATTCAATCGAACAAAGAGTAAAACCTAATTATTTTGTTCTATTATGCCCCGAGAGTGTAAATTTGCAATGTATAGATGCCAACGTTCACAAGAACCAAAACTGGACCAACATTATACTACTCATTTGTGCCCTAACTTTACAACTTTGAAACGAGTACTTTTTCTCATGCAACCGAACAAAGAGTAAAACCTAATTATTTTGTTCTATTATGCCCCGAGAGTGTAAATTTGCAACGTATAGATGCCAACGTTCACAAGAACCAAAACCGGACTAACATTATACTACTCATTTGTGCCCTAACTTTACAACTTTGGAAACAGTACTTTTTCTCATGCAACCGAACAAAGAGTAAAACCTAATTATTTTGTTCTATTATGCCCCGAGAGTGTAAATTTGCAACATATCGATGCCAACGTTCACAAGAACCAAAACCGGACCAACATTAGACTACTCAGTTGTGCCCTAACAGTATAACTTTGGAAACAGTACTTTTTCTCATGCAATCGAACATAGAGTAAAACCAAATTATTTTGTTCTATTATGCCCCGAGAGTGTAAATATGCAACGTTTCGATGCCAACGTTCAGAAGAACCAAAACCGGACCAACATTATACTACTCATTTATGCGCAAACAGTATAACTTTGGAAAAACTACTTTTTCTTATTCAATCGAACAAAGATTAAAACCTAAGCATTTTGTTCTATTATGCCCCGAGTGTAAATTTGAAACGTATCGATGCCAACGTTCACAATAACCAAAACCGGACCAACATTAGACTACTCGGTTATTGCCACTAACGGTTTAACTTTGGTAGCAGTACTTTTTCTCATTCAATCGAACAAAGAGTAAAACCTAATTATTTTGTTCTATTACGCCCGAGAGTGTAAATTTGCAACGTATCGATGCCATCGTTCACAAGAAGCAGGACCAACATTAGACTACTCGTTTGTGCCCTAACGAATAACTTTGGAAACAGTACTTTTTCTCATTCAATCGAACAAAGAGTAAAACCAAATTATTTTGTTCTCTTATGCCCCGAGAGTGTAAATTTGCAACGTATCGATGCCAACATTTACAAGAACCAAAACCGGACCAAAATTAGACTACCCATTTGTGCCCTAACAGTATAACTTTGGAAACAGTACTTTTTCTCATTCAATAGAACAAAGAGTAAAAACGAATTATTTTGTTCTATTATGGCCCGAGAGTGTAAATTTGCAACGTATCGATGCCAACGTTCACAAGAACCAAAAGGGCCTAGAATAGACTACTCAGTTGTGCGCAAACAGGATAACTTTGGAAACACTACTATTTCTCATTCAATCAAACAAAGAGTAAAACCTAATTATTTTGTTCTATTATGGCCCGAGAGTGTAAATTTGCAACGTATCGATGCCAACGTTCACAAGAGCCAAAATCGGGCCAAGAATAGACTACTCAGTTGTGCGAAAACTGTATAACTTTGGAAACAGTACTTTCTCTCATTCAATCGAACAAAGAGTAAAACCTAATTATTTTGTTCTATTATGCCCCGAGAGTGTAAATTTGCAACGTATAGATGCCAACGTTCACAAGAACCAAAACCGGACCAACATTATACTACTCATTTGTGCCCTAACTATACAACTTTGAAACGAGTACTTTTTCTAATGCAACCGAACAATGAGTAAAACCTAATTATTTAGTTCTATTATGCCCCGAGAGTGTAAATTTGCAACGTATAGAAGCCAACGTTCAGAAGAACCAAAACCGGACCAACATTAGACTACTCATTTGTGCCCTAACAGTATAACGTTGGAAACAGTACTTTTTCTCATTCAATCGAACAAAGAGTAAAACAAAATTATTTTGTTCTCTTATGCCCCTAGAGTGTAAATTTGCAACGTATCGATGCCAACATTCACAAGAACCAAAACCGGACCAAAATTAGACAACTCAATTGTGCCCTAACAGTAAAAGTTTGAAAACAGTACTTTTTCTCATTCAATTGAACAAAGAGTAAAACCTAATTATTTTGTTCTCATATTCCCCGAGAGTGTAAATTTGCAACGTATCGATGCCAACGTTCACAAGAACCAAAACCGGACCAACATTAGACTACTCAGTTGTGCCCTAACAGTATAACTTTGGAAACAGTACTTTTCTCATTCAATCGAACAAAGAGTAAAACCTAATTATTTTGTTCTATTACGCCCCGAGAGTGTAAATTTGCAACCTATCGATGCCAACGTTCACAAGAACCAAAGCAGGGCCTAGAATAGACTACTCGATTGTCAAACAGTATAACTTTGGAAACACTTCTTTTTCTCATTCAATCGACCAAAGAGTAAAACCTAATTATTTTGTTCTATTATGGCCCGAGAGTGTAAATTTGCAACGTATCGATGCCAACGTTCACAAGAACCAAAATCGGGCCAAGAATAGACTACTCAGTTGTGCGAAAACAGTATAATTTTGGAAACAGTACTTTTTCTCATTCAATCGAACAAAGAGTAAAACCTAATTATTTTGTTCTATTATGCCCCGAGAGTGTAAATTTGCAACGTATAGATGCCAACGTTCACAAGAACCGGACCAACATTATACTACTCATTTGTGCCCTAACTTTACAACTTTGAAAGCAGTACTTTTTCTCTCAAGCAACCGAACAAAGAGTAAAACCTAATTATTTTGTTCTATTATGCCCCGAGAGTGTAAATTTGCAACGTATAGATGCCAACGTTCACAAGAACCAAAACTGGACCAACATTATACAACTCATTTGTGCCCTAACTTTACAACTTTGAAACGAGTACTTTTTCTCATGCAACCGAACAAAGAGTAAAACCTAATTATTTTGTTCTATTATGCCCCGAGAGTGTAAATTTGCAACGTATAGATGCCAACGTTCACAAGAACCAAAAAGGACTAACATTATACTACTCATTTGTGCCCTAAGTTTCCAACTTTGAAAGCAGTACTTTTTATCATGCGAACAAAGAGTAAAACCTAATTATTTTGTTCTATTATGCCCCGAGAGTGTAAATTTGCAACATATCGATGCCAACGTTCACAAGAACCAAAACCGGACCAACATTAGACTACAAAGTTGTGCTCTAACAGTATAACTTTGGAAACAGTACTTTTTCTCATGCAATCGAACATAGAGTAAAACCAAATTATTTTGTTCTATTATGCCCCGAGAGTGTAAATTTGCAACGTATCGATGCCAACGTTCGGAAGAACCAAAAGCAGGACCAACATTATACTACTCATTTATGCGCAAACAGTACAACTTTGGAAAAACTACTTTTTCTTATTCAATCGAACAAAGATTAAAACCTAAGCATTTTGTTCTATTATGCCCCGAGAGTGTAAATTTGAAACGTATCGATGCCAACGTTCACAAGAACCAAAACCGGACCAATATTAGACTACTCAGTTGTGCCCTAACAGTATAACTTTGGTAACAGTACTTTTTCTCATTCAATCGAACAAAGAGTAAAACCTAATTATTTTGTTCTATTATGCCCCGAGAGTGTAAATTTGCAACGTATTGATGCCATCGTTCACAAGAGCAGCAGGACCAACATTAGACTACTCATTTGTGCCTAACGAATAACTTTGGAAACAGTACTTTTTCTCATTCAATCGAACAAAGAGTAAAACCAAATTATTTTGTTCTATTATGCCCCGAGAGTGTAAATTTGCAACGTATAGATGCCAACGTTCACAAGAACCAAAACCGGACCAACATTATACTACTCATTTGTGCCCTAACTTTACAACTTTGAAACGAATATTTTTTCTCATGCAACAGAACAAAGAGTAAAACCTAATTATTTTGTTCTATTATGCCCCGAGAGTGTAAATTTGCAACATATCGATGCCAACGTTCACAAGAACCAAAACCGGACCAACATTAGACTACTCAGTTGTGCCCTAACAGTATAACTTTGGAAACAGTACTTTTTCTCATTCAATCGAACAAAGAGTAAAACCGAATTATTTTGTTCTCTTATGGCCCGAGAGTGTAAATTTGCAACGTATCGATGCCAACGTTCACAAGAACCAAAACCGGGCCTAGAATAGACTACTCAGTTGTGCGCAAACAGTATAACTTTGGAAACACTACTATTTCTCATTCAATCAAACAAAGAGTAAAACCTAATTATTTTGTTCTATTATGGCCCGAGAGTGTAAATTTGCAACGTATCGATGCCAACGTTCACAAGAGCCAAAATCGGGCCAAGAATAGACTACTCAGTTGTGCGAAAACTGTATAACTTTGGAAACAGTACTTTTTCTCATTCAATCGAACAAAGTGTAAAACCTAATTATTTTGTTCTATTATGCCCCGAGAGTGTAAATTTGCAACGTATAGATGCCAACGTTCACAAGAACCAAAACCGGACCAACATTATACTACTCATTTGTGCCCTAACTTTACAACTTTGAAACGAGTACTTTTTCTCATGCAACCGAACAATGAGTAAAACATAATTATTTTGTTCTATTATGCCCCGAGAGTGTAAATTTGCAACGTATCGATGCCAACATTCACAAGAACCAAAACCGGACCAAAATTAGACAACTCAATTGTGCCCTAACAGTAAAACTTTGAAAACAGTACTTTTTCTCATTCAATTGAACAAAGAGTAAAACCTAATTATTTTGTTCTCATATGCCCCGAGAGTGTAAATTTGCAACGTATCGATGCCAACGTTCACAAGAACCAAAACCGGACCAACATTAGACTACTCAGTTGTGCCCTAACAGTATAACTTTGGAAACGGTACTTTTTCTCATTCAATCGAACAAAGAGTAAAACCTAATTATTTTGTTCTATTATGCCCCGAGAGTGTAAATTTGCAACGTATCGTTGCCAACGTTCACAAGAACCAAAACCGGGCCTAGAATAGACTACTCAGTTGTGCGCAAACAGTATAACTTTGGAAACACTTCTTTTTCTCATTCAATCGACCAAAGAGTAAAACCTAATTATTTTGTTCTATTATGGCCCGAGAGTGTAAATTTGCAACGTATCGATGCCAACGTTCACAAGAACCAAAATCGGGCCAAGAATAGACTACTCAGTTGTGCGAAAACAGTATAATTTTGGAAACAGTACTTTTTCTTATTCAATCGAACAAAGAGTAAAACCTAATTATTTTGTTCTATTATGCCCCGAGAGTGTAAATTTGCAACGTATAGATGCCAACGTTCACAAGAACCAAAACCGGACCAACATTATACTACTCATTTGTGCCACAACTTTACAACTCTGAAACGAGTACTTTTTCTCATGCAACCGAACAAAGAGTAAAACCTAATTATTTTGTTCTATTATGCCCCGAGAGTGTAAATTTGCAACGTATAGATGCCAACGTTCACAAGAACCAAAACTGGACCAACATTATACAACTCATTTGTGCCCTAACTTTACAACTTTGAAACGAGTACTTTTTCTCATGCGAACAAAGAGTAAAACCTAATTATTTTGTTCTATTATGCCCCGAGAGTGTAAATTTGCAACGTATAGATGCCAACGTTCACAAGAACCAAAAGCAGGACTAACATTATACTACTCATTTGTGCCCTAAGTTTCCAACTTTGAAAGCGAGTACTTTTTATCATGCAATAGAACAAAGAGTAAAACCTAATTATTTTGTTCTATTATGCCCCGAGAGTGTAAATTTGCAACATATCGATGCCAACGTTCACAAGAACCAAAACCGGACCAACATTAGACTACTCAGTTGTGCCCTAACAGTATAACTTTGGAAACAGTACTTTTTCTCATGCAATCGAACATAGAGTAAAACCAAATTATTTTGTTCTATTATGCCCCGAGAGTGTAAATTTGCAACGTATCGATGCCAACGTTCGAGAAGAACCAAAGCAGGACCAACATTATACTACTCGTTTATGCGCAAACGGTACAACTTTGGTAAAAGTACTTTTTCTTATTCAATCGAAGACAGATTAAAACCTAAGCATTTTGTTCTATTATGCCCTGAGAGTGTAAATTTGAAACGTATCGATGCCAACGTTCACAATAACCAAAACCGGACCAACATTAGACTAATCAGTTGTGCTCTAACAGTTTAACTTTGGTAACAGTACTTTTTCTCATTCAATCGAACAAAGAGTAAAACCTAATTATTTTGTTCTATTATGCCCCGAGAGTGTAAATTTGCAACGTATTGATGCCATCGTTCACATGAACAGCAGGACCAACATTAGACTACTCGTTTGTGCCCTAACGAGAATAACTTTGGAAAACGGTACTTTTCTCATTCAATCGAACAAAGAGTAAAACCAAATTATTTTGTTCTATTATGCCCCGAGAGTGTAAATTTGCAACGTATCGATGCCAACGTTCACAAGAACCAAAACCGGACCAACATTATACTACTCATTTGTGCCCTAACTTTACAACTTTGAAACGAGTACTTTTTCTCGTACAGCAAGACAATGAGTAAAACCTAATTATATTGTTCTATTATGCCCCGAGAGTGTAAATTTGCAACGTATAGATGCCAACGTTCGGAAGAACCAAGCAGGACCAACATTAGACTACTCGTTTGTGCCCTAACAGTATAACTTTGGAAACAATACTTTTTCTCATTCAATCGAACAAAGAGTAAAACCGAATTATTTTGTTCTCTTATGGCCCGAGAGTGTAAATTTGCAACGTATCGATGCAAACGTTCACAAGAACCAAAACCGGGCCTAGAATAGACTACTCAGTTGTGCGCAAACAGTATAACTTTGGAAACACTACTATTTCTCATTCAATCAAACAAAGAGTAAAACCTAATTATTTTGTTCTATCATGGCCCGAGAGTGTAAATTTGCAACGTATCGATGCCAACGTTCACAAGAGCCAAAATCGGGCCAAGAATAGACTACTCAGTTGTGCGAAAAGCTGTATAACTTTGGAAACGTCTCTCATTCAAGCGAACATAGAGTAAAACCTAATTATTTTGTTCTAATATGCCCCGAGAGTGTAAATTTGCAACGTATCGATGCCAACGTTCACAAGAACCAAAACCGGACCAACATTAGACTACTCAGTTGTGCCCTAACAGTATAACTTTGAAAACAGTACTTTTTCTCATCCAATCGAACAAAGAGTAAAACCTAATTATTTTGTTCTATTATGCCGAGAGTGTAAATTTGCAACGTATCGATGCCAACGTTCACAAGAACCAAAACCGGACCAACATTAGACTACTCATTTGTGCCACTAACGGTATAACTTTGGAAACGGTACTTTTTTCATTCAATCGAACAAAGAGTAAAACCAAATTATTTTGTTCTCTTATGCCAGAGTGTAAATTTGCAACGTATCGATGCCAACGTTCACAAGAACCAAAACCGGACCAACATTAGACTACTCAATTGTGCCACTAACGGTAAAACTTTGGAAACAGTACTTTTTCTCATTCGATCGAACAAAGAGTAAAACCTAATTATTTTGTTCAATTATGCCCCGAGAGTGTAAATTTGCAACGTATCGATGCCAACGTTCACAAGAACCAAAACCGGACCAACATTAGACTACTCAGTTGTGCCCTAACAGTATAACTTTGGAAACAGTACTTTTTCTCATTCAATCGAACAAAGAGTAAAATCTAATTATTTTGTTCTATTATGGCCCGAGACTGTAAATTTGCAACGTATCGATGCCAACGTTCACAAGAACCAAAACCGGGCCAAGAATAGACTACTCAGTTGTGCGCAAACAGTATAACTTTGGAAACACTACTTTTTCTCATTCAATCGAACAAAGAGTACAACCTAATTATTTTGTTCTATTATGGCCCGAGAGTGTAAATTTGCAACGTATCGATGCCAACGTTCACAAGAGCCAAAATCGGGCCAAGAATAGACTACTCAGTTGTGCGAAAACTGTATAACTTTGGAAACAGTACTTTCTCTCATTCAATCGAACAAAGAGTAAAACCTAATTATTTTGTTCTATTATGCCCCGAGAGTGTAAATTTGCAACGTATAGATGCCAACGTTCACAAGAACCAAAACCGGACCAACATTATACTACTCATTTGTGCCCTAACTTTACAACTTTGAAACGAGTACTTTTTCTCATGCAACCGAACAAAGAGTAAAACCTAATTATTTTGTTCTATTATGTCCAGAGTGTAAATTTGCAACGTATAGATGCCAACGTTCACAAGAACCAAAACCGGACCAACATTAGACTACTCATTTACGCCTAACGGTATAACTTTGGAAAACGATGCTTTTCTCATTCAATCGAACAAAGAGTAAAACCTAATTATTTTGTTCTCTTATGCCACGAGAGTGTAAATTTGCAACGTATCGATGCCAACATTCACAAGAACCAAAACCGGACCAAAATTAGACTACTCATTTGTGCCCTAACAGAAAAACTTTGGAAACAGTACTTTTTCTCATTCAATCGAACAAAGAGTAAAAACCTAATTATTTTGTTCTATTATGCCCCGAGAGTGTAAATTTGCAACGTATCGACGCCAACGTTCACAAGAACCAAAACCGAACCAAGAATAGACTACTCAGTTGTGCGCTAACAGTATAACTTTGGAAACAGTACTTTTTCTCATTCAATCGAACAAAGAGTAAAACCTAATTATTTTGTTCTATTATGGCCCGAGAGTGTAAATTTGCAACGTATCGTTGCCAACGTTCACAAGAACCAAAACCGGGCCTAGAATAGACTACTCATTTGTGCCCTAACAGTATAACTTTGGAAACAGTACTTTTTCTCATTCAATCGAACAAAGAGTAAAACCTAATTATTTTGTTCTCTTATGCCCCGAAAGTGTAAATTTGCAACGTATCGATTGCCAACGTTCACAAGAACCAAAACCGGACCAACATTAGACTACTCAGTTGTGCCCTAACAGTATAACTTTGGAAACAGTACTTTTTCTCATTCAATCGAACAAAGAGTAAAACCTAATTATTTTGTTCTATTATGGCGAGAGTGTAAATTTGCAACGTATCGATGCCAACGTTCACAAGAACCAAAGCGGGCCAGAACGGACTACTCGGTTGTGCGCAAACAGTATAACTTTGGAAACACTACTTTTTCTCATTCAATCGAACAAAGAGTAAAACCTAATTATTTTGTTCTATTATGCCCCGAGAGTGTAAATTTGCAACGTATCGATGCCAACGTTCACAAAAACCAAAACGGGACCAACATTAGACTACTCATTTGCGCACAAACAGAAAACTTTGAAAGCAGTACTTTTTCTCATTCAATCGAACAAAGAGTAAAACCTAATTATTTTGTTCTATTATGGCGAGTGTAAATTTTCAACGTATCGATGCCAACGTTCACAAGAACCAAAAAGGGCCAAGAATAGACTACTCAGTTGTGCACAAACAGTATAACTTTGGAAACACTACTTTTTCTCATTCAATCGAACAAAGAGTAAAACCTAATTATTTTGTTCTCTTATGCCCCGAGAGTGTAAATTTGCAACGTATCGTTGCCAACGTTCACAAGAACCAAAACCGGACCAACATTAGACTACTCAGTTGTGCCCTAACAGTATAACTTTGGAAACAGTATTTTTTCTCATTTAATCGAACAAAGAGTAAAACCTAATTATTTTATTCTATTATGCCCCGAGACTGTAAATTTGCAACGTATAGATGCCAACGTTCACAAGAACCAAAACCGGACCAACATTATACTACTCAATTGTGCCCTAACAGTAAAACTTTGGAAACAGTACTTTTTCTCATTCAATCGAACAAAGAGTAAAACCTAATTATTTTGTTCTCATATGCCCCGAGAGTGTAAATTTGCAACGTATCGATGCCAACGTTCACAAGAACCAAAATCGGACCAACATTAGACTACTCAGTTGTGCCCTAACAGTATAACTTTGGAAACAGTACTATTTCTCATTCAATCGAACAAAGAGTAAAACCTAATTATTTTGTTCTATTATGCCCCGAGAGTGTAAATTTGCAACGTATCGATGCCAACGTTCACAAGAACAAAAACCGGACCAACATTAGACTACTCAGTTGTGCCCTAACAGTATAACTTTGGAAACAGTACTTTTTCTCATTCAATCGAACAAAGAGTAAAACCTAATTATTTTGTTCTATTATGGCGAGAGTGTAAATTTGCAACGTATCGTTGCCAACGTTCACAAGAACCAAAGCAGGGCCTAGAATAGACTACTCGATTGTGCGCAAACGGTATAACTTTGGAAACACTACTTTTTCTCATTCAATCGAACAAAGAGTAAAACCTAATTATTTTGTTCTATTATGGCCCGAGAGTGTAAATTTGCAACGTATCGATGCCAACGTTCACAAGAACCAAAATCGGGCCAAGAATAGACTACTCAGTTGTGCGAAAACAGTATAATTTTGGAAACAGTACTTTTTCTCATTCAATCGAACAAAGAGTAAAACCTAATTATTTTGTTCTATTATGCCCCGAGAGTGTAAATTTGCAACGTATAGATGCCAACGTTCACAAGAACCAAAACCGGACCAACATTATACTACTCATTTGTGCCCTAACTTTACAACTTTGAAACTAGTACTTTTTCTCATGCAAGCTAACAAAGAGTAAAACCTAATTATTTTGTTCTATTATGCCCGAGAGTGTAAATTTGCAACGTATAGATGCCAACGTTCACAAGAACCAAATCCAGGACCAACATTATACTACTCATTTGTGCCCTAACTTTACAACTTTGAAAGCAGTACTTTTTCTCATGCAAGAGACAAAGATTAAAACCTAAGCATTTTGTTCTATTATGCCCCGAGAGTGTAAATTTGAAACGTATCAATGCCAACGTTCACAATAACCAAAACCGGACCAACACTATACTACTCATTTATGCGCAAACAGTATGACTTTGGAAAAACTACTTTTTCTCATTCAATCGAACAAAGATTAAAACCTAAGCATTTTGTTCTATTATGCCCCGAGAGTGTAAATTTGAAACGTATCAATGCCAACGTTCACAATAACCAAAACCGGACCAACATTAGACTACTCAGTTGTGCCCTAACAGTTTAACTTTGGTAACAGTACTTTTTATCATTCAATCGAACAAAGAGTAAAACCTAATTATTTTGTTCTATTATGCCCCGAGAGTGTAAATTTGCAACGTATCGATGCCATTTTTCACAAGAACCAAAACCGGACCAACATTAGACTACTCATTTGTGCCCTAACAGTATAACTTTGGAAACAGTACTTTTTCTCATTCAATCGAACAAAGAGTAAAACCAAATTATTTTGTTCTCTTATGCCCCGAAAGTGTAAATTTGCAACGTATCGATGCCAACGTTCACAAGAACCAAAACCGGACCAACATTAGACTACTCAGTTGTGCCCTAACAGTATAACTTTGGAAACAGTACTTTTTCTCATTCAATCGAACAAAGAGTAAAACCTAATTATTTTGTTCTATTATGGCCCGAGAGTGTAAATTTGCAACGTATCGATGCCAACGTTCACAAGAACCAAAACCGGGCCAAGAACAGACTACTCAGTTGTGCGCAAACAGTATAACTTTGGAAACACTACTTTTTCTCATTCAATCGAACAAAGAGTAAAACCTAATTATTTTGTTCTCTTATGCCCCGAGAGTGTAAATTTGCAACGTATCGACGCCAACGTTCACAAGAACCAAAACCGGACCAACATTAGCCTACTCAGTTGTGCCCTAACAGTATAACTTTGGAAACATTACTTTTTCTCATTCAATCGAACAAAGAGTAAAACCTAATTATTTTGTTCTATTATGGCCCGAGAGTGTAAATTTTCAACGTATCGATGCCAACGTTCACAAGAACCAAAACCGGGCCAAGAATAGACTACTCAGTTGTGCGCAAACAGTATAACTTTGGAAACACTACTTTTTCTCATTCAATCGAACAAAGAGTAAAACCTAATTATTTTGTTCTCTTATGCCCCGAGAGTGTAAATTTGCAACGTATCGATGCCAACGTTCACAAGAACCAAAATCGGACCAAAATTAGACTACTCATTTGTGCCCAAACAGTATAACTTTGGAAACAGTATTTTTCTCATTTAATCGAACAAAGAGTAAAATCTAATTATTTTATTCTATTATGCCCAGGCGTAAATTTGCAACGTATCGATGCCAACGTTCACAAGAACCAAAACCGGACCAACATTAGACTACTCAGTTGTGCCCTAACAGTATAACTTTGGAAACAGTACTTTTTCTCATTCAATCGAACAAATAGTAAAACCTAATTATTTTGTTCTATTATGCCCAACGAGTGTAAATTTGCAACATATCGATGCCAACGTTCACAAAAACCAAACCGGACCAACATTAGACTACTCGGTTATTGCCCTAACAGTATAACTTTGGAAATAGTACTTTTTCTCATGCAATCGAACATAGAGTAAAACCTAATTATTTTGTTCTATTTTGCCCCGAGAGCGTAAATTTGCAACGTATAGATGCCAACGTTCACAAGAACCAAAACCGGACCAACATTATACTACTCATTTGTGCCCTAACATTACAACTTTGAAACGAGTAATTTTTATCTTGCAACAGAACACAGAGTAAAACCTAATTATTTTGTTCTATTATGCCACGAGAGTGTAAATTTGCAACATATCGATGCCAACGTTCACAAGAACCAAAACCGGACCAACATTAGACTACTCAGTTGTGCCCTAACAGTATAACTTTGGAAACAGTACTTTTTCTCATGCAATCGAACATAGAGTAAAACCAAATTATTTTGTTCTATTATGCCCCGAGAGTGTAAATTTGCAACGTATCGATGCCAACGTTCGGAAGAACCAAAAGCAGGACCAACATTATACTACTCGTTTATGCGCAAACGGTATAACTTTGGAAAAACTACTTTTTCTTATTCAATCGAACAAAGATTAAAACCTAAGCATTTTGTTCTATTATACCCTGAGAGTGTAAATTTGCAACGTATCGATGCCAACGTTCACAAGAACCAAAACCGGACCAACATTAGACTACTCAGTTGTGCCCTAACAGTTTAACTTTGGTAACACTACTTTTTCTCATTCAATCGAACAAAGAGTAAAACCTAATTATTTTGTTCTATTATGCCCCGAGAGTGTAAATTTGCAACGTATCGATGCCATCGTTCACAAGCAGCAGGACCAACATTAGACTACTCATTTGTGCCCTAACGAATAACTTTGGAAATAGTACTTTTTCTCATTCAATCGAACAAAGAGTAAAACCAAATTATTTTGTTCTCTCTTATGAGTGTAAATTTGCAACGTATCGATGCCAACATTTACAAGAACCAAAACCGGACCAAAATTAGACTACCCATTTGTGCCCTAACAGTATAACTTTGGAAACAGTACTTTTTCTCATTCAATAGAACAAAGAGTAAAACCGAATTATTTTGTTCTATTATGGCCCGAGAGTGTAAATTTGCAACGTATCGATGCCAACGTTCACAAGAACCAAAACCGGACCAAAATTATGCTACTCATTTGTGTCCTAATAGTATAACTTTGAAAACAGTACTTTTTCTCATTCAATCAAACAAAGAGTAAAACCTAATTATTTTGTTCTATTATGGCCCGAGAGTGTAAATTTGCAACGTATCGATGCCAACGTTCACAAGAGCCAAAATCGGGCCAAGAATAGACTACTCAGTTGTGCGAAAACTGTATAACTTTGGAAACAGTACTTTCTCTCATTCAATCGAACAAAGAGTAAAACCTAATTATTTTGTTCTATTATGCCCCGAGAGTGTAAATTTGCAACGTATAGATGCCAACGTTCACAAGAACCAAAACCGGACCAACATTAGACTACTCAGTTGTGCCCTAACAGTATAACTTTGGAAACAGTATTTTTTCTCATTTAATCGAACAAAGAGTAAAACCTAATTATTTTATTCCATTATGCCCCGAGACTGTAAATTTGCAACGTATAGATGCCAACGTTCACAAGAACCAAAACCGGACCAACTTTATACTACTCAATTGTGCCCTAACAGTAAAACTTTGGAAACAGTACTTTTTCTCATTCAATCGAACAAAGAGTAAAACCTAATTATTTTGTTCTCATATGCCCGAGAGTGTAAATTTGCAACGTATCGATGCCAACGTTCACAAGAACCAAAACCGGACCAACATTAGACTACTCAGTTGTGCCCTAACAGTATAACTTTGGAAAGCAGTACTTTTTCTCATTCAATCGAACAAAGAGTAAAACCTAATTATTTTGTTCTCATATGCCCGAGAGTGGAAATTTGCAACGTATCGATGCCAACGTTCACAAGAACCAAAGCGGACCAACATTAGACTACTCGGTTGTGCCACTAACGGCATAACTTTGGAAACGATGCTTTTTCTCATTCAATCGAACAAAGAGTAAAACCTAATTATTTTGTTCTATTATGGCGAGAGTGTAAATTTGCAACGTATCGTTGCCAACGTTCACAAGAACCAAAGCAAGGGCCTAGAATAGACTACTCGGTTGTGCGCATAAACAGTATAACTTTGGAAACACTACTTTTTCTCATTCAATCGAACAAAGAGTAAAACCTAATTATTTTGTTCTATTATGGCCCGAGAGTGTAAATTTGCAACGTATCGATGCCAACGTTCACAAGAACCAAAATCGGGCCAAGAATAGACTACTCAGTTGTGCGAAAACAGTATAATTTTGGAAACAGTACTTTTTCTCATGCAACCGAACAAAGAGTAAAACCTAATTATTTTGTTCTATTATGTCCCGAGAGTGTAAATTTGCAACGTATAGATGCCAACGTTCACAAGAACCAAAACCGGACCAACATTAGACTACTCATTTCTGCCCTAACAGTATAACTTTGGAAACAGTACTTTTTCTCATTCAATCGAACAAAGAGTAAAACCTAATTATTTTGTTCTATTATGCCCCGAGAGTGTAAATTTGCAACGTATAGATGCCAACGTTCACAAGAACCAAATCCGGACCAACATTATACTACTCATTTGTGCCCTAACTTTACAACTTTGAAACGAGTACTTTTTCTCATGCAACCGAACAAAGAGTAAAACCTAATTATTTTGTTCTATTATGCCCCGAGAGTGTAAATTTGCAACATATCGATGCCAACGTTCAGAAGAACCAAAACCGGACCAACACTATACTACTCATTTATGCGCAAACAGTATGACTTTGGAAAAACTACTTTTTCTCATTCAATCGAACAAAGATTAAAACCTAAGCATTTTGTTCTATTATGCCCCGAGAGTGTAAATTTGAAACGTATCAATGCCAACGTTCACAATAACCAAAGCGGACCAACATTAGACTACTCGGTTGTGCCACTAACGGTTTAACTTTGGTAACGATTACTTTTTATCATTCAATCGAACAAAGAGTAAAACCTAATTATTTTGTTCTATTATGCCCAGAGTGTAAATTTGCAACGTATCGATGCCATTTTTCACAAGAACCAAAAGGACGAACATTAGACTACTCATTTGTGCCCTAACGGTATAACTTTGGAAATAGTACTTTTCTCATTCAATCGAACAAAGAGTAAAACCAAATTATTTTGTTCTCTTATGCCCCGAGAGTGTAAATTTGCAACGTATCCGATGCCAACGTTCACAAGAACCAAAACCGGACCAAAATTAGACTACTCATTTGTGCCCTAATAGTATAACTTTGGAAACAGTACTTTTTCACATTCAATCGAACAAAGAGTAAAACCTAATTATTTTGTTCTCTTATGCCCCGAAAGTGTAAATTTGCAACGTATCGATGCCAACGTTCACAAGAACCAAAACCGGACGAACATTAGACTACTCGGTTGTGCACTAACGGTATAACTTTGGAAACGATACTTTTCTCATTCAATCGAACAAAGAGTAAAACCTAATTATTTTGTTCTATTATGGCGAGAGTGTAAATTTGCAACGTATCGATGCCAACGTTCACAAGAACCAAAGCGGGCCAAGAAACAGACTACTCGGTTGTGCGCAAACGGTATAACTTTGGAAACACTACTTTTTCTCATTCAATCTAACAACGAGTAAAACCTAATTATTTTGTTCTATTATGCCCCGAGAGTGTAAATTTGCAACGTATCGACGCCAACGTTCACAAAAACCAAAACCGGACCAACATTAGACTACTCAGTTGTGCCCTAACAGTATAACTTTGGAAACAGTACTTTTTCTCATTCAATCGAACAAAGAGTAAAACCTAATTATTTTGTTCTATTATGGCCCGAGAGTGTAAATTTTCAACGTATCGTTGCCAACGTTCACAAGAACCAAAACCGGGCCAAGAATAGACTACTCAGTTGTGCGCAAACAGTATAACTTTGGAAACACTACTTTTTCTCATTCAATCGAACAAAGAGTAAAACCTAATTATTTTGTTCTCTTATGCCCCAAGAGTGTAAATTTGCAACGTATCGATGCCAACGTTCACAAGAACCAAAACCGGACCAACATTAGACTACTCAGTTGTGCCCTAACAGTATAACTTTGGAAACAGTATTTTTTCTCATTTAATCGAACAAAGAGTAAAATCTAATTATTTTATTCTATTATGCCCCGAGACTGTAAATTTGCAACGTATAGATGCCAACGTTCACAAGAACCAAAACCGGACCAACATTATACTACTCAATTGTGCCCTAACTTTAAAACTTTGAAACGAGTACTTTTTCTCATGCACCCGAACAAATAGTAAAACCTAATTATTTTGTTCTATTATGCCCCGAGAGTGTAAATTTGCAACATATCGATGCCAACGTTCACAAGAACCAAAACCGGACCAACATTAGACTACTCAGTTGTGCCCTAACAGTATAACTTTGGAAACAGTACTTTTTCTCATGCACTCGAACATAGAGTAAAACCTAATTATTTTGTTCTATTATGCCCCGAGAGTGTAAATTTGCAACGTATAGATGCCAACGTTCACAAGAACCAAAACCGGACCAACATTATACTACTCATTTGTGCCCTAACTTTACAACTTTGAAACGAGTACTTTTTCTCATGCAATCGAACAAAGAGTAAAACCTAATTATTTTGTTCTATTATGCCACGAGAGTGTAAATTTGCAACGTATCGATGCCAACGTTCACAAGAACCAAAACCGGACCAACATTAGACTACTCAGTTGTGCCCTAACAGTATAACTTTGGAAACAGTACTTTTTCTCATGCAATCGAACATAGAGTAAAACCAAATTATTTTGTTCTATTATGCCCCGAGAGTGTAAATTTGCAACGTATCGATGCCAACGTTCACAAGAACCAAAGCCGGACCAACATTAGACTACTCGTTTATGCGCAAACGGTACAACTTTGGAAAAAGTACTTTTTCTTATTCAATCGAAAAAAGATTAAAACCTAAGAATTTTGTTCTATTATGCCCCGAGAGTGTAAATTTGAAACGTATCGATGCCAACGTTCACAATAACCAAAACCGGACCAACATTAGACTACTCAGTTGTGCCCTAACAGTTTAACTTTGGTAACACTACTTTTCCTCATTCAATCGAACAAAGAGTAAAACCTAATTATTTTGTTCTATTATGCCCCGAGAGTGTAAATTTGCAACGTATCGATGCCATCGTTCACAAGAAGCAGCAGGACCAACATTAGACTACTCATTTGTGCCCTAACAGAATAACTTTGGAAATAGTACTTTTTCTCATTCAATCGAACAAAGAGTAAAACCAAATTATTTTGTTCTCTTATGCCCCGAGAGTGTAAATTTGCAACGTATCGATGCCAACATTTACAAGAACCAAAACCGGACCAAAATTAGACTACCCATTTGTGCCCTAACAGTATAACTTTGGAAACAGTACTTTTTCTCATTCAATAGAACAAAGAGTAAAACCGAATTATTTTGTTCTATTATGGCCCGAGAGTGTAAATTTGCAACGTATCGATGCCAACGTTCACAAGAACCAAAACCGGGCCTAGAATAGACTACTCAGTTGTGCGCAAACAGTATAACTTTGGAAACACTACTATTTCTCATTCAATCAAACAAAGAGTAAAACCAAATTATTTTGTTCTATTATGGCCCGAGAGTGTAAATTTGCAACGTATCGATGCCAACGTTCACAAGAGCCAAAATCGGGCCAAGAATAGACTACTCAGTTGTGCGAAAACTGTATAACTTTGGAAACAGTACTTTCTCTCATTCAATCGAACAAAGAGTAAAACCTAATTATTTTGTTCTATTATGCCCGAGAGTGTAAATTTGCAACGTATCGGCGCCAACGGTTACAAGAACCAAAACCGGACCAACATTAGACTACTCAGTTGTGCCCTAACAGTATAACTTTGGAAACAGTATTTTTTCTCATTTAATCGAACAAAGAGTAAAACCTAATTATTTTATTCCATTATGCCCAGGAATTTGCAACGTATCGATGCCAACGTTCACAAAAACCAAAACCGGACCAACATTAGACTACTCAGTTGTGCCCTAACAGTAAAACTTTGGAAACAGTACTTTTTCTCATTCAATCGAACAAAGAGTAAAACCTAATTATTTTGTTCTCATATGCCCCGAGAGTGTAAATTTGCAACGTATCGATGCCAACGTTCACAAAAACCAAAACCGGACCAACATTAGACTACTCAGTTGTGCCCTAACAGTAAAACTTTGGAAACAGTACTTTTTCTCATTCAATCGAACAAAGAGTAAAACCTAATTATTTTGTTCTATTATGCCCGAGAGTGTAAATTTGCAACGTATCGATGCCAACGTTCACAAGAACCAAAAGCGGACCAACATTAGACTACTCAGTTGTGCCCTAACAGTATAACTTTGGAAACAGTACTTTTTCTCATTCAATCGAACAAAGAGTAAAACCTAATTATTTTGTTCTATTATGGCCCGAGAGTGTAAATTTGCAACGTATCGATGCCAACGTTCACAAGAACCAAAACTGGGCCTAGAATAGACTACTCAGTTGTGCGCAAACAGTATAACTTTGGAAACACTACTTTTTCTCATTCAATCGAACAGAGAGTAAAACCTAATTATTTTGTTCTATTATGGCCGAGAGTGTAAATTTGCAACGTATCGATGCCAACGTTCACAAGAACCAAAATCGGGCCAAGAATAGACTACTCAGTTGTGCGAAAACAGTATAATTTTGGAAACAGTACTTTTTCTCATTCAATCGAACAAAGAGTAAAACCTAATTATTTTGTTCTATTATGCCCCGAGAGTGTAAATTTGCAACGTATAGATGCCAACGTTCACAAGAACCAAAACCGGACCAACATTATACTACTCATTTGTGCCCTAACTTTACAACTTTGAAACTAGTACTTTTTCTCATGCAACCGAACAAAGAGTAAAACCTAATTATTTTGTTCTATTATGCCCCGAGATTGTAAATTTGCAACGTATAGATGCCAACGTTCACAAGAACCAAATCCGGACCAACATTATACTACTCATTTGTGCCCTAACTTTACAACTTTGGAAACAGTACTTTTTCTCATGCAATCGAACAAAGAGTAAAACCTAATTATTTTGTTCTATTATGCCCCGAGAGTGTAAATTTGCAACATATCGATGCCAACGTTCAGAAGAACCAAAACCGGACCAACACTATACTACTCATTTATGCGCAAACAGTATGACTTTGGAAAAACTACTTTTTCTCATTCAATCGAACAAAGATTAAAACCTAAGCATTTTGTTCTATTATGCCCAGAGTGTAAATTTGAAACGTATCAATGCCAACGTTCACAATAACCAAAGCGGACCAACATTAGACTACTCGGTTGTGCCACTAACGGTTTAACTTTGGTAACGGTACTTTTTATCATTCAATCGAACAAAGAGTAAAACCTAATTATTTTGTTCTATTATGCCCGAGAGTGTAAATTTGCAACGTATCGATGCCATTTTCACAAGAACCAAAACCACGAACATTAGACTACTCATTTGTGCCACTAACGGTATAACTTTGGAAATAGTACTTTTTCTCATTCAATCGAACAAAGAGTAAAACCAAATTATTTTGTTCTCTTATGCCCGAGTGTAAATTTGCAACGTATCCGATGCCAACGTTCACAAGAACCAAAGCGGACCAAAATTAGACTACTCATTTGTGCCCTAATAGTATAACTTTGGAAAAGTTACTTTTCTCATTCAATCGAACAAAGAGTAAAACCTAATTATTTTGTTCTCTTATGCCCCGAAAGTGTAAATTTGCAACGTATCGATGCCAACGTTCACAAGAACCAAAACCGGACCAACATTAGACTACTCAGTTGTGCCCTAACAGTTTAACTTTGGTAACACTACTTTTTCTCATTCAATCGAACAAAGAGTAAAACCTAATTATTTTGTTCTATTATGCCCCGAGAGTGTAAATTTGCAACGTATCGATGCCATCGTTCACAAGAACCAAAACCGGACCAACATTAGACTACTCATTTGTGCCCCAACAGAATAACTTTGGAAATAGTACTTTTTCTCATTCAATCGAACAAAGAGTAAAACCAAATTATTTTGTTCTCTTATGCCCCGAGAGTGTAAATTTGCAACGTATCGATGCCAACATTTACAAGAACCAAAACCGGACCAAAATTAGACTACCCCATTTGTGCCCTAACGGTATAACTTTGGAAACGGTACTTTTCTCATTCAATAGAACAAAGAGTAAAACCGAATTATTTTGTTCTATTATGGCGAGAGTGTAAATTTGCAACGTATCGATGCCAACGTTCACAAGAACCAAAGCGGGCCTAGAATAGACTACTCGGTTGTGCGCAAACGGTATAACTCGGAAACACTACTATTTCTCATTCAATCAAACAAAGAGTAAAACCAAATTATTTTGTTCTATTATGGCCCGAGAGTGTAAATTTGCAACGTATCGATGCCAACGTTCACAAGAGCCAAAATCGGGCCAAGAATAGACTACTCAGTTGTGCCCTAACAGTATAACTTTTGAAACAGTACTTTTTCTCATTCAATCGAACAAAGAGTAAAACCTAATTATATTGTTCTATTACGCCCCGAGAGTGTATATTCGCAACGTATCCATGCCAACGTTCACAAGAACCAAAGCAGGACCAACATTAGACTACTCGGTTGTGCCACTAACGGTATAACTTTGGAAACGGTATTTTTCTCATTTAATCGAACAAAGAGTAAAACCTAATTATTTTATTCCATTATGCCCCGAGACTGTAAATTTGCAACGTATAGATGCCAACGTTCACAAGAACCAAAACCGGACCAACATTATACTACTCAATTGTGCCCTAACAGTAAAACTTTGGAAACAGTACTTTTTCTCATTCAATCGAACAAAGAGTAAAACCTAATTATTTTGTTCTCATATTCCCCGAGAGTGTAAATTTGCAACGTATCGATGCCAACGTTCACAAGAACCAAAACCGGACCAACATTAGACTACTCAGTTGTGCCCTAACAGTATAACTTTGGAAACAGTACTTTTTCTCATTCAATAGAACAAAGAGTAAAACCTAATTATTTTGTTCTCATATGCCCGAGAGTGTAAATTTGCAACGTATCGATGCCAACGTTCACAAGAACCAAAACCGGACCAACATTAGACTACTCAGTTGTGCCCTAACAGTATAACTTTGGAAACGGTACTTTTTCTCATTCAATCGAACAAAGAGTAAAATCTAATTATTTTGTTCTCTTATGGCGAGAGTGTAAATTTGCAACGTATCGTTGCCAACGTTCACAAGAACCAAAGCGGGCCTAGAATAGACTACTCAGTTGTGCGCAAACAGTAGAATTTTGGAAACAGTACTTTTTCTCATTCAATCGAACAAAGAGTAAAACCTAATTATTTTGTTCGATTATGGCGAGAGTGTAAATTTGCAACGTATCGATGCCAACGTTCACAAGAACCAAAATCGGGCCAAGAATAGACTACTCAGTTGTGCGAAAACAGTATAATTTTGAAAACAGTACTTTTTCTCATTCAATCGAACAAAGAGTAAAACCTAATTATTTTGTTCTATTATGCCCCGAGAGTGTAAATTTGCAACGTATAGATGCCAACGTTCACAAGAACCAAAACCGGACCAACATTATACTACTCATTTGTGCCCTAACTTTACAACTTTGAAACTAGTACTTTTTCTCATGCAACCGAACAAAGAGTAAAACCTAATTATTTTGTTCTATTATGCCCCGAGAGTGTAAATTTGCATCGTATAGATGCCAACGTTCACAAGAACCAAATCCGGACCAACATTATACTACTCATTTGTGCCCTAACTTTACAACTTTGAAACGAGTACTTTTTCTCATGCAACCGAACAAAGAGTAAAACCTAATTATTTTGTTCTATTATGCCCCGAGAGTGTAAATTTGCAACATATCGATGCCAACGTTCAGAAGAACCAAAACCGGACCAACACTATACTACTCATTTATGCGCAAACAGTATGACTTTGGAAAAACTACTTTTTCTCATTCAATCGAACAAAGATTAAAACCTAAGCATTTTGTTCTATTATGCCCCGAGAGTGTAAATTTGAAACGTATCAATGCCAACGTTCACAATAACCAAAGCCAGGACAAACATTAGACTACTCGGTTGTGCCACTAACGGTTTAACTTTGGTAATAGTACTTTTTCTCATTCAATCGAACAAAGAGTAAAACCTAATTATTTTGTTCTATTATGCCCCGAGAGTGTAAATTTGCAACGTATCGATGCCATTTTTCACAAGAACCAAAACCGGACGAACATTAGACTACTCATTTGTGCCCTAACAGTATAACTTTGGAAACAGTACTTTTTCTCATTCAATCGAACAAAGAGTAAAACCAAATTATTTTGTTCTCTTATGCCCCGAGAGTGTAAATTTGCAACGTATCGATGCCAACATTCACAAGAACCAAAACCGGACCAAAATTAGACTACTCATTTGTGCCCTAACAGTATAACTTTGGAAACAGTACTTTTTCTCATTCAATCGAACAAAGATTAAAACCTAATTATTTTGTTCTATTATGCCCCGAGAGTGTAAATTTGAAACGTATCGATGCCAACATTCACAAGAACCAAAAGCGGACCAACATTAGACTACTCAGTTGTGCCCTAACAGTATAACTTTGGTAACAGTACTTTTTCTCATTCAATCGAACAAAGAGTAAAACCTAATTATTTTGTTCTATTATGCCCCGAGAGTGTAAATTTGCAACGTATCGATGCCAACGTTCACAAGAACCAAAACCGGACCAAGAACAGACTACTCAGTTGTGCGCAAACAGTATAACTTTGGAAACACTACTTTTTCTCATTCAATCGAACAAAGAGTAAAACCTAATTATTTTGTTCTCTTATGCCCCAAGAGTGTAAATTTGCAACGTATCGACGCCAACGTTCACAAGAACCAAAACCGGACCAACATTAGACTACTCAGTTGTGCCCTAACAGTATAACTTTGGAAACAGTACTTTTTCTCATTCAATCGAACAAAGAGTAAAACCTAATTATTTTGTTCTATTATGGCCCGAGAGTGTAAATTTTCAACGTATCGATGCCAACGTTCACAAGAACCAAAACCGGGCCAAGAATAGACTACTCAGTTGTGCGCAAACAGTATAACTTTGGAAACACTACTTTTTCTCATTCAATCGAACAAAGAGTAAAACCTAATTATTTTGTTCTCTTATGCCACGAGAGTGTAAATTTGCAACGTATCGATGCCAACGTTCACAAGAACCAAAACCGGACCAAAATTAGACTACTAATTTGTGCCCTAACAGTATAACTTTGGAAACAGTACTTTTTCTCATTCAATCGAACAAAGAGTAAAACCTAATTATTTTGTTCTATTATGCCCCGAGAGCGTAAATTTGCAACGTATAGATGCCAACGTTCACAAGAACCAAAACCGGACCAACATTATACTACTCAATTGTGCCCTAACAGTATAACTTTGGAAACAGTACTTTTTCTCATTCAATCGAACAAAGAGTAAAACCTAATTATTTTGTTCTATTATGCCCCGAGAGTGTAAATTTGCAACATATCGATGCCAACGTTCACAAGAACCAAAACCGGACCAACATTAGACTACTCAGTTGTGCCCTAACAGTATAACTTTGGAAATAGTACTTTTTCTCATGCAATCGAACAAAGAGTAAAACCTAATTATTTTGTTCTATTATGCCCCGAGAGTGTAAATTTGCAACGTATAGATGCCAACGTTCACAAGAACCAAAACCGGACCAACATTATACTACTCATTTGTGCCCTAACTTTACAACTTTGAAACGAGTACTTTTTATCATGCAACCGAACAAAGAGTAAAACCTAATTATTTTGTTCTATTATGCCACGAGAGTGTAAATTTGCAACATATCGATGCCAACGTTCACAAGAACCAAAACCGGACCAACATTAGACTACTCAGTTGTGCCCTAACAGTATAACTTTGGAAACAGTACTTCTTCTCGCAATCGAACATAGAGTAAAACCAAATTATTTTGTTCTATTATGCCCCGAGAGTGTAAATTTGCAACGTATCGATGCCAACGTTCACAAGAACCAAAACCGGACCAACATTAGACTACTCAGTTATGCCCTAACAGTGTAACTTTGGAAATAGTACTTTTTCTCATTCAATCGAACAAAGAGTAAAACCTAATTATTTTGTTCTATTATGCCCCGAGAGTGTAAATTTGAAACGTATCGATGCCAACATTCACAAGAACCAAAACCGGACCAACATTAGACTACTCAGTTGTGCCCTAACAGTTTAACTTTGGTAACACTACTTTTCCTCATTCAATCGAACAAAGAGTAAAACCTAATTATTTTGTTCTATTATGCCCCGAGAGTGTAAATTTGCAACGTATCGATGCCATCGTTCACAAGAACGAAAACCGGACCAACATTAGACTACTCATTTGTGCCCTAACAGAATAACTTTGGAAATAGTACTTTTTCTCATTCAATCGAACAAAGAGTAAAACCAAATTATTTTGTTCTCTTATGCCCCGAGAGTGTAAATTTGCAACGTATCGATGCCAACATTCACAAGAACGAAAACCAGACCAAAATTAGACTACACATTTGTGCCCTAACAGTATAACTTTGGAAACAGTACTTTTTCTCATTCAATCGAACAAAGAGTAAAACCTAATTATTTTGTTCTATTATGCCCCGAGAGTGTAAATTTGCAACGTATCGATGCCAACGTTCACAAGAACCAAAACCGGGCCTAGAATAGACTACTCAGTTGTGCGCAAACAGTATAACTTTGAAAACACTACTATTTCTCATTCAATCAAACAAAGAGTAAAACCTAATTATTTTGTTCTATTATGGCCCGAGAGTGTAAATTTGCAACGTATCGATGCCAACGTTCACAAGAACCAAAATCGGACAAAGAATAAACTACTCGGTTGTGCGAAAGCGTATAACTTTGGAAACAGTACTTTCTCTCATTCAATCGAACAAAGAGTAAAACATAATTATTTTGTTCTATTATGCCCCGAGAGTGTAAATTTGCAACGTATAGATGCCAACGTTCACAAGAACCAAAACCAGACCAACATTAGACAACTCATTTATGCCCTAACTTTATAACTTTGGAAACAGTACTTTTTCTCATTCAATCGAACAAAGAGTAAAACCTAATTATTTTGTTCTATTATGCCCCGAGAGTGTAAATTTGCAACGTATAGAAGCCAACGTTCACAAGAACCAAAACCGGACCAACATTATACTACTCATTTGTGCCCTAACAGTATAACGTTGGAAACAGTACTTTTTGTCATGCAATCGAACATAGAGTAAAACCAAATTATTTTGTTCTATTATGCCCCGAGAGTGTAAATTTGCAACGTATCGATGCCAACGTTCACAAGAACCAAAACCGGACCAACATTATACTACTCATTTATGCGCAAAGGTATAACTTTGGTAAAAGTACTTTTTCTCATTCAATCGAAGACAGATTAAAACCTAAGCATTTTGTTCTATTATGCCCGAGTGTAAATTTGAAACGTATCGATGCCAACGTTCACAATAACCAAAAGCAGGACCAACATTAGACTACTCGGTTGTGCCACTAACGGTTTAACTTTGGAAACAGTACTTTTTCTCATTCAATCGAACAAAGAGTAAAACCCAATTATATTGTTCTATTATGCCCCGAGAGTGTAAATTTGCAACGTATAGATGCCAACGTTCACAAGAACCAAAACCGGACCAACATTAGACTACTCATTTGTGCCCTAACAGAATAACTTTGGAAATAGTACTTTTTCTCATTCAATCGAACAAAGAGTAAAACCAAATTATTTTGTTCTCTTATGCCCCGAGAGTGTAAATTTGCAACGTATCGATGCCAACATTTACAAGAACCAAAACCGGACCAACATTAGACTACCCGTTTGTGCCACTAACGGTATAACTTTGGAAACGAGTACTTTTCTCATTCAATAGAACAAAGAGTAAGACCTAATTATTTTGTTCTATTACGGCACGAGAGAGTAAATTTGCAACGTATCGATGCCAACGTTCACAAGAACCAAAGCCGGGCCTAGAATAGACTACTCAGTTGTGCGCAAACAGTATAACTTTGGAAACACTACTATTTCTCATTCAATCAAACAAAGAGTAAAACCTAATTATTTTGTTCTATTATGGCCCGAGAGTGTAAATTTGCAACGTATCGATGCCAACGTTCACAAGAGCCAAAATCGGGCCAAGAATAGACTACTCAGTTGTGCGAAAACTGTATAACTTTGGAAACAGTACTTTCTCTCATTCAATCGAACAAAGAGTAAAACCTAATTATTTTGTTCTATTATGCCCCGAGAGTGTAAATTTGCAACGTATAGATGCCATCTTTCACAAGAACCAAAACCGGACCAACATTAGACTACTCATTTGTGCCCTAACAGTATAACTTTGGAAACAGTACTTTTTCTCATTCAATCGAACAAAGAGTAAAACCAAATTATTTTGTTCTCTTATGCCCCGAGAGTGTAAATTTGCAACGTATCCGATGCCAACGTTCACAAGAACCAAAACCGGACCAAAATTAGACTACTCATTTGTGCCCTAATAGTATAACTTTGGAAAAAGTACTTTTTCTCATTCAATCGAACAAAGAGTAAAACCTAATTATTTTGTTCTCTTATGCCCCGAGAGTGTAAATTTGCAACGTATCGATGCCAACGTTCACAAGAACCAAAACCGGACCAACATTAGACTACTCAGTTGTGCCCTAACAGTATAACTTTGGAAACAGTACTTTTTCTCATTCAATCGAACAAAGAGTAAAATCTAATTATTTTGTTCTATTATGGCCCGAGACTGTAAATTTGCAACGTATCGATGCCAACGTTCACAAGAACCAAAACCGGGCCAAGAATAGACTACTCAGTTGTGCGCAAACAGTATAACTTTGGAAACACTACTTTTTCTCATTCAATCGAACAAAGAGTACAACCTAATTATTTTGTTCTATTATGGCCCGAGACTGTAAATTTGCAACGTATCGATGCCAACGTTCACAAGAACCAAAATCGGGCCTAGAATAGACTACTCAGTTGTGCGCAAACAGTATAACTTTGGAAACACTTCTTTTTCTCATTCAATCGACCAAAGAGTAAAACCTAATTATTTTGTTCTATTATGGCCCGAGAGTGTAAATTTGCAACGTATCGATGCCAACGTTCACAAGAACCAAAATCGGGCCAAGAATAGACTACTCAGTTGTGCGAAAACAGTATAATTTTGGAAACAGTACTTTTTCTCATTCAATCGAACAAAGAGTAAAACCAAATTATTTTGTTCTATTATGCCCCGAGAGTGTAAATTTGCAACGTATCGATGCCAACATTCACAAGAACCAAAACCAGACTAACATTATACTACTCATTTGTGCCCTAAATTTACAACTTTGAAACGAGTACTTTTTCTCATGCAACCGAACAAAGAGTAAAACCTAATTATTTTGTTCTATTATGCCCCGAGAGTGTAAATTTGCAACGTATAGATGCCAACGTTCACAAGAACCAAAACTGGACCAACATTATACAACTCATTTGTGCCCTAACTTTACAACTTTGAAACGAGTACTTTTTCTCATGCAACCGAACAAAGAGTAAAACCTAATTATTTTGTTCTATTATGCCCCGAGAGTGTAAATTTGCAACGTATAGATGCCTACGTTCACAAGAACCAAAACCGGACTAACATTATACTACTCATTTGTGCCCTAACTTTACAACTTTGAAACGAGTACTTTTTATCATGTAACCGAACAAAGAGTAAAACCTAATTATTTTGTTCTATTATGCCCGAGAGTGTAAATTTGCAACATATCGATGCCAACGTTCACAAGAACCAAAACCGGACCAACATTAGACTACTCGGTTGTGCCACTAACGGTATAACTTTGGAAAGCAGTACTTTTCTCATGCAATCGAACATAGAGTAAAACCAAATTATTTTGTTCTATTATGCCCCGAGAGTGTAAATTTGCAACGTATCGATGCCAACGTTCAGAAGAACCAAAACCGCACAAACATTATACTACTCATATATGCGCAAACAGTATAACTTTGGAAAAACTACTTTTTCTTATTCAATCGAACAAAGATTAAAACCTAAGCATTTTGTTCTATTATGCCCCGAGAGTGTAAATTTGAAACGTATCGATGGCAACATTCACAAGAACCAAAACCGGACCAATATTAGACTACTCGGTTGTGCCGAACAGTTTAACTTTGGTAACGATACTTTTTCTCATTCAATCGAACAAAGAGTAAAACCTAATTATTTTGTTCTATTATGCCCCGAGAGTTTAAATTTGAAACGTATCGATGCCAACGTTCACAAGAACCAAAACCGGACCAACATTAGACTTCTCAGTTGTGCCCTAACAGTATAACTTTGGAAACAGTACTTTTTCTCATTCAATCGAACAAAGAGTAAAACCAAATTATTTTGTTCTCTTATGCCCCGAGAGTGTAAATTTGCAACGTATAGATGCCAACGTTCACAAGAACCAAAACCGGACCAACATTATACTACTCATTTGTGCCCTAACTTTACAACTTTGAAACGAGTACTTTTTCTCATGCAACCTAACAAAGAGTAAAACCTAATTATTTTGTTCTATTATGCCCCGAGAGTGTAAATTTGCAACGTATCGATGCCAACGTTCACAAGAACCAAAACCGGACCAACATTAGACTACTCATTTGTGCCCTAACAGTATAACTTTGGAAACAGTACTTTTTCTCATTCAATCGAACAAAGAGTAAAACCAAATTATTTTGTTCTATTATCCCCCGAGAGTGTAAATTTGCAACGTATCGATGCCAACGTTCACAAGAACCAAAACCGGACCAACATTAGACTACTCATTTGTGCCCTAACAGTATAACTTTGGAAAAAGTACTTTTTCTCATTCAATCGAACAAAGAGTAAAACCTAATTATTTTGTTCTATTATGCCCCGAGAGTGTAAATTTGCAACGTATCGATGCCAAGGTTCACAAGAACCAAGCAGGACCAACATTAGACTACTCGGTTGTGCCCTAACGGTATAACTTTGGAAACGATTACTTTTCTCATTCAATCGCACAAAGAGTAAATCCTACTTATTTTGTTCTATTATGCCCCGAGAGCGTAAATTTGCAACGTATCGATGCCAACGTTCACAAGAACCAAAACCGGGCCAAGAATAGACTACTCAGTTGTGCGCAAACAGTATAACTTTGGAAACACTACTTTTTCTCATTCAATCGAACAAAGAGTACAACCTAATTATTTTGTTCTATTATGGCGAGCGTAAATTTGCAACGTATCGATGCCAACGTTCACAAGAACCAAACCGGGCCTAGAATAGACTACTCAGTTGTGCGCAAACAGTATAACTTTGGAAACACTTCTTTTTCTCATTCAATCGACCAAAGAGTAAAACCTAATTATTTTGTTCTATTATGGCCCGAGAGTGTAAATTTGCAACGTATCGATGCCAACGTTCGCAAGAACCAAAATCGGGCCAAGAATAGACTACTCAGTTGTGCGAAAACAGTATAATTTTGGAAACAGTACTTTTTCTCATTCAATCGAACAAAGAGTAAAACCTAATTATTTTGTTCTATTATGCCCAGAGAGTGTAAATTTGCAACGTATCGATGCCAACGTTCACAAGAACCAAAACAGGACCAACATTATACTACTCATTTGTGCCCTAACTTTACAACTTTGAAACGAGTACTTTTTCTCATGCAACCGAACAAAGAGTAAAACCTAATTATTTTGTTCTATTATGCCCCGAGAGTGTAAATTTGCAACGTATAGATGCCAACGTTCACAAGAACCAAAACTGGACCAACATTATACAACTCATTTGTGCCCTAACTTTACAACTTTGAAACGAGTACTTTTTCTCATGCAACCGAACAAAGAGTAAAACCTAATTATTTTGTTCTATTATGCCCCGAGAGTGTAAATTTGCAACGTATAGATGCCTACGTTCACAAGAACCAAAACCGGACTAACATTATACTACTCATTTGTGCCCTAACTTTACAACTTTGAAACGAGTACTTTTTATCATGCAACCGAACAAAGAGTAAAACCTAATTATTTTGTTCTATTATGCCCCGAGAGTGTAAATTTGCAACATAACGATGCCAACGTTCACAAGAACCAAAACCGGACCAACATTAGACTACTCAGTTGTGCCCTAACAGTATAACTTTGGAAACAGTACTTTTTCTCATGCAATCGAGCATAGAGTAAAACCAAATTATTTTGTTCTATTATGCCCCCAGAGTGTAAATTTGCAACGTATCGATGCCAACGTTCAGAAGAACCAAAACCGCACAAACATTATACTACTCATATATGCGCAAACAGTATAACTTTGGAAAAACTACTTTTTCTTATTCAATCGAACAAAGATTAAAACCTAAGCATTTTGTTCTATTATGCCCCGAGAGTGTAAATTTGCAACGTATCGATGCCAACGTTCACAAGAACCAAAACCGGACCAACATTAGACTACTCAGTTGTGCCCTAACAGTTTAACTTTGGTAACAGTACTTTTTCTCATTCAATCGAACAAAGAGTAAAACCTAATTATTTTGTTCTATTATGCCCCGAGAGTGTAAATTTGCAACGTATCGATGCCATCGTTCACAAGAAGCAGCAGGACCAACATTACACTACTCGTTTGTGCCTAACGAATAACTTTGGAAACAGTACTTTTTCTCATTCAATCGAACAAAGAGTAAAACCTAATTATTTTGTTCTATTATGCCCCGAGAGTGTAAATTTGCAACGTATAGATGCCAACGTTCACAAGAACCAAAACCGGACCAACATTATACTACTCATTTGTGCCCTAACTTTACAACTTTGAAGCCAGTACTTTTTCTCATGCAAACAATGAGTAAAACCTAATTATTTTGTTCTATTATGCCCCGAGAGTGTAAATTTGCAACGTATCGATGCCAACGTTCACAAGAACCAAAACCGGACCAACATTAGACTACTCATTTGTGCCCTAACAGTATAACTTTGGAAACAGTACTTTTTCTCATTCAATCGAACAAAGAGTAAAACCGAATTATTTTGTTCTATTATGGCCCGAGAGTGTAAATTTGCAACGTATCGATGCCAACGTTCACAAGAACCAAAACCGGGCCTAGAATAGACTACTCAGTTGTGCGCAAACAGTATAACTTTGTAAACACTACTATTTCTCATTCAATCAAACAAAGAGTAAAACCTAATTATTTTGTTCTATTTTGGCCCGAGAGTGTAAATTTGCAACGTATCGATGCCAACGTTCACAAGAGCCAAAATCGGGCCAAGAATAGACTACTCAGTTGTGCGAAAACTGTATAACTTTGGAAACAGTACTTTCTCTCATTCAATCGAACAAAGTGTAAAACCTAATTATTTTGTTCTATTATGCCCGGAGAGTGTAAATTTGCAGCGTATAGATGCCAACGTTCACAAGAACCAAAACCGGACCAACATTAGACTACTCATTTGTGCCCTAACAGTAAAACTTTGGAAACAGTACTTTTTCTCATTCAATCGAACAAGGAGTAAAACCTAATTATTTTGTTCTATTATGCCCCGAGAGTGTAAATTTGCAACGTATAGATGCCAACGTTCAGAAGAACCAAAACCGGACCAACATTAGACTACTCATTTGTGCCCTAACAGTATAACGTTGGAAACAGTACTTTTTGTCATGCAATCGAACATAGAGTAAAACCAAATTATTTTGTTCTATTATGCCCCGAGAGTGTAAATTTGCAACGTATCGATGCCAACGTTCAGAAGAACCAAAACCGGACCAACATTATACTACTCATTTATGCGCAAACAGTATAACTTTGGAAAAACTACTTTTTCTTATTCAATCGAACAAAGATTAAAACCTAAGCATTTTGTTCTATTATGCCCCGAGAGTGTAAATTTGAAACGTATCGATGCCAACGTTCACAATAACCAAAACCGGACCAACATTAGACTACTCAGTTGTGCCCTAACAGTATAACTTTGGTAACACTACTTTTTCTCATTCAATCGAACAAAGAGTAAAACCTAATTATTTTGTTCTATTATGCCCCGAGAGTGTAAATTTGCAACGTATCGATGCCATCGTTCACAAGAGCAAAGGACCAACATTAGACTACTCGTTTGTGCCACTAACAGAATAACTTTGGAAATAGTACTTTTTCTCATTCAATCGAACAAAGAGTAAAACCAAATTATTTTGTTCTCTTATGCCCCGAGAGTGTAAATTTGCAACGTATCGATGCCAACATTTACAAGAACCAAAACCGGACCAAAATTAGACTACCCATTTGTGCCCTAACAGTATAACTTTGGAAACAGTACTTTTTCTCATTCAATAGAACAAAGAGTAAAACCGAATTATTTTGTTCTATTATGGCCCGAGAGTGTAAATTTGCAACGTATCGATGCCAACGTTCACAAGAACCAAAGCCGGGCCTAGAATAGACTACTCAGTTGTGCGCAAACAGTATAACTTTGGAAACACTACTATTTCTCATTCAATCAAACAAAGAGTAAAACCTAATTATTTTGTTCTATTATGGCCCGAGAGTGTAAATTTGCAACGTATCGATGCCAACGTTCACAAGAGCCAAAATCGGGCCAAGAATAGACTACTCAGTTGTGCGAAAACTGTATAACTTTGGAAACAGTACTTTCTCTCATTCAATCGAACAAAGAGTAAAACCTAATTATTTAGTTCTATTATGCCCCGAGAGTGTAAATTTGCAACGTATCGATGCCATCGTTCACAAGAACCAAAACCGGACCAACATTAGACTACTCATTTGTGCCCTAACAGTATAACTTTGGAAACAGTACTTTTTCTCATTCAATCGAACAAAGAGTAAAACCAAATTATTTTGTTCTCTTATGCCCCGAGAGTGTAAATTTGCAACGTATCCGATGCCAACGTTCACAAGAACCAAAACCGGACCAAAATTAGACTACTCATTTGTGCCCTAACAGTATAACTTTGGAAACAGTACTTTTTCTCATTCAATCGAACAAAGAGTAAAACCTAATTATTTTGTTCTCTAATGCCCCGAGAGTGTAAATTTGCAACGTATCGATGCCAACGTTCACAAGAACCAAAACCGGACCAACATTGGACTACTCAGTTGTGCCCTAACAGTATAACTTTGGAAACAGTACTTTTTCTCATTCAATCGAACAAAGAGTAAAGCCTAATTATTTTGTTCTATTATGCCCCGAGAGTGTAAATTTGCAACGTATCGATGCCAACGTTCACAAGAACCACAACCGGGCCAAGAATAGACTACTCAGTTGTGCGCAAACAGTATAACTTTGGAAACACTACTTTTTCTCATTCAATCGAACAAAGAGTACAACCTAATTATTTTGTTCTATTATGGCCCGAGACTGTAAATTTGCAACGTATCGATGCCAACGTTCACAAGAACCAAACCGGGCCTAGAATAGACTACTCAGTTGTGCGCAAACAGTATAACTTTGGAAACACTTCTTTTTCTCATTCAATCGACCAAAGAGTAAAACCTAATTATTTTGTTCTATTATGGCCCGAGAGTGTAAATTTGCAACGTATCGATGCCAACGTTCGCAAGAACCAAAATCGGGCCAAGAATAGACTACTCAGTTGTGCGAAAACAGTATAATTTTGGAAACAGTACTTTTTCTCATTCAATCGAACAAAGAGTAAAACCTAATTATTTTGTTCTATTATGCCCCGAGAGTGTAAATTTGCAACGTATAGATGCCAACGTTAACAAGAACCAAAGCAGGACCAACATTATACTACTCATTTGTGCCCTAACTTTACAACTTTGAAAGCAGTACTTTTTCTCATGCAACCGAACAAAGAGTAAAACCTAATTATTTTGTTCTATTATGCCCCGAGAGTGTAAATTTGCAACGTATAGATGCCAACGTTCACAAGAACCAAAACTGGACCAACATTATACAACTCATTTGTGCCCTAACTTTACAACTTTGAAACGAGTACTTTTTCTCATGCAAGCTAACAAAGAGTAAAACCTAATTATTTTGTTCTATTATGCCCCGAGAGTGTAAATTTGCAACGTATAGATGCCAACGTTCACAAGAACCAAAACCGGACCAACATTATACTACTCATTTGTGCCCTAACTTTACAACTTTGAAACTAGTACTTTTTCTCATTCAACCGAACAAAGAGTAAAACCTAATTATTTTGTTCTATTATGCCCCGAGAGTGTATATTTGCAACGTATCGATGCCATCGTTCACAAGAACCAAAACCGGACCAACATTAGACTACTCGGTTGTGCCACTAACGGTATAACTTCGGAAACAGTACTTTTTCTCATGCAATCGAACATAGAGTAAAACCAAATTATTTTGTTCTATTATGCCCCGAGAGTGTAAATTTGCAACGTATCGATGCCAACGTTCAGAAGAACCAAAACCGCACAAACATTATACTACTCATATATGCGCAAACAGTATAACTTTGGAAAAACTACTTTTTCTTATTCAATCGAACAAAGATTAAAACCTAAGCATTTTGTTCTATTATGCCCCGAGAGTGTAAATTTGAAACGTATCGATGCCAACGTTCACAATTACCAAAACCGGACCAACATTAGACTACTCAGTTGTGCCCGAACAGTTTAACTTTGGTAACAGTACTTTTTCTCATTCAATCGAACAAAGAGTAAAACCTAATTATTTTGTTCTATTATGCCCTGAGAGTGTAAATTTGGAACGTATCGATGACATCGTTCACAAGAAGCAGCAGGACCAACATTACACTACTCATTTGTGCCCTAACGAATAACTTTGGAAACAGTACTTTTTCTCATTCAATCGAACAAAGAGTAAAACCAAATTATTTTGTTCTCTTATGCCCCGAGAGTGTAAATTTGCAACGTATAGATGCCAACGTTCACAAGAACCAAAACCGGACCAACATTATACTACTCATTTGTGCCCTAACTTTACAACTTTGAAACGAGTACTTTTTCTCATGCAACCGAACAAAGAGTAAAGCCTAATTATTTTGTTCTATTATGCCCCGAGAGTGTAAATTTGCAACGTACAGATGCCAACGTTCAGAAGAACCAAAACCGGACCAACATTAGACTACTCATTTGTGCCCTAACAGTATAACTTTGGAAACAGTACTTTTTCTCATTCAATCGAACAAAGAGTAAAACCGAATTATTTTGTTCTATTATGCCCCGAGAGTGTAAATTTGCAACGTATCGATGCCAACGTTCACAAGAACCAAAACCGGGCCTAGAATAGACTACTCAGTTGTGCGCAAACAGTATAACTTTGTAAACACTACTATTTCTCATTCAATCAAACAAAGAGTAAAACCTAATTATTTTGTTCTATTTTGGCCCGAGAGTGTAAATTTGCAACGTATCGATGCCAACGTTCACAAGAGCCAAAATCGGGCCAAGAATAGACTACTCAGTTGTGCGAAAACAGTATAACTTTGGAAAAAGTACTTTCTCTCATTCAATCGAACAAAGAGTAAAACCTAATTATTTTGTTCTATTATGCCCCGAGAGTGTAAATTTGCAACGTATCGATGCCAACGTTCACAAGAACCAAAACCGGACCAACATTAGACTACTCATTTGTGCCCTAACTTTACAACTTTGAAACCAGTACTTTTTCTCATGCAACCGAACAATGAGTAAAACCTAATTATTTTGTTCTATTATGCCCCGAGAGTGTAAATTTGCAACGTATAGATGCCAACGTTCAGAAGAACCAAAACCGGACCAACATTAGACTACTCATTTTTGCCCTAACTGTATAACTTTGGAAACAGTACTTTTTCTCATTCAATCGAACAAAGAGTAAAACCAAATTATTTTGTTCTATTATGCCCCGAGAGTGTAAATTTGCAACGTATCGATGCCAACATTCACAAGAACCAAAACCGGACCAACATTAGACTACTCAGTTGTGCCCTAACAGTATAACTTTGGAAACAGTACTTTTTCTCATTCAATCGAACAAAGAGTAAAACCTAATTATTTTGTTCTCATATGCCCCGAGAGTGTAAATTTGCAACGTATCGATGCCAACGTTCACAAGAACCAAAACCGGACCAACATTAGACTACTCAGTTGTGCCCTAACAGCATAACTTTGGAAACAGTACTTTTTCTCATTCAATCGAACAAAGTGTAAAACCTAATTATTTTGTTCTATTTTGGCCCGAGAGTGTAAATTTGCAACGTATCGATGCCAACGTTCACAAGAACCAAAACCGGACCAACATTAGACTACTCAGTTGTGCCCTAACAGTTTAACTTTGGTAACACTACTTTTTCTCATTCAATCGAACAAAGAGTAAAACCTAATTATTTTGTTCTATTATGGCCCGAGAGTGTAAATTTGCAACGTATCGATGCCAACGTTCGCAAGAACCAAAATCGGGCCAAGAATAGACTACTCAGTTGTGCGAAAATAGTACAATTTTGGAAACAGTACTTTTTCTCATTCAATCGAACAAAGAGTAAAACCTAATTATTTTGTTCTAGTATGCCCCGAGAGTGTAAATTTGCAATGTATCGATGCCAACGTTCACAAGAACCAAAACCGGACCAACATTAGACTACTCAGTTGTGCCCTAACTTCATAACTTTGAAACGAGTACTTTTTCTCATGCAACCGAACAAAGAGTAAAACCTAATTATTTTGTTCTATTATGCCCCGAGAGTGTAAATTTGCAACGTATAGATGCCAACGTTCACAAGAACCAAAACTGGACCAACATTATACAACTCATTTGTGCCCTAACTTTACAACTTTGAAACGAGTACTTTTTCTCATGCAACCGAACAAAGAGTAAAACCTAATTATTTTGTTCTATTATGCCCCGAGAGTGTAAATTTGCAACGTATAGATGCCAACGTTCACAAGAACCAAAGCAGGACCAACATTATACTACTCATTTGTGCCCTAACTTTACAACTTTGAAACGAGTACTTTTTATCATGCAACCGAACAAAGAGTAAAACCTAATTATTTTGTTCTATTATGCCCCGAGAGTGTAAATTTGCAACATAACGATGCCAACGTTCACAAGAACCAAAACCGGACCAACATTAGACTACTCGGTTGTGCCACTAACGGTATAACTTTGGAAACGAACTTTTCTCATGCAATCGAACAAAGAGTAAAACCTAATTATTTTGTTCTATTATGCCCCGAGAGTGTAAATTTGCAACGTATCGATGCCAACGTTCAGAAGAACCAAAACCGGACAAACATTATACTACTCATATATGCGCAAACAGTATAACTTTGGAAAAACTACTTTTTCTTATTCAATCGAACAAAGATTAAAACCTAAGCATTTTGTTCTATTATGCCCAGTGTAAATTTGCAACGTATCGATGCCAACGTTCACAAGAACCAAGACCGGACCAACATTAGACTACTCAGTTGTGCCCGAACAGTATAACTTTGGTAACATTACTTTTTCTCATTCAATCGAACAAAGAGTAAAACCTAATTATTTTGTTCTATTATGCCCCGAGAGTGTAAATTTGCAACGTATCGATGCCATCGTTCACAAGAACGAAAACCGGACCAACATTACACTACTCATTTGTGCCCTAACAGAATAACTTTGGAAACAGTACTTTTTCTCATTCAATCGAACAAAGAGTAAAACCAAATTATTTTGTTCTCTTATGCCCCGAGAGTGTAAATTTGCAACGTATAGATGCCAACGTTCACAAGAACCAAAACCGGACCAACATTATACTACTCATTTGTGCCCTAACATTACAACTTTGAAACGAGTACTTTTTCTCATGCAACCGAACAATGAGTAAAACCTAATTATTTTGTTCTATTATGCCCCGAGAGTGTAAATTTGCAACGTATAGATGCCAACGTTCAGAAGAACCAAAACCGGACCAACATTAGACTACTCATTTGTGCCCTAACAGTATAACTTTGGAAACAGTACTTTTTCTCATTCAATCGAACAAAGAGTAAAACCTAATTATTTTGTTCTATTATGGCCCGAGAGTGTAAATTTGCAACGTATCGATGCCAACGTTCACAAGAACCAAAACCGGGCCTAGAATAGACTACTCAGTTGTGCGCAAACAGTATAACTTTGGAAACACTACTATTTCTCATTCAATCAAACAAAGAGTAAAACCTAATTATTTTATTCTATTATGGCCCGAGAGTGTAAATTTGCAACGTATCGATGCCAACGTTCACAAGAACCAAAACCGGGCCAAGAATAGACTACTCAGTTGTGCGAAAACTGTATAACTTTGGAAACAGTACTTTCTCTCATTCAATCGAACAAAGTGTAAAACCTAATTATTTTGTTCTATTATGCCCCGAGAGTGTAAATTTGCAACGTATAGATGCCAACGTTCACAAGAACCAAAACCGGACCAACATTAGACTACTCATTTGTGCACTAACTTTACAACTTTGAAACGAGTACTTTTTCTCATGCAACCGAACAAAGAGTAAAACCTATTTATTTTGTTCTATTATGCCCCGAGAGTGTAAATTTGCAACGTATAGATGCCAACGTTCACAAGAACCAAAACCGGACCAACATTAGACTACTCAGTTGTGCCCTAACAGTATAACTTTGGAAACAGTACTTTTTCTCATTCAATCGAACAAAGAGTAAAACCAAATTATTTTGTTCTCTTATGCCCCGAGAGTGTAAATTTGCAACGTATCGATGCCAACGTTCACAAGAACCAAAGCCGGACCAAAATTAGACTACTCAGTTGTGCCCTAACAGTATAACTTTGGAAACAGTACTTTTTCTCATACAATCGAACAAAGAGTAAAACCTAATTATTTTGTTCTATTATGCCCCGAGAGTGTAAATTTGCAACGTATCGATGCCAACGTTCACAAGAACCAAAACCGGACCAACATTAGACTACTCGGTTGTGCCACTAACGACATAACTTTGGAAACAGTACTTTTTCTCATTCAATCGAACAAAGAGTAAAACCTAATTATTTTGTTCTATTATGGCCCGAGAGTGTAAATTTGCAACGTATCGATGCCAACGTTCACAAGAACCAAAACCGGACCAACATTAGACTACTCAGTTGTGCCCTAACAGTGTAACTTTGGAAAAGTACTTTTTCTCATTCAATCGAACAAAGAGTAAAACCTAATTATTTTGTTCTATTATGCCCCGAGAGTGTAAATTTGCAACGTATCGATGCCAACGTTCACAAGAACCAAAATCGGGCCAAGAATAGACTACTCAGTTGTGCGCAAACAGTATAACTTTGGAAACACTACTTTTTCTCACAATCGAACAAAGAGTACAACCTAATTATTTTGTTCTATTATGGCCTGAGACTGTAAATTTGCAACGTATCGATGCCAACGTTCACAAGAACCAAAACCGGACCAACATTAGACTACTCATTTGTGCCCTAACTTTACAACTTTGGAAACACTACTTTTTCTCATTCAATCGAACAAAGAGTAAAACCTAATTATTTTGTTCTATTATGGCCCGAGAGTGTAAATTTGCAACGTATCGATGCCAACGTTCACAAGAACCAAAATCGGGCCAAGAATAGACTACTCAGTTGTGCGAAAACAGTATAATTTTGGAAACAGTACTTTTTCTCATTCAATCGAACAAAGAGTAAAACCTAATTATTTTGTTCTAGTATGCCCCGAGAGTGTAAATTTGCAACGTATAGATGCCAACGTTCACAAGAACCAAAACCGGACCAACATTATACTACTCATTTGTGCCCTAACTTTACAACTTTGAAACGAGTACTTTTTCTCATGCAACCGAACAAAGAGTAAAACCTAATTATTTTGTTCTATTATGCCCCGAGAGTGTAAATTTGCAACGTATAGATGCCAACGTTCACAAGAACCAAAACTGGACCAACATTATACAACTCATTTGTGCCCAAACTTTACAACTTTGAAACGAGTACTTTTTCTCATGCAACCGAACAAAGAGTAAAACCTAATTATTTTGTTCTATTATGCCCCGAGAGTGTAAATTTGCAACGTATAGATGCCAACGTTCACAAGAACCAAAACCGGACTAACATTATACTACTCATTTGTGCCCTAACTTTACAACTTTGAAACGAGTACTTTTTATCATGCAATCGAACAAAGAGTAAAACCTAATTATTTTGTTCTATTATGCCCCGAGAGTGTAAATTTGCAACGTATCGATGCCATCGTTCACAAGAACCAAAACCGGACCAACATTAGACTACTCGTGCCCTAACAAGATAACTTTGGAAACAAGATTTTTCTCATGCAATCGAACATAGAGTAAAACCAAATTATTTTGTTCTATTATGCCCCGAGAGTGTAAATTTGCAACGTATCGATGCCAACGTTCAGAAGAACCAAAACCGGACAAACATTATGCTACTCATATATGCGCAAACAGTATAACTTTGGAAAAACTACTTTTTCTTATTCAATCGAACAAAGATTAAAACCTAAGCATTCTGTTCTATTATGCCCCGAGAGTGTAAATTTGAAACGTATCGATGCCAACGTTCACAATTACCAAAATCGGACCAACATTAGACTACTCAGTTGTGCCCTAACAGTTTAACTTTGGTAACAGTACTTTTTCTCATTCAATCGAACAAAGAGTAAAACCTAATTATTTTGTTCTATTATGCCCCGAGAGTGTAAATTTGCAACGTATCGATGCCATCGTTCACAAGAACGAAAACCGGACCAACATTACACTACTCATTGGTGCGCAACAAGTATAACTTTGGAAATAGTACTTTTTCTCATTCAATCGAACAAAGAGTAAAACCAAATTATTTTGTTCTCTTATGCCCCGAGAGTGTAAATTTGCAACGTATAGATGCCAACGTTCACAAGAACCAAAACCGGACCAACATTATACTACTCATTTGTGCCCTAACTTTACAACTTTGAAACGAGTACTTTTTCTCATGCAACCGAACAATGAGTAAAACCTAATTATTTTGTTCTATTATGCCCCGAGAGTGTAAATTTGCAACGTATAGATGCCAACGTTCAGAAGAACCAAAACCGGACCAACATTAGACTACTCATTTGTGCCCTAACAGTATAACTTTGGAAACAGTACTTTTTCTCATTCAATCGAACAAAGAGTAAAACCGAATTATTTTGTTCTATTATGGCCCGAGAGTGTAAATTTGCAACGTATCGATGCCAACGTTCACAAGAACCAAAACCGGGCCTAGAATAGACTAAGTTGTGCGCAAACAGTATAACTTTGGAAACACTACTATTTCTCATTCAATCAAACAAAGAGTAAAACCTAATTATTTTGTTCTATTATGGCCCGAGAGTGTAAATTTGCAACGTATCGATGCCAACGTTCACAAGAGCCAAAATCGGGCCAAGAATAGACTACTCAGTTGTGCGAAAACTGTATAACTTTGGAAACAGTACTTTCTCTCATTCAATCGAACAAAGTGTAAAACCTAATTATTTTGTTCTATTATGCCCCGAGAGTGTAAATTGGCAACGTATAGATGCCAACGTTCACAAGAACCAAAACCGGACCAACATTATACTACTCATTTGTGCCCTAACTTTACAACTTTGAAACGAGTACTTTTTCTCATGCAACCGAACAATGAGTAAAACCTAATTATTTTGTTCTATTATGCCCCGAGAGTGTAAATTTGCAACGTATAGATGCCAACGTTCAGAAGAACCAAAACCGGACCAACATTAGACTACTCATTTGTGCCCTAACAGTATAACTTTGGAAACAGTACTTTTTCTCATTCAATCGAACAAAGAGTAAAACCAAATTATTTTGTTCTCTTATGCCCCGAGAGTGTAAATTTGCAACGTATCGATGCCAACATTCACAAGAACCAAAACCGGACCAAAATTATACTACTCAATTGTGCCCTAACAGTAAAACTTTGGAAACAGTACTTTTTCTCATTCAATTGAACAAAGAGTAAAACCTAATTATTTTGTTCTCATATGCCCCGAGAGTGTAAATTTGCAACGTATCGATGCCAACGTTCACAAGAACCAAAACCGGACCAACATTAGACTACTCAGTTGTGCCCTAACAAAGATAACTTTGGAAACAAGATTTTTCTCATTCAATCGAACAAAGAGTAAAACCTAATTATTTTGTTCTATTATGGCCCGAGAGTGTAAATTTGCAACGTATCGTTGCCAACGTTCACAAGAACCAAAACCGGGCCTAGAATAGACTACTCAGTTGTGCGCAAACAGTATAACTTTGGAAACACTTCTTTTTCTCATTCAATCGACCAAAGAGTAAAACCTAATTATTTTGTTCTATTATGGCCCGAGAGTGTAAATTTGCAACGTATCGATGCCAACGTTCACTAGAACCAAAATCGGGCCAACAATAGACTACTCGCTTGTGCGAAACAAGATAATTTTGGAAACAAGATTTTTCTCATTCAATCGAACAAAGAGTAAAACCTAATTATTTTGTTTTATTATGCCCCGAGAGTGTAAATTTGCAACGTATAGATGCCAACGTTCACAAGAACCAAAACCGGACCAACATTAGACTACTCATTTGTGCCCTAACTTTACAACTTTCAAACGAGTACTTTTTCTCATGCAACCGAACAAAGAGTAAAACCTAATTATTTTGTTCTATTATGCCCCGAGAGTGTAAATTTGCAACGCATAGATGCCAACTTTCACAAGAACCAAAACCGAACCAACATTAGACTACTCATTTGTGCCCTAACAGTATAACTTTGGAAACAGTACTTTTTCTCATGCAATCGAACATAGAGTAAAACCAAATTATTTTGTTCTATTATGCCCCGAGAGTGTAAATTTGCAACGTATCGATGCCAACGTTCAGAAGAATCAAAACCGGACCAACACTATACTACTCATTTATGCGCAAACAGTAAGAATTTGGAAAAACTACTTTTTCTCATTCAATCGAACAAAGATTAAAACCTAAGCATTTTGTTCTATTATGCCCCGAGAGTGTAAATTTGCAACGTATCGATGCCAACGTTCACAATAACCAAAACCGACCAACATTAGACTACTCATTGTGCCCTAACAGCTTTAACTTTGGTAATAAAGATTTTTCCTCATTCAATCGAACAAAGAGTAAAACCTAATTATTTTGTTCTATTATGCCCCGAGAGTGTAAATTTGCAACGTATAGATGCCATCTTTCACAAGAACCAAAACCAGACCAACATTAGACTACTCATTTGTGCCCTAACAGTATAACTTTGGAAACAGTACTTTTTCTCATTCAATCGAACAAAGAGTAAAACCAAATTATTTTGTTCTCTTATGCCCCGAGAGTGTAAATTTGCAACGTATCCGATGCCAACGTTCACAAGAACCAAAACCGGACCAAAATTAGACTACTCATTTGTGCCCTAACAGTATAACTTTGGAAACAGTACTTTTTCTCATTCAATCGAACAAAGAGTAAAACCTAATTATTTTGTTCTCTTATGCCCCGAGAGTGTAAATTTGCAACGTATCGATGCCAACGTTCACAAGAACCAAAACCGGACCAACATTAGACTACTCAGTTGTGCCCTAACAGTATAACTTTGGTAACAATACTTTTTCTCATTCAATCGAACAAAGAGTAAAACCTAATTATTTTGTTCTATTATGGCCCGACATCGTAAATTTGCAACGTATCGATGCCAACGTTCACAAGAACCAAAACCGGCCAAGAATAGACTACTCGCCAGCAAGCGATAACTTTGGAAACACTACTTTTTCTCATTCAATCGAACAAAGAGTACAACCTAATTATTTTGTTCTATTATGGCCCGAGAGTGTAAATTTGCAACGTATCGATGCCAACGTTCACAAGAACCAAAATCGGGCAAAGAATAGACTACTCAGTTGTGCGAAAACAGTATAACTTTGGAAACAGTACTTTCTCTCATTCAATCGAACAAAGAGTAAAACCTAATTATTTTGTTCTCATATGCCCCGAGAGTGTAAATTTGCAACGTATCGATGCCAACGTTCACAAGAACCAAAACCGGGACTAGAATAGACTACTCAGTTGTGCGCAAACAGTATAACTTTGGAAACACTACTTTTTCTCATTCAATCGAACAAAGAGTAAAACCTAATTATTTTGTTCTATTATGGCCCGAGAGTGTAAATTTGCAACGTATCGATGCCAACGTTCACAAGAACCAAAATCGGGCCAAGAATAGACTACTCAGTTGTGCGAAAACAGTATAACTTTGGAAACAGTACGTTTTCTCATTCAATCGAACAAAGAGTAAAACCTAATTATTTTGTTCTATTATGCCCCGAGAGTGTAAATTTGCAACGTATCGATGCCAACGTTCACAAGAACCAAAACCGGACCAACATTATACTACTCATTTGTGCCCTAACTTTACAACTTTGAAACTAGTACTTTTTCTCATGCAACCGAACAAAGAGTAAAACCTAATTATTTTGTTCTATTATGCCCCGAGAGTGTAAATTTGCAACGTATAGATGCCAACGTTCACAAGAACCAAAACCGGACCAACATTATACTACTCATTTGTGCCCTAACTTTACAACTTTGAAACGAGTACTTTTTCTCATGCAACCGAACAAAGAGTAAAACCTAATTATTTTGTTCTATTATGCCCCGAGAGTGTAAATTTGCAACATATCGATGCCAACGTTCAGAAGAACCAAAACCGGACCAACACTATACTACTCATTTATGCGCAAACAGTATGACTTTGGAAAAACTACTTTTTCTCATTCAATCGAACAAAGAATAAAACCTAAGCATTTTTTTCTATTATGCCCCGAGAGTGTAAATTTGAAACGTATCGATGCCAACGTTCACAATAACCAAAACCGGACCAACATTAGACTACTCAGTTGTGCCCTAACAGCTTTAACTTTGGTAATAAAGATTTTTATCATTCAATCGAACAAAGAGTAAAACCTAATTATTTTGTTCTATTATGCCCCGAGAGTGTAAATTTGCAACGTATCGATGCCATTTTTCACAAGAACCAAAACCGGACGAACATTAGACTACTCATTTGTGCCCTAACAGTATAACTTTGGAAACAGTACTTTTTCTCATTCAATCGAACAAAGAGTAAAACCAAATTATTTTGTTCTCTTATGCCCCGAGAGTGTAAATTTGCAACGTATCGATGCCAACGTTCACAAGAACCAAAACCGGACCAAAATTAGACTACTCATTTGTGCCCTAACAGTATAACTTTGGAAACAGTACTTTTTCTCATTCAATCGAACAAAGAGTAAAACCTAATTATTTTGTTCTCTTATGCCCCGAAAGTGTAAATTTGCAACGTATCGATGCCAACGTTCACAAGAACCAAAACCGGACCAACATTAGACTACTCAGTTGTGCCCTAACAGTATAACTTTGGTAACAATACTTTTTCTCATTCAATCGAACAAAGAGTAAAACCTAATTATTTTGTTCTCATATGCCCCGAGAGTGTAAATTTGCAACGTATCGATGCCAACGTTCACAAGAACCAAAACCGGGCCAAGAATAGACTACTCAGTTGTGCCCTAACAGTATAACTTTGGAAACAGTACTTTTTCTCATTCAATCGAACAAAGAGTAAAACCTAATTATTTTGTTCTATTATGGCCCGAGAGTGTAAATTTGCAACGTATCGATGCCAACGTTCACAAGAACCAAAACCGGTCCAAGAATAGACTACTCGCCAGCGCAAACAGTATAACTTTGGAAACAGTACTTTTTCTCATTCAATCGAACAAAGAGTAAAACCTAATTATTTTGTTCTCTTATGCCCCGAGAGTGTAAATTTGCAACGTATCGACGCCAACGTTCACAAGAACCAAAACCGGACCAATATTAGACTACTCAGTTGTGCCCCAACAGTATAACTTTGGAAACAGTACTTTTTCTCATTCAATCGAACAAAGAGTAAAACCTAATTATTTTGTTCTATTATGGCCCGAGAGTGTAAATTTGCAACGTATCGATGCCAACGTTCACAAGAACCAAAACCGGGCCAAGAATAGACTACTCAGTTGTGCGCAAACAGTATAACTTTGGAAACACTACTTTTTCTCATTCAATCGAACAAAGAGTAAAACCTAATTATTTTGTTCTCTTATGCCCCGAGAGTGTAAATTTGCAACGTATCGATGCCAACGTTCACAAGAACCAAAACCGGACCAACATTAGACTACTCAGTTGTGCCCTAACAGTATAACTTTGGAAACAGTATTTTTTCTCATTTAATCGAACAAAGAGTAAAACCTAATTATTTTATTCTATTATGCCCCGAGACTGTAAATTTGCAACGTATAGATGCCAACGTTCAGAAGAACCAAAACCGGACCAACATTATACTACTCAATTGTGCCCTAACTTTAAAACTTTGAAACGAGTACTTTTTCTCATGCACCCGAACAAAGAGTAAAACCTAATTATTTTGTTCTATTATGCCCCGAGAGTGTAAATTTGCAACATATCGATGCCAACGTTCACAAGAACCAAAACCGGACCAACATTAGACTACTCAGTTGTGCCCTAACAGTATAACTTTGGAAACAGTACTTTTTCTCATGCAATCGAACATAGAGTAAAACCTAATTATTTTGTTCTATTTTGCCCCGAGAGTGTAAATTTGCAACGTATAGATGCCAACGTTCACAAGAACCAAAACCGGACCAACATTATACTACTCATTTGTGCCCTAACTTTACAACTTTGAAACGAGTACTTTTTCTCATGCAACCGAACAAAGAGTAAAACCTAATTATTTTGTTCAATTATGCCCCGAGAGTGTAAATTTGCAACGTATAGATGCCAACGTTCATAAAAACCAAAACCGGACCAACATTATACTACTCATTTGTGCCCTAACTTTACAACTTTGAAACTAGTACTTTTTCTCATGCAACCGAACAAAGAGAAAAACCTAATTATTTTGTTCTATTATGCCCCGAGAGTGTAAATTTACAACATATCGATGCCAACGTTCACAAGAACCAAAACCGGACCAACATTAGACAACTCAGTTGTGCCCTAACAGTATAACTTTGGAAACAGTACTTTTTCTCATGCAATCGAACAAAGAGTAAAAACCTAATTATTTTGTTCTATTATGCCCCGAGAGTGTAAATTTGCAACGTATCGATGCCAACGTTCACAAGAACCAAAACCGGACCAACATTAGACTGCCCTAACAACAGCTTTAACTTTGGTAACAAAGATTTTTCTCATTCAATCGAACAAAGAGTAAAACCTAATTATTTTGTTCTATTATGCCCCGAGAGTGTAAATTTGCAACGTATCGATGCCATCGTTCACAAGAACCAAAACCGGACAAACATTAGACTACTCAGTTGTGCCCTAACAGTATAACTTTGGAAACACTACTTTTTCTCATTCAATCGAACAAAGAGTAAAACCTAATTATTTTGTTCTATTATGGCCCGAGAGTGTAAATTTGCAACGTATCGATGCCAACGTTCACAAGAACCAAAACCGGGCCAAGAATAGACTACTCAGTTGTGCGCAAACAGTATAACTTTGGAAACACTACTTTTTCACATTCAATCGAACAAAGAGTAAAACCTAATTATTTTGTTCTATTATGCCCCGAGAGTGTAAATTTGCAACGTATCGATGCCATCGTTCACAAGAACCAAAACCGGACCAACATTAGACTACTCATTTGTGCCCTAACAAGATAACTTTGGAAACAAGATTTTTCTCATTCAATCGAACAAAGAGTAAAACCAAATTATTTTGTTCTATTATGCCCCGAGAGTGTAAATTTGCAACGTATCGATGCCAACGTTCACAAGAACCAAAACCGGACCAACATTAGACTACTCAGTTGCGCCCTAACAGTATAAGTTTGGAAACAGTACTTTTTCTCATTCAATCGAACAAAGAGTAAAACCAAATTATGTTGTTCCCTTATGCCCCGAGAGTGTAAATTTGCAACGTATCGATGCCAACGTTCACAAGAACCAAAACCGGACCAAAATTAGACAACTCATTTGTGCCCTAACAGTATAACTTTGGAAACAGTACTTTTTCTCATTCAATCGAACAAAGAGTAAAACCTAATTATTTTGTTCTGTTATGCCCCGAGAGTGTAAATTTGCAACGTATCGATGCCATCGTTCACAAGAACCAAACCGACCCACATTAGACTACTCAGTTGTGCCCTAACAGTATAACTTTGGTAACAGTACTTTTTCTCATTCAATCGAACAAAGAGTAAAACCTAATTATTTTGTTCTATTATGCCCCGAGAGTATAAATTTGCAACGTATCGATGCCATCGTTCACAAGAACCAAAACCGGACCAACATTAGACTACTCAGTTGTGCCCTAACAGTATAACTTTGGAAACACTACTTTTTCTCATTCAATCGAACAAAGAGTAAAACCAAATTATGTTGTTCCCTTATGCCCCGAGAGTGTAAATTTGCAACGTATCGATGCCAACGTTCACAAGAACCAAAACCGGAACAAAATTAGACAATTCATTTGTGCCCTAACAGTATAACTTTGGAAACAGTACTTTTTCTCATTCAATCGAACAAAGAGTAAAACCTAATTATTTTGTTCTGTTATGCCCCGAGAGTGTAAATTTGCAACGTATCGATGCCATCGTTCACAAGAACCAAACCGGACCAACATTAGACTACCCAGTTGTGCCCTAACAGTTTAACTTTGGTAACAATACTTTTTCTCATTCAATCGAACAAAGAGCAAAACCTAATTATTTTGTTCTATTATGCCCCGAGAGTATAAATTTGCAACGTATCGATGCCATCGTTCACAAGAACCAAAACCGGACCAACATTAGACTACTCAGTTGTGCCCTAACAGTATAACTTTGGAAACACTACTTTTTCTCATTCAATCGAACAAAGAGTAAAACCTAATTATTTTGTTCTATTATGGCCCGAGAGTGTAAATTTGCAACGTATCGTTGCCAACGTTCACAAGAACCAAAACCGGGCCTAGAATAGACTACTCAGTTGTGCGCAAACAGTATAACTTTGGAAACACTACTTTTTCTCATTCAATCGAACAAAGAGTAAAACCTAATTATTTTGTTCTATTATGGCCCGAGAGTGTAAATTTGCAACGTATCGATGCCAACGTTCACAAGAACCAAAATCGGGCCAAGAATAGACTCGAGTTGTGCGAAACAAGATAATTTTGGAAACAAGATTTTTCTCATTCAATCGAACAAAGAGTAAAACCTAATTATTTTGTTCTCTTATGCCCCGAGAGTGTAAATTTGCAACGTATCCGATGCCAACGTTCACAAGAACCAAAACCGGACCAACATTATACTACTCATTTGTGCCCTAACTTTAAAACTTTGAAACGAGTACTTTTTCTCATGCAACCGAACAAAAAGTAAAACCTAATTATTTTGTTCTATTATGCCCCGAGAGTGTAAATTTGCAACGTATCGATGCCAACGTTCACAAGAACCAAAACCGGAACAAAATTAGACAACTCATTTGTGCCCTAACTTTATAACTTTGAAACAAGTACTTTTTCTCATGCAACCGAACAAAGAGTAAAACCTAATTATTTTGTTCTATTATGCCCCGAGAGTGTAAATTTGCAACGTTTAGATGCCAACGTTCACAAGAACCAAAACCGGACCAACATTATACTACTCATTTGTGCCCTAACTTTAAAACTTTGAAACGAGTACTTTTTCTCATGCACCCGAACAAAGAGTAAAACCTAATTATTTTGTTCTATTATGCCCCGAGAGTGTAAATTTGCAACATATCGATGCCAACGTTCACAAGAACCAAAACCGACCAATATTAGACTACTCTTGTGCCCTAACAAGATAACTTTGGAAAGATTTTTCTCATGCAACCGAACAAAGAGTAAAACCTAATTATTTTGTTCTATTATGCCCCGAGAGTGTAAATTTGCAACGTATCGATGCCAACGTTCAGAAGAACCAAAACCGGACCAACATTATACTACTCATTTATGCGCAAACAGTATGACTTTGGAAAAACTACTTTTTCTCATTCAATCGAACAAAGATTAAAACCTAAGCATTTGGTTCTCTTATGCCCCGAGAGTGTATATTTGAAACGTATCGATGCCAACGTTCACAATAACCAAAACCGGACCAACATTAGACTACTCAGTTGTGCCCTAACAATTTAACTTTGGTAACAGTACTTTTTATCATTCAATCGAACGAAGAGTAAAACCTAATTATTTTGTTCTATTATGCCCCGAGAGTGTAAATTTGCAACGTATCGTTGCCATCTTTCACAAGAACCAAAACCGGGCGAAGAATAGACTACTCAGTTGTGCGCAAACAGTATAACTTTGGAAATAGTACTTTTTCTCATTCAATCGAACAAAGAGTAAAACCAAATTATTTTGTTCTCTTATGCCCCGAGAGTGTAAATTTGCAACGTATCCGATGCCAACGTTCACAAGAACCAAAACCGGACCAAAATTAGACTACTCATTTGTGCCCTAACAGTATAACTTTGGAAACAGTACTTTTTCTCATTCAATCGAACAAAGAGTAAAACCTAATTATTTTGTTCTCTTATGCCCCGAGAGTGTAAATTTGCAACGTATCGAATGCCAACGTTCACAAGAACCAAAACCGGACCAACATTAGACTACTCAGTTGTGCCCTAACAGTATAACTTTGGAAACAGTACTTTTTCTCATTCAATCGAACAAAGAGTAAAACCTAATTATTTTGTTCTATTATGGCCCGAGAGTGTAAATTTGCAACGTATCGATGCCAACGTTCACAAGAACCAAAACCGGGCCAAGAATAGACTACTCAACAGCGCAAACAGTATAACTTTGGAAACAGTACTTTTTCTCATTCAATCGAACAAAGAGTAAAACCTAATTATTTTGTTCTATTTTGGCCCGAGAGTGTAAATTTGCAACGTATCGTTGCCAACGTTCACAAGAACCAAAACCGGGCCTAGAATAGACTACTCAGTTGTGCGCAAACAGTATAACTTTGGAAACACTACTTTTTCTCATTCAATCGAACAAAGAGTAAAACCTAATTATTTTGTTCTATTATGGCCCGAGAGTGTAAATTTGCAACGTATCGAATGCCAACGTTCACAAGAACCAAAACCGGACCAAAATTAGACTACTCATTTGTGCCCTAACAGTATAACTTTGGAAACAGTACTTTTTCTCATTCAATCGAACAAAGAGTAAAACCAAATTATTTTGTTCTCTTATGCCCCGAGAGTGTAAATTTGCAACGTATCCGATGCCAACGTTCACAAGAACCAAAACCAGACCAAAATTAGACTACTCATTTGTGCCCTAACAGTATAACTTTGGAAACAGTACTTTTTCTCATTCAATCGAACAAAGAGTAAAACCTAATTATTTTGTTCTCTTATGCCCCGAGAGTGTAAATTTGCAACGTATCGAATGCCAACGTTCACAAGAACCAAAACCGGACCAACATTAGACTACTCAGTTGTGCCCTAACAGTATAACTTTGGAAACAGTACTTTTTCTTATTCAATCGAATAAAGAGTAAAACCTAATTATTTTGTTCGATTATGGCCCGAGTGTGTAAATTTGCAACGTATCGATGCCAACGTTCACAAGAACCAAAACCGGGCCAAGAATAGACTACTCAGTTGTGCGCAAACAGTATAACTTTGGAAACACTTCTTTTTCTCATTCAATCGAACAAAGGGTAAAACCAAATTATTTTGTTCTCTTAGCCCCGAGAGTGTAAATTTGCAACGTATCGATGCCAACGTTCACAAGAACCAAAACCGGACCAAAATTAGACAACTCATTTGTGCCCTAACAGTATAACTTTGGAAACAGTACTTTTTCTCATTCAATCGAACAAAGAGTAAAACCTAATTATTTTGTTCTGTTATGCCCCGAGAGTGTAAATTTGCAACGTATCGATGCCAACGTTCACAAGAACCAAAACCGGACCAACAATAGACTACTCAGTTGTACCCAAACAGCTTAACTTTGGTAATAAAGATTTTTCTCATTCAATCGAACAAAGAGTAAAAACCTAATAATTTTGTTCTATTATGCCCCGAGAGTGTAAATTTGCAACGTATCGACGCCAACGTTCACAAGAACCAAAACCGGACCAACATTAGACTACTCAGTTGTGCCCTAACAGTATAACTTTGGAAACAGTACTTTTTCTCATTCAATAGAACAAAGAGTAAAACCTAATTATTTTGTTCTATTATGGCCCGAGAGTGTAAATTTGCAACGTATCGTTGCCAACGTTCACAAGAACCAAAACCGGGCCTAGAATAGACTACTCAGTTGTGCGCAAACAGTATAACTTTGGAAACACTACTTTTTCTCATTCAATCGAACAAAGAGTAAAACCTAATTATTTTGTTCTATTACGGCCCGAGAGTATAAATTTGCAACGTATCGATGCCAACGTTCACAAGAACCAAAATCGGGCCAAGAATAGACTACTCAGTTGTGCGAAAACAGTATAATTTTGGAAACAGTACTTTTTCTCATTTAATCGAACAAAGAGTAAAACCAAATTATTTTGTTCTCTTATGCCCCGAGAGTGTAAATTTGCAACGTATCCGATTCCAACGTTCACAAGAACCAAAACCGGACCAAAATTAGACTACTCTTTTGTGCCCTAACAGTATAACTTTGGAAACAATACTTTTTCTCATTCAATCGAACAAAGAGTAAAACCTAATTATTCTGTTCTCTTATGCCCCGAAAGTGTAAATTTGCAACGTATCGATGCCAACGTTCACAAAAACCAAAACCGGACCAACATTAGACTACTCAGTTGTGCCCTAACAGTATAACTTTGGAAACAGTACTTTTTCTCATTTAATCGAACAAAGAGTAAAACCTAATTATTTTGTTCTATTATGCCCCGAGAGTGTAAATTTGCAACGTATAGATGCCAACGTTCACAAGAACCAAAACCGGACCAACATTATACTACTCATTTGTGCCCTAACTTTAAAACTTTGAAACGAGTACTTTTTCTCATGCACCCGAACAAAGAGTAAAACCTAATTATTTTGTTCTATTATGCCCCGAGAGTGTAAATTTGCAACATATCGAAGCCAATGTTCACAAGAACCAAAACCGGACCAACATTAGACTACTCAGTTGTGCCCTAACAGTATAACTTTGGAAACAATACTTTTTCTCATGCAATCGAACATAGACTAAAACCTAATTATTTTGTTCTATTATGCCCCGAGAGTGTAAATTTGCAACGTATAGATGCCAACGTTCACAAGAACCAAAACCGGACCAACATTAGACTACTCATTTGTGCCCTAACTTTACAACTTTGAAACAAGTACTTTTTCTCATGCAACCGAACAAAGAGTAAAACCTAATTATTTTGTTCTATTATGGCCCGAGAGTGTAAATTTGCAACGTATCGATGCCAACGTTCACAAGAACCAAAATCGGGCCAAGAATAGACTACTCAGTTGTGCGAAAACAATATAATTTTGGAAACAGTACTTTTTCTCATTCAATCGAACAAAGAGTAAAACCAAATTATTTTGTTCTCTTATGCCCCGAGAGTGTAAATTTGCAACGTATCGATCCCAACATTCACAAGAACCAAAACCAGACCAAAATTAGACTACTCATTTGTGCCCTAACAGTATAACTTTGGAAACAGTACTTTTTCTCATTCAATCGAACAAAGAGTAAAACCTAATTATTTTGTTCTCTTATGCCCCGAAAGTGTAAATTTGCAACGTATCGATGCCAACGTTCACAAGAACCAAAACCGGACCAACATTAGACTACTCAGTTGTGCCCTAACAGTATAACTTTGGAAACAGTTCTTTTTCTCATTTAATCGAACAAAGAGTAAAACCTAATTATTTTGTTCTATTCTGCCCCGAGAGTGTAAATTTGCAACGTAAAGATGCCAACGTTCACAAGAACCAAAACCGGACCAACATTATACTACTCATTTGTGCCCTAACTTTAAAACTTTGAAACGAGTACTTTTTCTCATGCACCCAAACAAAGAGTAAAACCTAATTATTTTGTTCTATTATGCCCCGAGAGTGTAAATTTGCAACATATCGATGCCAACGTTCACAAGAACAAAAACCGACCAACATTAGACTACTCGCCCTAACAAAGATAACTTTGGAAACAGTACTTTTTCTCATGCAATCGAACATAGAGTAAAACCTAATTATTTTGTTCTATTACGCCCCGAGAGTGTAAATTTGCAACGTATAGATGCCAACGTTCACAATAAATAAAACCGGACCAACATTGTACTACTCATTTGTGCCCTAACTTTACAACTTTGAAACAAGTACTTTTTCTCATGCAACCGAACAAAGAGTAAAACCTAATTATTTTGTTCTATTATGCCCCGAGAGTGTAAATTTGCAACGTATAGATGCCAACTTTCACAAGAACCAAAACCGGACCAACATTATACTACTCATTTGTGCCCTAACTTTACAACTTTGAAACTAGTACTTTTTCTCATGCAACCGAACAAAGAGTAAAACCTAATTATTTTGTTCTATTATGCCCCGAGAGTGTAAATTTGCAACATATCGATGCCAACGTTCAGAAGAACCAAAACCGGACCAACATTAGACTACTCAGTTGTGCCCTAACAGTATAACTTTGGAAACAGTACTTTTTCTCATTCAATCGAACATAGAGTAAAACCTAATTATTTTGTTCTATTATGCCCCGAGAGTGTAAATTTGAAACGTAACGAAGCCAACGTTCACAATAACCAAAACCGGACCAACATTAGACTACTCAAACAGCTCCTAACAGTTTAACTTTGGTAACAGTACTTTTTCTCATGCAACCGAACAAAGAGTAAAACCTAATTATTTTGTTCTATTATACCCCGAGGGTGTAAATTTGCAACGTATCGATGCCATCTTTCACAAGAACCAAAACCGGACCAACATTAGACTACTCATTTGTGCCCTAACAGTATAACTTTGGAAATAGTACTTTTTCTCATTCAATCGAACAAAGAGTAAAACCAAATTATTTTGTTCTCTTATGCCCCGAGAGTGTAAATTTGCAACGTATCCGATGCCAACGTTCACAAGAACCAAAACCAGACCAAAATTAGACTACTCATTTGTGCCCTAACAGTATAACTTTGGAAACAGTACTTTTTCTCATTCAATCGAACAAAGAGTAAAACCTAATTATTTTGTTCTCATATGCCCCGAGAGTGTAAATTTGCAACGTATCGATGCCAACGTTCACAAGAACCAAAACCGGACCAACATTAGACTACTCAGTTGTGCCCTAACAGTATAACTTTGGAAACAGTACTTTTTCTCAGTCAATCGAACAAACAGTAAAACCTAATTATTATGTTCTATTATGCCCCGAGAGTATAAATTTGCAACGTATCGATGCGAACGTTCATAAGAACAAAAACCGGACCAAGAATAGACTAGTGCGCAAACAGTATAACTTTGGAAACACTACTTTTTCTCATTCAATCGAACAAAGAGTAAAACCTAATTATTTTGTTGTCTTTTGTCCCGAGAGTGTAAATTTGCAACGTATCGACGACAACGTTCACAAGAACCAAAACCGGACCAACATTAGACTACTCAGTTGTGCCCTAACAAAGATAACTTTCAAACAAGATTTTTCTCATTCAATCGAACAAAGAGTAAAACCTAATTATTTTGTTCTATTATGGCCCGAGAGTGTAAATTTGCAACGTATCGATGCCAACGTTCACAAGAACCTAAACCGGGCCAAGAATAGACTACTCAGTTCTGCGCAAACAGTATAACTTAGGAAACTCTACTTTTTCTCATTCAATCGAACAAAGAGTAAAACCTAATTATTTTGTTCTCTTATGCCCCGAGAGTGTAAATTTGCAACGTATCGATGCCAACGTTCACAAGAACCAAAACCGGACCGACATTAGACTACTCAGTTGTGCCCTAACAGTATAACTTTGGAAACAGTACTTTTTCTCATTTAATCGAACAAAGAGTAAAACCTAATTATTTTGTTCTATTATGCCCCGAGAGTGTAAATTTGCAACGTATAGATGCCAACGTTCACAAGAACCAAAACCGGACCAACATTATACTACTCATTTGTGCCCTAACTTTAAAACTTTGAAACGAGTACTTTTTCTCATGCACCCGAACAAAGAGTAAAACCTAATTATTTTGTTCTATTATGCCCCGAGAGTGTAAATTTTCAACATATCGATGCCAACGTTCACAAGAACCAAAACCGGACCAACATTAGACTACTCAGTTGTGCCCTAACAGTATAACATTGGAAACAGATTTTTCTCATGCAACCGAACAAAAAGTAAAACCTAATTATTTTGTTCTATTATGCCCCGAGAGTGTAAATTTGCAACGTATAGATGCCAACGTTCACAAGAACCAAAACCGGACCAACATTATACTACTCATTTGTGCCCTAACTTTACAACTTTGAAACAAGTACTTTTTCTCATGCAACCGAACAAAGAGTAAAACCTAATTATTTTGTTCTATTATGCCCCGAGAGTGTAAATTTGCAACATATCGATGCCAACGTTCACAAGAACCAAAACCGGACCAACATTAGACTACTCAGTTGTGCCCTAACAGTATAACTTTGGAAACAGTACTTTTTCTCATGGAATCGAACATAGAGTAAAACCAAATTATTTTGTTCTATTATGCCCCGAGAGTGTAAATTTGCAGCGTATCGATGCCAACGTTCAGAAGAACCAAAACCGGACCAACATTATACTACTCATTTATGCGCAAACAGTATGACTTTGGAAAAACTACCTTTTCTCATTCAATCGAACAAAGATTAAAACCTAAGCATTTTGTTCTATTATGCCCCGAGAGTGTAAATTTGAAACGTATCGATGCCAACGTTCACAATAACCAAAACCGACCAACATTAGACTACTCATTGTGCCCTAACAGCTTAACTTTGGTAATAAAGATTTTTCTCATTCAATCGAACAAAGAGTAAAACCTAATTATTTTGTTCTATTATGCCCCGAGAGTGTAAATTTGCAACGTATCGATGCCATCGTTCACAAGAACCAAAACCGGACCAACATTAGACTACTCATTTGTGCCCTAACAAAGATAACTTTGGAAACAAGATTTTTCTCATTCAATCGAACAAAGAGTAAAACCAAATTATTTTGTTCTCTTATGCCCCGAGAGTGTAAATTTGCAATGTATCCGATGCCAACGTTCACAAGAACCAAAACCGGACCAAAATTAGACTACTCATTTGTGCCCTAACAGTATAACTTTGGAAACAAAGATTTTTCTCATTCAATCGAACAAAGAGTAAAACCTAATTATTTTGTTCTCTTATGGCCCGAGAGTGTAAATTTTCAACGTATCGATGCCAACGTTCACAAGAACCAAAACCGGACCAAAATTAGACTACTCAGTTGTGCCCTAATAGTATAACTTTGGAAACAGTACTTTTTCTTATTCAATCGAACAAAGAGTAAAACCTAATTATTTTGTTCTATTATGGCCCGAGAGTGTAAATTTGCAACGTATCGATGCCAACGTTCACAAGAACCAAAACCGGGCCGAGAATAGACTACTTAGTTTTGCGCAAACAGTATAACTTTGGAAACACTACTTTTTCTCATTCAATCGAACAAAGAGTAAAACCAAATTATTTTGTTCTCTTATGCCCCGAGAGTGTAAATTTGCAACGTATCGATGCCAACGTTCACAAGAACCAAAACCAGACCAAAATTAGACAACTCATTTGTGCCCTAACAGTATAACTTTGGAAACAGTACTTTTTCTCATTCAATCGAACAAAGAGTAAAACCTAATTATTTAGTTCTATTATGCCCCGAGAGTGTAAATTTGCAACGTATCGATGCCATCGTTCACAAGAACCAAAACCGGACCAACATTAATCTACTCGCTTGTGCCTAACAGCTTAACTTTGGTAATGATTTTTCTCATTCAATCGAACAAAGAGTAAAACCTAATTATTTTGTTCTATTATGCCCCGAGAGTGTAAATTTGCAACGTATCGATGCCAACGTTCACAAGAACCAAAACCAGACCAACATTAGACTACTCAGTTGTGCCCTAACAGTATAACTTTGGAAACAGTACTTTTTCTCATTCAATCGAACAAAGAGTAAAACCAAATTATTTTGTTCTCTTATGCCCCGAGAGTGTAAATTTGCAACGTATCGATGCCAACGTTCACAAGAACCAAAACCAGACCAAAATTAGACAACTCATTTGTGCCCTAACAGTATAACTTTGGAAACAGTACTTTTTCTCATTCAATCGAACAAAGAGTAAAACCTAATTATTTTGTTCTCTTATGCCCCGCGAGTGTAAATTTGCAACGTATCGATGCCAACGTTCACAAGAACCAAAACGCGACCAACATTGGACTACTCAGTTGTGCCCTAACAGTATAACTTTGGAAACAGTACTTTTTCTCATTCAATCGAACAAGGAGTAAAACCTAATTATTTTGTTCTCTTATGCCCCGAGAGTGTAAATTTGCAACGTATCGATGCCAACGTTCACAAGAACCAAAACCGGACCAAAATTAGACTACTCATTTGTGCCCTAACAGTAAAACTTTGGAAACAGTACTTTTTCTCATTCAATCGAACAAAGAGTAAAACCAAATTATTTTGTTCTCTTATGCCCCGAAAGTGTAAATTTGCAACGTATCGATGCCAACGTTCACAAGAACCAAAACCGGACCGACATTAGACTACTCAGTTGTGCCCTAACAGTATAACTTTGGAAACAGTACTTTTTCTCATTCAATCGAACAAAGAGTAAAACCTAATTATTTTGTTCTATTATGCCCCGAGAGTGTAAATTTGCAGCGTATAGATGCAAACGTTCACAAGAACCAAAACCGGACCAACATTAGACAACTCATTTGTGCCCTAACAGTATAACTTTGGAAATAGTACTTTTTCTCATTCAATCGAACAAAGAGTAAAACCAAATTATTTTGTTCTCTTATGCCCCGAGAGTGTAAATTTGCAACGTATCCGATGTCAACGTTCACAAGAACCAAAACCGGACCAAAATTAGACAACTCATTTGTGCCCTAACAGTATAACTTTGAAACGAGTACTTTTTCTCATGCAACCGAACAAAGAGTAAAACCTAATTATTTTGTTCTATTATGCCCCGAGAGTGTAAATTTGCAACATATCGATGCCAACGTTCACAAGAACCAAAACCGACCAACATTAGACTACTCCAGTGCCCTAACAAAGATAACTTTGGAAACAAGATTTTTCTCATTCAATCTAACAAAGAGTAAAACCTAATTATTTTGTTCTATTATGCCCCGAGAGTGTAAATTTGCAACAGATAGATGCAAACGTTCACAAGAACCAAAACCGACCAACATTATACTACTCATTTGTGCCCTAACTTTACAACTTTGAAACGAGTACTTTTTCTCATTCAACCGAACAAAGAGTAAAACCTAATTATTTTGTTCTATTATTCCCCGAGAGTGTAAATTTGCAACGTATAGATGCCAACGTTCACAAGAACCAAAACCGGACCAACATTATACTACACATTTGTGCCCTAACTTTACAACTTTGAAGCGAGTACTTTTTCTCTTTCAACCGAACAAAGAGTAAAACCTAATTATTTTGTTCTATTATGCCGCGAGAGTGTAAATTTGCAACGTATAGATGCCAACGTTCACAAGAACAAAAACCGGACCAACATTATACTACACATTTGTGCCCTAACTGTACAACTTTGAAACGAGTACTTTTTCTCATGCAACCGAACAAAGAGTAAAACCTAATTATTTTGTTCTATTATGCCCCGAGAGTGTAAATTTGCAACATATCGATGCCAACGTTCACAAGAACCAAAACCGACCAACATTAGACTACTCGCTTGTGCCCTAATAGTATAACTTTGGAAACAAGATTTTTCTCATGCAATCGAACATAGAGTAAAACCTAATTATTTTGTTCTATTATGCCCCGAGAGTGTAAATTTGAAACGTATCGATGCCAACATTCACAAGAAGCAAGACGGGTCAAACATTAGACTACTCAGTTGAGCCCTAACTTTACAACTTTGAAGCGAGTACTTTTTCTCATGCAACCAAACAAAGAGTAAAACCTAATTATTTTGTTCTATTATGTCCCGAGAGTGTAAATTTGCAACGTATAGATGCCAACGTTCACAAGAACCAAAACCGGACCAACATTATACTACTCATTTGTGCCCTAACTTTACAACTTTGAAACGAGTACTTTTTCTCTTTCAACCGAACAAAGAGTAAAACCTAATTATTTTGTTCTATTATGCCGCGAGAGTGTAAATTTGCAACGTATAGATGCCAACGTTCACAAGAACCAAAACCGGACCAACATTATACTACTCATTTGTGCCCTAACAGTATAACTTTGAAACGAGTACTTTTTCTCATGCAACCGAACAAAGAGTAAAACCTAATTATTTTGTTCTATTATGCCCCGAGAGTGTAAATTTGCAACATATCGATGCCAACGTTCACAAGAACCAAAACCGGACCAACATTAGACTACTCAGTTGTGCCCTAATAGTATAACTTTGGAAACAGTACTTTTTCTCATTCAATCGAACAAAGAGTAAAACCTAATTATTTTGTTCTATTATGCCCCGAGAGTGTAAATTTGCAACGTATAGATGCCAACGTTCACAAGAACCAAAACCGGACCAACATTATACTACTCATTTGTGCCCTAACTTTACAACTTTGAAGCGAGTACTTTTTCTCATGCAACCAAACAAAGAGTAAAACCTAATTATTTTGTTCTATTATGTCCCGAGAGTGTAAATTTGCAACGTATAGATGCCAACGTTCACAAGAACCAAAACCGGACCAACATTATACTACTCATTTGTGCCCTAACTTTATAACTTTGAAACGAGTACTTTTTCTCATGCAACCGAACAAAGAGTAAAACCTAATTATTTTGTTCTATTATGCCCCGAGAGTGTAAATTTGCAACATATCGATGCCAACGTTCACAAGAACCAAAACCGACCAATATTAGACTACTCTTGTGCCCTAACAAAGATAACTTTGGAAATGATTTTTCTCATTCAATCGAACAAAGAGTAAAACCAAATTATTTTGTTCTCTTATGCCCCGATAGTGTAAATTTGCAACGTATCCGATGTCAACGTTCACAAGAACCAAAACCGGACCAAAATTAGACAACTCATTTGTGCCCTAACAGTATAACTTTGGAAACAGTACTTTTTCTCATTCAATCGAACAAAGAGTAAAACCTAATTATTTTGTTCTCTTATGCCCCGCGAGTGTAAATTTGCAACGTATCGATGCCAACGTTCACAAGAACCAAAACGCGACCAACATTGGACTACTCAGTTGTGCCCTAACAGTATAACTTTGGAAACAAGATTTATTCGCATTCAATCGAACAAAGAGTAAAACCAAATTATTTTGTTCTCTTATGCCCCGAGAGTGTAAATTTGCAACGTATCCGATGCCAACGTTCACAAGAACCAAAACCGGACCAAAATTAGACTACTCATTGTGCCCTAACAAAGATAACTTTGGAAACAAGATTTCTTTTCTCATTCAATCGAACAAAGAGTAAAACCTAATTATTTTGTTCTCTTATGCCCCGAGAGTGTAAATTTGCAACGTATAGATGCAAACGTTCACAAGAACCAAAACCGGACCAACATTATACTACTCATTTGTGCCCTAACTTTACAACTTTGAAACGAGTACTTTTTCTCATGCAACCGAACAAAGAGTAAAACCTAATTATTTTGTTCTATTATGCCCCGAGAGTGTAAATTTGCAACATATCGATGCCAAAGTTCACAAGAACCAAAACCGGACCAACATTAGACTACTCAGTTGTGCCCTAACAGTATAACTTTGGAAACAGTACTTTTTCTCATTCAATCGAACAAAGAGTAAAACCTAATTATTTTGTTCTATTATGCCCCGAGAGTGTAAATTTGCAGCGTATAGATGCAAACGTTCACAAGAACCAAAACCTGACCAACATTATACTACTCATTTGTGCCCTAACTTGACAACTGTGAAACGAGTACTTTTTCTCATGCAACCGAACAAAGAGTAAAACCTAATTATTTTGTTCTATTATGCCCCGAGAGTGTAAATTTGCAACATATCGATGCCAACGTTCACAAGAACCAAAACCGGACCAACATTAGACTACTCATTTGTGCCCTAACAGTATAACTTTGGAAATAGTACTTTTTCTCATTCAATCGAACAAAGAGTAAAACCAAATTATTTTGTTCTCTTATGCCCCGAGAGTGTAAATTTGCAACGTATCCGATGTCAACGTTCACAAGAACCAAAACCGACCAAAATTAGACAACTCATTTGTGCCCTAACAAAGATAACTTTGAAACGAGTACTTTTTCTCATGCAACCGAACAAAGAGTAAAACCTAATTATTTTGTTCTATTATGCCCCGAGAGTGTAAATTTGCAACATATCGATGCCAACGTTCACAAGAACCAAAACCGACCAACATTATACTACTCAACAGCTCCTAACAAGATAACTTTGGAAACAAAGATTTTTCTCATTCAATCTAACAAAGAGTAAAACCTAATTATTTTGTTCTATTATGCCCCGAGAGTGTAAATTTGCAGCGTATAGATGCAAACGTTCGCAAGAACCAAAACCGGACCAACATTATACTACTCATTTGTGCCCTAACTTTACAACTTTGAAACGAGTACTTTTTCTCATGCAACCGAACAAAGAGTAAAACCTAATTATTTTGTTCTATTATTCCCCGAGAGTGTAAATTTGCAACGTATAGATGCCAACGTTCACAAGAACCAAAACCGTACCAACATTATACTACACATTTGTGCCCTAACTTTACAACTTTGAAGCGAGTACTTTTTCTCTTTCAACCGAACAAAGAGTAAAACCTAATTATTTTGTTCTATTATGCCGCGAGAGTGTAAATTTGCAACGTATAGATGCCAACGTTCACAAGAACCAAAACCGGACCAACATTAGACTACTCATTTGTGCCCTAACAGTACAACTTTGAAACGAGTACTTTTTCTCATGCAACCGAACAAAGAGTAAAACCTAATTATTTTGTTCTATTATGCCCCGAGAGTGTAAATTTGCAACATATCGATGCCAACGTTCACAAGAACCAAAACCGGACCAACATTAGACTACTCAGTTGTGCCCTAACAGTATAACTTTGGAAACAAGATTTTTCTCATGCAATCGAACATAGAGTAAAACCTAATTATTTTGTTCTATTATGCCCCGAGAGTGTAAATTTGCAACGATAGATGCCAACGTTCACAAGAACCAAAACCGACCAACATTATCCTACTCATTTGTGCCCTAACTTTACAACTTTGAAGCGAGTACTTTTTCTCATGCAACCAAACAAAGAGTAAAACCTAATTATTTTGTTCTATTATGTCCCGAGAGTGTAAATTTGCAACGTATAGATGCCAACGTTCACAAGAACCAAAACCGGACCAACATTATACTACTCATTTGTGCCCTAACTTTACAACTTTGAAACAAGTACTTTTTCTCATGCAACCGAACAAAGAGTAAAACCTAATTATTTTGTTCTATTATGCCCCGAGAGTGTAAATTTGCAACATATCGATGCCAACGTTCACAAGAACCAAAACCGGACCAACATTAGACTACTCAACAGTGCTCCTAACAAAGATAACTTTGGAAACAAGATTTTTCTCATTCAATCGAACAAAGAGTAAAACCAAATTATTTTGTTCTATTATGCCCCGAGAGTGTAAATATGCAAAGTATCCGATGCCAACGTTCACAAGAACCAAAATCGGACCAAAATTAGACAACTCATTTGTGCCCTAACAAAGATAACTTTGGAAACAAGATTTTTCTCATTCAATCGAACAAAGAGTAAACCTAATTATTTTGTTCTATTATGCCCCGCGAGTGTAAATTTGCAACGTATCGATGCCAACGTTCATACGAACCAAAATCGAACCAACATTAGACTACTCATTTGTGCCCTAACAAAGATAACTTTGGAAACAAGATTTATTCTCATTCAATCGAACAAAGAGTAAACCAAATTATTT